>CM075806.1:88739763-89047648 GCA_037975025.1 Excoecaria agallocha
GCTTTCAGCATCCTCAGGTTCTGCATCACCTTACATCGGCCGGCGGTCTTAGAATCAGCAACAAAACTGGCAGATAATCAGGTAAACTGATATCTTTGGATCATGGAGAAAACACTTGATTTTTGCAGCTTAGTACAATGAAGCATTACATTTTGGTGACCAAAATTGTATATTGTGCTTGAATTCGTGGTAAAAATTGTATGTTTACCATGCTCGAAATCCTTCTTGCCTATAAATGTTTTGATATGGCTATGTTAACATGGGAATGAATTTGCAATCCTTGATCCATTGTTTATCTCTATTCTGTATTCTAGGTCAACCTTGTTTTTCTTTAGTTGTCTTTGGCTTTTGTCCTTTCCACTCAATGAATTTATTATTGGAAACAACTGTCCATCACAGTGCTTGGAGCAGCTCTTTATCATTTTGCATAGCCTCGAATCGCGAGTGGGGTGACATTTTATCGGATGATACTTGGCAGCCATTAATTTTTTGGCTGGATCAGCTCCAAGACTGCGTTTTTCTGCTATTACTCAATCAAAGTGATGTACAGGATCTGGAAATTCAAATGATGTGCAGGATCTTACCAAACGAGCAATACTTTCACTCATGGGTGCTGCTCGGAGAATTTCCTATTAGAGATCCAACTCTTGCGAGTTATTTGTTTGTCTTTTGTGTAAAAATGACGATCTTCTGCTGGTTGAGTTCAAAATTGCTAGTGTTGCCTTAAATTTCATACTTTTTTTTGATGTGGGAAATGGTGGCAGCAAGGTGCGAGAGCAATGGTTGTAACTTGTAAAGGTCGGTGGACGAACATCATTTGTATATAACCCGTGATTGTAGCAAATGTCAGAATTAATTGAAATTTTTGTGGATTGCTTTTGCTAAGTGTACGTATTAGACATTAATATAATTCTAACTTATTTATTTGCTGAGAATGTCATGTCTTCGATGTAAATAATGCACTTATTGGTATCTCTGATTGATGCCAACTAAGATGCAGTTGAACCATCTCTAATTTTTCAATACATGGTTTCTCTCGGTGTGGCCTTTTTTTTTTTTTTTCAGAAGAAATTTCCTTCGTCATTATTTTATTTTATTTTCTGTTCTTTCTCTAAATTTTCGCTGATGAAATTTCCGAATTTTATAATTGGAGAAGAATCGGAATGCAACTTCTTTTTTATGGAATCTTTGAAGACGGAACGGTGCTAGCAATCACACTAAAATTTAAAAGTGATGTTTGAGAATTTTCTATGAATTGTGATTATGCCCAGTTGTTTAAAGAATAAAAACATAATAAAAAGTTGCTGGTAAATTTCAATTTCTTTGGCGATAAAAGGGGTTATATTTATTTGTGCTCACTCATGTTTGGTGATTATAATGTTATGATCACTATACTATGATTTGTAACAAAAAAAATTATTTAATTTTTATTTTATAACAAAAAAGTTAAAATGATCAGAAAATAAAAAATATAGCCACCGAAAAATTAAAAATATGAAGATAAATATATATTTTACTTGTCAGATATCTAATAAATTTTAATATTATCAATGATTTTGAGATTATAAGATAGTATATTTTTTATAGTTAAAAAATCTTGTTGCTATAAATAATTTTAGTAGTCGGATTTTTGATTTTCTGATCATTATGATTTTTTTATTACAAAATAAAAATTAAGTGATTTTTTTGTTATAAATTGTAGTATAGTGATCATAACATTATAATTGCCGAACATAAGTAATCATGAATTAAATTAATCCGAACAAAGAGGACCAAAATGAGTCGAATCAAAATTAAAAAAAATCCTAGTTATAAAATTAATAAACCTTCAACAGTGTTGTTATGTATTTAAACGCTAGAATTCGACTCCCCAGCCCAGCCCAACTGAAACTTCTAGTGCGCCCCACTGCACCTGTGCAGTGTGCACATGCTCGCGCCAGAGGAATGTAAGTTGATTTTCTTGAAAACTAATTTGGTTTGATTTTATCAAAATTCAAAATTATCAATTAACCACATTAACCGGATTTTTCTCACTCTACCCACTAAACTTCTAACTTATACTTGCTTAATACAAAAAGAAAAATGGATTGACATTATACAATATCAAAAAAAAAAAAAAAATTGAAGATAAGCCAATCATATTACTCATAAATTAGCTAATTCTTAATAATTGTGGAAGTTTCCATAAATTACACATAAAATCTTAATAACTTCTTTGAAAGGAAAATCTTAATAACTTTTAATAATACTCATACATTATGCTAAATTTTTGATGTGGAAGTTTCCCCTAAATTGTATTTTTTTTTAAATATGTTGAACTTTAAAATTTGCTAGTGGAGTTGGTTTTACTTAAAATGTAAAAATAATTTTATTACATTAGTAAAAATAATTAGTGGGTGCCAATATAATTAAAACTTAATATTGGACAAATTAGGTATTATAAAGAAAATATGAACATCCATTCACAGCTTATGCTTTGTTTGAATGTGGGTAAATTAAATTTACTTTAATGAGTGAAAATGAGTGAAAATAAGAGTAATAAAATTTATATTTTCAGTTATTTTTATTTTATTATTTGGATAACTTAACAAAGACAGAGAGTGAATTAAATTTCTATAAATATATTTGACAATTAGGCCTTGCCGTGCATCACTCTATATACATCCATGCTTGGTTGTGCATCATGCACAGAGAGACCTTGAGTGGCCGTGCAACCCAAGGCAAATACCTTTAAGTGGCCATGCAATACAAAATTTGAATTGAATTTGGATAATTTGGTAATTTTGTCTATTTATTCTATTTTTTCTCTGAATTAGAAAAAAATAAAATACTTAAAAAAAAATTAATTGAAAAATCTAATTTTGGTTGAATTTTTCCCTCAATTTTATAATTTTACAATCCAAATAAGAAAAAATAAGATAATTTTAATCTATTTTCTATCATATTACTCCCACTTCACTCCATCCAAACATGTCGTCGTAGGACAGGATAAATAAATGGCATAATTTGACCATGGTGGCGTTAGAATGAGAGTCAAACCTCCACCAATCAACAGAAGGGAGACGGTGAATAAATGAACTCACACTAGGCAATCCACGCCCAACACCACCGCGAAGATCGGGCGCTGCTCCTTCTCCTTCCCTGCACCCGTAATTCTCCGCCTCCTTCGACTTAACCCTCATCTTTGTATTTAAGAGAAGCCAAACCCTTGTCCCCTTCCTCCATTTTCTCTTTCATCATTTTATTAGTATTTTCTCGCTTCCTGGTAAAGCCTAACTCCTTTTTTTCATCAACTCCCGATCTTCCTTTTTCTGCGTATCTCTTGATTCCTATTTATTAGGGTTTTAATCGTTTTCCCATTTCGGTTCTAATAACTTAGTAAATTTGGGATTTTTCTTTTGAGGATCCATATGTTCTAGGGTTTTATGTGTTTAAATTCCTTGCATTTTCTTTTATGATCTGTTTTCGTATTGTTCGTTTATTTTTTGCTTGCTCTCCGACTAATGTTTTCTAAGAAATTCTGTTTCTTTCACGTATAGAGAAACCGAAGTGTGAATTGGTTGCTACAAATTGCAAGCGATTGATAACTGCTGTTGCATTTGTTTCTTCTGTGTAATTCATTTCAAACTTCATTGAAATTGGAGATAGGTTGTGCGAAATTTGTGACTTGGTGCATTAAAGACTTATTTGAGTGCATTTACCGGAGAAGGAGATTTGCAAGCGAAACAATTAGTTGCTTACAACATCACACTGAGTTGTCTTTTGTGATTTGGTTTTCTAATTACTGGATTGAGAAGAAAAATATCTTTCAATGCTGAAGATTCACGAAAAAGTTATTTCTTTTATTCCAAGATGCTTAAGTTAGAGAATGGGAATTGTTCAATATACGAAGATTGATACTAGGATTTCTAAATCTATGAGTATATAACTTATGGTTTGATGCTTAAGCTTAACATATTACAAGTCCCTCAAAGGGTGTATGCATTTGACTTATGTTCTGTGAGGTGTTTGGTACATATACGAGTGCCATTGTTTTGCATGCTATCTTCTTACATGTATTCAGCTCTTGTAACATCATATTAGAAAACCATAGTATCTAATGTTTGAATTTTTTTTTTCCGGAATAATTTCACCTTAATCAATGGTGTTTCATACAGCATTTGGATAGGGAATTTGGAATTAGGTTTTGTCTATTAAAATATGTTCACCAGAAGTATGGTGAAATGCTTTCTTTGCAGGTAAATCATGCATTTAGAACCGAAAGCCATATGTTTCATCAGCAACATTGGTGGATTTTGGGGTTTCTTATGTGTAGACTTCTGGTCTGGTTGCTGCCACCTGTATATGCAATTGGGAGGGTTAAGTTAGATGGAACTTAGGGCGAGGTAAGGGCACCTAAAACTGTGGGACGGGATAGGGAATATAAATGGGAAGGATTAATTGTGGCTTAATATATGTATATCACCATTATTGTCCGCATGAGAGCAGGCCATCCGTCTCATTCACATTATCTGTAGCTACGAGGAAAGATGGATCTTTGCATTGTATACTTTTGCATGTACTTCTATTGTTTCATTGTTATTTTGTGCATCAATTCATTTATTATTCTTGAGAGTGTTGCTTTGCGCATTGCCTCGTATATAAATGGTGCCTCAATGAATGGGGATTTTAGAATGTACGGTTTGAAGAAGATCAAATGCATGTAAATATCTCCTGCATTGCTAGTGTTTCATTGTTTGAGCGGACACTTTTGGGCTATTATATAACCAATCTTTCTTAGGTACATGGCTAAAAATAGCGATCTTTTTCTTTTCTTCTTCTTCTTCTTCTTCTTTATTTTATTTTATTTTGCTTTTTAGATTAAGAATAGAAAGTGGAAATTATCTTATTGTTCCGAAGTGGCTGAATGGCAGCCGTGCTACCACTGGCATTTACCAACGGCTGCATTTATGTCCACTGTTTTAGGTAATAGGAAACGCAAACTGTCCTTGTATCAATTGTCTACAAAATAGTTGGAAATACACACTGGTCTATGTATTTTATATCAGTGTACTATTCGTCATGAAATGTCCATTGAATTCTGATGTATTCCTGGAAGAAATTGCTGGGTGTGTCCGGTTGGTTAAAAAGGAGAGGTGGTTTACTCCATGCAAAATGATATATTTCACCCATTCTGATATCTGCATGCAACATAATGTTAGTGAGCAAGAACATTATGTGATGTTGGTGCGTTAAGCTAGCTGATAGTTGTTGGTGCTAAAACTGGCATTGATGTAGATTACATGATCTGAGAGCATTAAGGTGTCCATTGCAGCATAATTAATGGTTTGTTGGAACTGGAATGCCTAGTTGTATCAGAAATTCTTGAGAGTTGCTAATAGATCGATGCTAATAAAATGAGTTTTACTAATTTCAGTACTCTCTCTCTCTCTCAGATTGACTTGGTGAATGGCAAAAGTTAACAAGGTGAAGTGCAAGGCTGATTCTCAGCGGCACAGAGTGACGCCTTATCCCTTGCCATGTTGCCCAAGGAAGTGTGCTAAAGATTGCTGCTCAAAGAAGAGACATGCAAAAACTGTGGAGAAGAATGATTGGGAAGATTCAAAGTGTGCAGTATGTCTGGAATTTCCTCACAATGCAGTGCTACTCCTTTGTTCCTCATATAACAAAGGGTGCCGCCCATATATGTGTGCCACTAGTCGTCGTTTTTCCAACTGCCTTGACCAATACAAGAAAGCCTATACAAAAATAGCTTCTACTGAAGAGTCACAACAATTGAACCGGTCGGGGGGAAATTCAAGTTTCCATTTGGGTGCAGAAGCTAGTGAGAAAATTGAAGTTGCAGAGCTTTTATGCCCACTCTGCCGAGGGCAGGTAAAAGGTTGGACGGTAGTGGAACCAGCTCGAAAGTATCTCAATGCCCGAAAAAGATCTTGTATGCAGGATAAATGCACTTTTACTGGTACTTATAAGCAGCTGAGGAAGCATGTTAAAGCAAAGCACCCATTGGCAAGGCCTCGAGCCATGGACCCTGTACTTGAAGAAAAGTGGAAGAAGCTTGAATGTGAGAGAGAGCGGAATGATGTAATCAGCACAATTATGTCATCAACACCTGGGGCAGTGGTGCTGGGTGATTATGTCATTGAACCAGGCCGTAATGCCCTGTATGACAACTATGATTATGAATCAGATGAATCTCTGGATGGTGGTTTTTTCCCTTTGGAGTCCTTTAATCGCGGTCAGAGTAATGGGCGTTATCGTAGTGCATTTCACATTGACTTCGACTCAGTAAATGACGATGATTTTGGGCTGCGTCGTCCTGTGGTTGCTGGCGGTGCAGCACTCTCTGGACGTGGTCTCCACAGGTTGCTAATGGGAAGGAGGCCTTGGAGGTATAGAGGAGCCGTTAGAAGTCGAAATTAGTGATAAATTTGCTTTAGATTCATTTTGCTACTGCCCTCACCAGCCACATATGATGGTTACTGTTGCGGTATTTGCCCTGATGTGGTATAATGAGATTGGTGAGTAGCAAATGATCCCTGCAATTAGTAGAAAATAGCTGTTTACAGGCTTTTTTAGGTGATTACCTCTGACAAGGGCAAAGGTGGTGATTAATATGGTTTGTTTCCTGGTAGCTGTACGTTTTGGCTGTGGTTGATCATTTATATTCATTTGAACCAAACATTCTTCTTGATGACATTGTTTTTATTTCATCTTTGGCGTCTTTATTTCCCGGGATATCATGTACAGCTGGATGAAAAAGAGTTGCAAAGAAATTATCAGATCAGCTCTGTCTAATTTGATCCTTTCCACCTGAATGTATCTTGTTGTCAAGGCCTTGTGCTTGCTGATGATTGATTATTTGGCTGATAATGCAGAAAGAAATATCAAATACTGCATCTATTGCTTTACTTGGAGTATCAGGAATAGTTGATGGTGCATCTGTGTTACTTATAGGTTGCTATTGACTATTGTGTACTGTTTGATGCATGCTTTTGGAGATTATTTATTTATTTATCTTCTATGCCTTCCAAGATTAATTTTTTGTTTCCAAGTGTGTTGTCAATTTGGCAAAAGTGTGCTAATGCTTGCCGATTTTATGGAGAATGACCTTTAAGCATTTTTTTTTAATTGAATATATTTTTTATGTTATTTTTTTTTAATAAAAGGTATAAAAATTATAACTTGAATTATGTTTTAGGAATGTTATAGCTAACTTGATGCTTTAAAAAAATTGGCTTAATAGGCAATTTTGCCCTTAAAGAAGTTCAATGTTGCCCTTAAAATATTTTTACGTGCAATATAGCCTCTTATGTTTGGAAAAAAGTATAATGCTGCCCTTTCGTTAAATAATCTATTTGTTTGATCTGAAATTGTTTGTTGACCCTCCACCTGTCGATACGTAAGATGTCAGATGGAAAAAAGACACGTCAGCGTCTTAATGGGTCCTCATGTGATAGTCATGTGATCAGCAAAAAATAATTGCTGCTCTACCCAAAACGATGTTCCTTCCCTAACATTCGTCACCTTTATCTCCATCTCCTTTCTTTCTCTGAAAAACCAAAAAGTCCAAAAAAAAAAAAACACACTGAAATCACGCTCAAAATAAGCTATCATGCCTTCATCCAACTCTTTCGCTTCTTTTTCGGATTTGCAATCTCGGAGGCTGAAAGTTGTAGGCGATTACACCAATGAAGGGGCAGTGCCAAGGTGTTATTGTGATTAGAAGGCCATTAGGTTAGTATCTTGAAGCATATCGAACCCTGGAAGGCGTTATTACAAATGTTGTAAATTTGGTGTAAGAAATGCAAGTATCTTTCATTGATTTTTTTTATTATTTCATTTGGTTTTTTGTGCTATTTGAGAAAAAATGGTAAATGCTTGATTTGATTTCATCAATAGGAGATAGAATGCCAATTTTTTGCTTGGCATGATACCGTAGAAGAAATGAAGGAGAGATCCAAGGTTCTACAGTATGACATGCAAATAGAGATAATGAAAATGGAGAGAAATTTTGATATTGAACAAGAGAATTGAAAGCTTGTTAGAAAATAATGGTGAGTCGATTATGCAAATGGAGGAATCGGATAGGCATTCATAATTGATGAAGAGAATGACCCGTGAGATGGAGAATTTATTGAATTCAAGAAATGTTAATGGGGTTGGTTTGAGTGGTTGATGCAAATGATGTGTGTATTTATGGTTGGGTCTTTTTGTTATGCAATTTTAAATTAGATTGTTGAGTAGGTAATTTAGTGCATTGTAATTAATTGTTGTATTTGTACATGGGAAATGAGGTTGACATTGTTGATTTTGTGATGTTTCAATGAAATGAGTGTATGTTGTTAACATAGCTTGTCTTATGGTCTTAATGCCTTATTTATATGTGTTGTTGAGACATTTGTGATACCTGTTAGAGACGTACACATCTGGCATCAAAAGTAGCTAACAAACTAAATTATGTTAGAAACTTTCTCTAACTTGCAATGTGACAAAGGTAGTTAACAAAAAAAAATGGCAAAATAGTTGTACATTTTTGTAACAAAGGTTATAATATGCGATAACATTCAGCATTTCATATACCATTGCTAGTGTGAAATCCCATTTCAAAAAACAAAGGTAAAGCAGGCACATATACAACTAGCCTATTTGAAAAAACAAAAGTGATAGGTATGTAAACATCCAACAATTCAAGAACACTTTTGTAATTCATAAAGACATGTCTATTTCTTTTTTCCTAACTTCAGCTTCCTCTGATTCATTTGCTTTTGAAGATCACTTAACAATAGTTTCTTCTTTCTTTGAGGCTTGAATGGCAATGTACTAGGCTTTTGCACCTCATATCCATTTCTTTCTTGATTGTATCAACCTTGAACCAATAGGAACATGAGACTTCTTTCTTGTATTGATTTTGATTTCCTTCTCACTTGGCATTTCAAATTTTTGCTTGGGATTGGGATTGTGGTCTGGCATGATTTGTTCTGGGTCTTCATCATTAGAGTTGTCATTTGCTACTGAAAATGATCCAACCATATAACTTGTCTCTTGTTTAGGCTGTATCCAAGCACAAATAATATCAATTACCAACCATTTTTACTAACTGTTCTATTTTAACAGACAATAAATAAAATCAATTTATTATAACTTACATTGTAAATTATGTTACCCTTATCATCATAGAAAATTCCAAAATCTTGTTCCTTGGCGGTATTAATTGATTCACTTCTGTATTGACCTTATCTAGTCCACAAAATAGAATTGGGTCTTTTAATTTCTTGAGCTGAAGCTGCTATAAAATTAGCTCTATTTCCTTGTTCTTTGTCTTTTGGAATGGATGGTTCAGCTTGTTCTTTGTCAAGTTCGGTTGTTGATGTGTCAAGTACCTATGGAAAAAAGAAACATATAATAATATTGCTCAACAAGTCATTCTAAACTATGGAAAAAAAGAAACATACATAAATATCAAGAGACAACCTTTTTATAACTTCGTTTGTTATGTCCCAAGTCTCCACATTTCCCACAACTTTGCATTTTCCCCTTCTTTGAAAGCTTCTCAATCTCTGGATCTTTTCTTTTATTTGTTGAAGTCTGTGTTCCACCATTGTCTTCATTTGTTTCCTTAAATTTCTTGGCCTATTTCTTATCTTTTTTCCTTAATTTCCTAGGCTATCCTGGCATTTTGGGATTTGGAGGTGGTTCAATGGTCTGAAACTTACTAATATGCCAAAATCTCCTTCCTTTTACTGGTTGCATTTTGTTCATGTAAGTTGCTGAATAAGTATCCTTGTGATATGTGATTCACTGGATCTTCACCATCCTGATAGTAGGCAAAAATGGCATGAGAGCATGGAATACCTGTCAAATCCCATGCCTTACAAGTATATTCTAGCTTTACCAAATTGACAGTGTGCCTATCTTTACCTTCTGATATTTCATACCCTGCAGCACTGTTCCAATCAACACTATATCTAGAGGCTATATCAGCCCGGTCTTCATAAATCTCCATACATGTTGGACTATATGCATTGATCCACTTACTCAACTCTTTCTCATTCTTTTTCAAAAGATTCATTATTTTTATCCTAATTTCATCGATCATCCTCACAATGGATTTGAACCTGGCCGATACAATCCAAGAGTTGATAGTTTCTGAAATGTTATTATCCACCGTTGCACTCTTACATCTAGTGCTGAAAAAAGCTCTAAATAAAGTTTCAGGAGCATATGCAACAAAATTACTAGTAGCTTTCTTACTAATCTCACCCATAGCCTTCAAATTATTATGAATTTTCTCTTTAAATGTGCTCCAAGCACATATCCAGAATGTTTTTCTCAAAATTTCTCCCCTCCATTTTTTACTTTAATTTGTATAAATGTGTCTAGCACACCATCTATGCTCAACCAATGGAAAAATAAACAGAATTGCTGGTATCAAACCCTGCAAGAAGGTATCATTTAATAGCAACAAACTGATCTAAGAAACAATATATGTAAAGCTATAACAAACTAACTACAGCTAGAGCAATATATAATCAACATAAAACAACTAATAATCATCCAATTATTATATCTAAAAAAGAACAACTAATATATAGGCCAATAACATGTAAATGTCAGCAATTATTATATCTAAAAAAGAACAAGTAATAATTAGGTAAAAATATCAAGTAAAAAATCAGCAAGTTAAAAAAAGTAATTTAAAGAATGCAGCCAATTACCTTTTGTATATCACTCATTATGGGGTTATTTAATTACTTTTTTTAGGTCTAATTTTGTCTTTATCAATTGTAGAAACCAAATCTAGTTGTGTTTGTTCTCTTTGCTGACAATAGCAAATACAATAGGGTACATCTGATTCATGGCATCCACCTCTATTGCTGTAAGCATCATCCCTTTAACTTTTGTTTTTAAAAAACAACCATTCAGTCCTATTATAGGTCAACATCCAACCTTCCAGCCTCTCTTCCATGCTTCAAAACAGACAAACATCCTCCTAAAAACTCTCCTCCCTTCGTCCATTATTTCCTTCAATAAAATATGTAAATGGATAAAATAATTAATTAATCGACATGCTTCCTACTACCTCATTCAATATCTATTTAATCCTTACTCAAAAATTACTCAAAGAAGTATATAAATTTCCAACCAATAACCCTAAAAAATTGCATACCTAGGTTTTTATTCAAAATGTTAACAAAAGAAAACTACATAAAAATACATACCCTGGGTTGTCTTCCCCCTCGCCTGAAGTATCACTCGACATCTCCTCTATCTTTCACCTTAACTGATAATTTTAGCCAATACTAAATTTGCACTTCAATTTCTTTGGATTTGGGTTTTAAATCCTCAGCGCATGTTCGATCCTAGGGAGATATGGCAAATATTGTGTCGAAGATGGTGAAATCGAAAGTTACATCATTTTCTTGTGAGGGGTTGTCGGAAGATCATATAAAAAAAGAGGCAAGATGGCTTCGATGATTTAAGGGAAAACTTTAGGTGAATATGGATGAGGTGTGGGAAATGGGGTTCAAAAATTTTAATCCAATAATAATCCAAGTCACGTGACCCGCACATGAAGTAAGGTGCCATATGTCTCCCTATAATGCCTACTCGTTGAGATCCATTAAGGCAATGGCATGTCTTTTTTTTCACATGGCATCTTACGTGTTTACAGGTGGAGGGTCAACAAATGTTTTTGGGTCAAACAAATGGATTATTTGGCTTGGCTAAAAACTGAGTACTAAAGGAAAATATGGCAAAGTATTTGGCTTGGTGGAATTCAAATATTAGCTGTCAATAAATTTTGTTAGTGATAATACTCATTATTATTATGCCCTAGATACTATCTAGCCCAAGACCCAATAGGCAAGGAAGTAGGCCCATGACTAGTTGAGCTAAGTTACTTGGAGATATTAATCCGATCGGATAGTTGACACCCTTTGATGATGCCTATCCTATCATATCTCTAACATATGCCACTATTATATCTCAATCAGCCACCAATTACACAGGTCTACTCAGCTATGTATGAGGGTGCCTAAGGTACCTATTACTTATCATCATTTGTAAATAGTGCTATGCTTGAACACTTTAGGTAATGCCGTTTTGAGACATTTTCTCTCTATAATTTTTCTCTCTAAACTTATTGACTTAAATATCAAAGTGCGTATTCTGGTTCGACCAAACACTCATTTTTTCTTGCAAGTCTCATTTGGCCATCTAGTTTGACTGGATTATCATTCTCCCATTCAAGCTCTTTCTTTAGATATTTTAAGAAATAACATTTGGTGCTTTTGTTGAGAAAAATGAGAGATTCAAGTAGACAATTTAGACATTTCATATCACTCCAATGATAATTGTAAGAGACCCAGGTCTATTGCAGGGGAAGATAATACAGATAAGACCCCTCTTAAATCCTTTGCTCATGGAATCTTATAAATACATTTAACCAGGAGTTCATGGTTCAACTCAACTCCATTCTTATCATTATGAAGGATTTGAAAGCAATCCTTGAAGATTTCAGCAGGAGCATAATCATATTTATCTAGAAAAGCAAACAACCTGAAACCTCTGCCAGAGAATCTGAAGGAGAAAGTAAAAGGAGGGTTTGTAATACCCCTAATAGTACCCTAAGAGAGGTAGATGATTATTTTGCATAAGATAGAGGTTAATTATATGATTAATTAAAGGAAAATGGTAAATTAAGGTTATAATTGAAAAGTTAAAGCAAAAATTTTATGGTAGAAATGTAATAAGTGAAAGGTTATAGATTAAATTAAGAAACAAAAATTCAAAGAGGGATTAACATGAACTTTGCCTAGATTTTTTGTTATTAACCAATAAGAAATAAACAATTGTGAGACAATGAAAAAGAGAAGGAAAATCTGATTTCTTTTACTTGGGTGGCCGGTCATTCTTGGCCAAGAATATCCTTGTTTTGTTCTTCTTCTTTTCTTCTCTTCTTTAGTGATTTCTTCTCCTCTCCTCAAATTTTATGAAAATAAAATGACTTTCCAAAGAAGGTAAAGGTTGTAAATGGTAGAAGAGAAGGATTTTTACAGCAACTTAAAGCTAGGAGCAAGAAGAGATGAAGAGCAAAGATAGAGAGGATGGAAGAAAAAGATAAAGAAGAGAGAGAGAAAGGTAAAGCTTGGAAGGTTAAAGCTTAAAGAGGTATGGGAACTTAACCCTACTTGTAGATGTGTTTATTATGAATATGAGGTAATATTAGTAATATATGATGTTATATTAAGTGAATATCATGAAAAATAGAGGTTATATTTGATTGAAAACAGAAATGGGAAGTTTTGTTGAAGATAGGGGAAAAACTGTTTTAGGATTCATATGACCAGTCTAGACAAAATTGCTTATATCTGGATTTTCCGTGACTCAAATGGAGAAATTCTAGTTGGATATGAAACTAGACTCACAGATATTCATTTCTTATGAAGAACACGAAACCTGAATCAAACTGTAGGATAGAGAAAAACTTGATTGAATTCGGGTCTTGACTGCTGCCCTGTCACTGGGAGCAGTCTTCGGTTTTTATGAGATATCTTGAGATTTATAGCTCTGATTGTGATGATTTTTAATTTTTTAGAAACTAAAAACATATGGCTAAAACTTTTTAGAAGACAACTTTTTCAGAAAAAGTTGTTTGGTACGCATAAATTGAGGTACAAGTTGATATTCTTAACTAGTCTACAGGATTTTGTGAGTAGAGGAAGTGTTATTTGGGATGTCACCCTCTGCTGTGAGCACGACAACACACGCTTTTCTCCTATATTTGCCTATTTTTCTCCTTTTTCTACTATAATGACTATTCTCTATGTGTTGTTACTATAACCGGGCATAGTAGACCTTAGAATACGAGTTTACATGAATGATAAACACGAGAATGTACCACATTCAATTTACATATACATAAATTATATATTGAAATGAAATGTAAAGGAAATATTTGTGAAATAATATGTGAAGCATAAGATTAACTATTCTTTCTTAAAACATATAGTTTACCTTAAATACAAAGTATATGATAATGCTCAACCATAAACATATGAAATGTATAAGTAATATAAAGATTAAGTTATAGTAATTGATATATGAAAGTATTTACTTGAATATGGTTGGGTTATATCGATTATCTGCGTATGCTTTTGATTATGACTTGATAGTTAAAGAATATTATCTTATTGTTTGATTTATCATTCCATATAATGAATTGTATACTATGAATCAAATGATACATGAGATATGATTATTTGCGTGCATATAAAGACTTGGTTGTGGATAAATAGGCATGCCTATAGGGTTATAGTTGCAGCTACTATAGTTTGACTTTTATGAGTCCACAATTTGTCTCTACATAAGACTATAGTTCTGGCCCAAGGGGTCCACAGAAATAATACCTTCGGATATTTATATATTAATACCTACGGGGTATCCACAACACCCGTTATCCACACCCATAGGACTTTAGCAGGCATTTCACAGTATGATCCATCTTTATACAGTAATATTATATGATTAATTATGTTATTTGAGTTATATTATAACTCTTACATGTTGATTATAATATCTTGCCATTATTATTGTTTATTGTGTGCTTGAGAACAATCACTGAGTGGTTGTTCATATATGTATTGTTCCCTACTAAGCTTTATAGCTTAGCACGGATGTTTATCCGTGTAGGTACTTACAGTCAAGATGCTTTCTGTTGGGATAAGAGCTGCTAATGTAAAGCCAACTCTAGAGATAGGAAAGAGTCAATTATATTTGTAATTTATTTTCTTCTTGTATTTATTATGTTGTACTAAAGAAACACTAAATTAAGAGAAAATTTTAATTGATTATATAGAATATTAAATGTAATACTTTATAACTTCTCATAGTATATTGAGGTGTGCATGTATATATAATAATAACAACCAACAGGCCTATAAAAGAAATAGATTATCCTATGTAAAAGAACTTATAGAATGAAGAGTTTGGGTGGACTAGTGTGGTCCTTACAGGGTTGTTGGGTATTATAGGAGCACATCACTACAAATTAGGGAGCTTGTTGAAGAATTTGGTCTGGCATATGATCTGATGCATATTAAGTTGACAGAAGAAGCAAGGGAAAAAGGAAAGTATCATCAATAAATAAGAGTTATTCCTCCAAAAATGATCCAAGTTACACCCCAAAAAGATCCTCCTAACCTTTTATCAATTTAGGAGATGATTTAGGGTCTATATGTATTCCAAAGAAAAGGTTGATGAAGAAAATCAAAGAAGATGATGATTAAATAGTCGATCGAAATGAGAAGTGTAACACTTCAAAATTCATATCAGACATGTATGGTACATTTTGAAGCGTGAACAACAACCCTAGAATAGTTTTCGGGATATAGAGTGATTATAAATAGGGAAAAATGAGAAAAATCCCTCAAAGTCTCCATTTTTTCCTTTTTCTTCATTATCCTTTTGGTTATTCCATTCAATCTTCCATTCTAAACAACTCAAGAGTCTTCATTCCATTCCAAGCCACCTTTAAAGCCTATTTTGAATGAAAGAAATAAAATAATCATGTAAAAAAAGAAAAAAAAATTGAAGAAATAAATTAGGAGGAAATTCGACCAAGGTGAGGAGCAAGAAAATCAAGTGGATCAAAAGGGAAAAAGGGCAAATTGGATTATCTCAATCCATTTTGAGGTAAGTAGCTACTATTTTACATCTTATTTTAATTAATTTCTATGAATTATGTAAAAGTTTATGTTATGTAAGTATAGTAATATTGATAAAAATGTAAAGTAAGTTGATACATGTTAGTAAGATAGTATGATAGCATATAATATTTTAGGAATAACAAAGAAAACTGTCAAAGAAAAAGAGAAATCCAATGTGGCCGAATAGGTTACCTAAGACTACTATGTGATAATTAATTAATCAATGAAAGATTTGATATAATTTGGACATGATAATAATAAATGAAGGTAGGATGTATAATAAGAACCTTAAATTTCATTTTTATATAATGTACATAAGTTGAGAACAAAGGTAATCAAATATGTAACAAAGGGTTATAAGGATAGTTTGGATGTATAATGTGACACCCTAAGTTCATTCCTATGTCCCTATATTCCACATAAATCTAACACTGATATCAGCACAATATTCACATATATAAATCAACATTTATAATATCATTGCGTTTACACTAATGATTCCATAGATTACATACCAGTCACTGATTATAAATAGTTTAACTTAACAGTTATCCTCTTACTCATCCTCGATGTACATGCCATGCCAGACTTTCATTATGTCCTTGGGTATCTGTACCTGCACACAGTCAATAAACTACGCGCTAAGCAATGTTGTTGTTTAGTGGTGGATACAACTATGCAAAATTTCATTCAACTAAAATTTTATTTTAAATTATTATTATTATTATTTTAAACAATTCTATTTGGTTGACTGATGTTGTCTTCTAATGTATTACTGATTTGTTATCACAGTTATAATTTAGATTATACTCCTGCCCCTGTAATTTGCATTATTATTATTTACTAGTCCTTGCTTATCTCTTATTTCCCATTATCCTTTCTTTGTTGCTTTACTGGAAATTCTATGTTGATTCATTATAATATATAAAGTAAGTTTTCCCTAGTCAAAGTTCATTAGCTGTGAAATTCCATTTCTATTTTCTTTTCAATCTTCTTCTTTCATTTGTTAATTCATACTTTGTCATACCTCATTCTCCTATTATTTTCTCTTTTCCTTTTATATTTTCAACTTGGTTCTTATTTTTGTTCAAATTATAGCTTAAATTTTTCTGTCTAGCTAAATCAATATTTCATTAATTATTTTCTCAAAACTGCTAATCTACCATTCGTTTCTCTTTAAATATTTCTCGTCATGAAACTTTTATTTTCTATCGATTTGATCCTTAATTCCATTCTTTGATCCATTCTACCATTTCATATTTTATTTTTCTTTCTTTGACCATGCTACAGTTTCATCTATTATTTATAACAATTTATTCAAATTCTCTTTTTACTTTTTCTTATACTTAATTCTTTAGCACTAAATTATATATATATATATATATATATATATATATATATATATATATATATATATAATCTTTAGTCGAATGTAACATTTCGGTAAGACCCCTGAGCTCACTATCCATTGTCCTTAATTCTATTTATCTTCGTTTTAATTCATTTGACCTTCTTTACTATTCTTTATCTTGATTATATAGTTTTTTTTTATTAAATTTCATTTCTCTCCTTATCAAATAGAAAAATCACAATTAAATCCTTATAATTTCCTTCTATTATATATTTTCACAATTTATTCTTATCATACTTATAATTTACTTTAAATTTCTTTATCACTCATCCTTTTGAATTAATTTCAAAATTTTCCTATACTTAAGTGAAAATTTCAATTTAGTCCTTAAAGCTGACTTTTTCTTAAAATGACCAGTTTTGACTATAATTTTGACTTGTTGACTTCTTTTGGTCTTTAATTTAAATTAAGTACATAAATTGCAATTTAGATCCTGAAATTTTCTTATGGTAACAAATTATATTTTGGTCCTTTTTAACTTGTCTAATCAATTTAATTTCTTTAATTGCTATATTAATATTCAAATTCATGATTTCACCCCTGCTTAATCACACATTTACCTTTTTATACTTTTTAAGCCTATTAATGATGTTTTTTTCATTTTAATATTTTCTTAATCGCATTTACAATTTTCGTTATTTATTTTCTTACCGAATTTCATTTGGTTACCAAACTTTATGTAAAAATTTCAATTAAATCCCTGAGTTGACTTGTTCTCCAATTTAACTTACATTTTGACTCATTTGACTTTTATGTAATTTTCAATGTATAAGTTATATTTTAATCCTTTGAATCTCTCAAAGATGGCACATTTACAATTTAATCCCTAAACTTGACTAATTGCAAATTTTACCTTTTTTGTCATATTTAACTATTTTAACTTCATTATTCACTCTTTTTGCTTCAATTGACTAATTTACCGTTATTCTATCACGTAATTATGATTTTGCTCTTACTTATCACATTGATCTTATTTTCATATTATTTATTTTTTATTTATATTTATGGCATCTAAGTTATCATAATTATTCTTTTATCTCAAATTTATACAAAATTACCATTTTGCCCTTAGCCGTGGACAACCACAAACTGGATAAACGGAACATAAATACGGTGTACTAGAGGGATCCCATCACTAAGTGTGACACCAAAACTCCAGTACTAATGCATATGATACGTTGGCTATCCTGTCTCATATCTCATAGTCATTTCTGATAACAAATATCTCATATACTCATGGTATCCTGCGGAATAAATTCTTATGGCTAGCCATACTATCCAAAGAATTGGATTTTCCACTGACACTAAGAGTATTATTAAATTTTATTTCTTATCACATTTATGCATTATTATTTTTCCCTTATTATTCTATTTTAGACACATTATGCTCATAAACGCATTCAGTTAAGCTCATCAATTAGGCATTCATCACATAAATGCTCATTATCATATAACTTTGACTAAACCATACAATTTACTCATATTCATCATTCAGCCATCAAGAGACTTTTCACTAATGAATTGTTTCTCACTCCAACTTCATGTCATACATAACTATATATCCAATTATATTCATTTCATAGTGAAGTGAAATAATTACACATGGTAAATTTTAAGTTTCATTAACTTTGAACATTATGTAATTATTACATAATTAGGTACCTTCCTCATTTTCCATTCTAATCAACATTATTATATTTCTTATGCCTTATTTTGTCTAATTATTATTAATTACTAAACTAAACATCAATTATACATTTTACATCCCATTAAATATATTTCGGCCATTATATACTTTTTTACAATCATAAATCTTTTTATGCTTTAATCTATGCTATTTATACTTTTAATATTTATTTATAGGATAATGTACCAATTTATGCTTCATTTTTCTTAATATCAATTAATTCTCTATATGAACATCATTATGTTTCATACATAATTCCTTACACATTTATTATTTTTGACTCATTTTCACTTTAATACATTTAATCACTATTATTTTGCTAAAATTTTATTTAATACTTTATAAATCATCAAAATTTCACTTAATATTCTTAGGGTTCCTATTCGGCCACTATAGCTTTTACTCTTAATTAATTATTTTCTTTGTATATTTATATTCTCTTCATATTAAAATGTTCTCTTGAAATTTTACCTTAAATTATTTCACACAATTCTTTCATCTCATATTGTTACATAATGTAAAATTTATATCAAAATTCACAATTTAAATGAAATTGAGTGTAGTTTGTATCCACATACCTCTTGATGGTCTAAAATCTCCTATTTTTCCTTTCTCATTCCTTCTCCTTCAAGCTTTCTCTTTTACCCTTAAATTTTTTTTGTTGGCCAAAAATGGAGAAGGATAGCTCATGAGTTTTTATCACAAATTTAAGCAATTTAAAATTATAAATCAACTCTCCTAATCAATATCTACATGATCATTTAATATCTCCCACTAATATCATCAAAATCTCATAAAATCATAAAATTTTCCTTACTTTCTCTTACCTTTTTCCTTAGTGTTCTTGGCTTTTTTTTGATACAATATCTTTTCAGATGTAAAGAGGAATAAATTATGAGGCTAAGGCTAAAATTTGAGTTGGAAATTTAAAGGAATGAGGCTTGGTTAGATGAAAATGGAGAAAAGAGAGAGAAAAATGGAGATTTTGGTTTGGATGAAGAAAGGAGGTGAATATGGTCGATTTTCCAGGAGCTTTCCAGACTCTTTGTCCCTTATATATGCTGATTTAATTGTACCAAATGTGAGGCCAAGATTCATTCATTCACTATTGAATCTAATGTCATTAAAATTGGCCACTTGTCACTCATATAGACACTTAAGCTTATCCTAACTTCATGATCTCACACACAAATGATCCTTACACCCATATATCATCTCATGTAAAATATCATGGTCAAATTATCGGATTTGGCCCTCCTAATGGCCTAATTTCGGTTTTTCACTCGGAAATATGAATTTTTAATCTCGATATTGGATTGCCCTGAAATTTTACCCCGAATATCACTATATATTAAAAAATATATGATAAAAATTTTAGCTCATTCCGACATAATTTTGGTATACTTTTAGCTCCAGAGGTCTGTGTAGCCAGTCCGAAATCAAAAATTTCAAAATTATCAGAATACTTATTTTTCACTTCTAATAGGTCATTTAAGTTATTACTAACATATTTATGAGATTGAGTCAATACATCAATTCAGAGTATAGTCAAACTTCCAGCCAATCCTTCCTACAGTGTCGAATGAAAACTTTTTTTTGCCTCGTTTAAAGGTTGATCTAAGCTCATTTTTAGCTCAAATTATACCACCAAACTTCGTTTAACACCTACTTTCATAAAATTCTCTTAGGCTAAACTACCCGTCGGGTCACCCATCATTGAATTACCCTGACCTGAGCACATTTAACCTTTATATTTTTTTGAATTTCTTTATTCCCTTCAATTCGTTTGTTCCGAAAATTATCCCAAAATTATCTTTCACGCTCTACAATATGTTAAGAATATTGGATACAAATTTTTGGGGCGTTACATATACCTTTAGATGAGGGTTTAATATGAATAAAGGAATACGTGGAATATAAAGCATACATGTAGACATAAAGTGGCCAAAACATATTATAGCTAATGAATGATTTTTGAGAAATTGATTGAGTAATTGAAATAAAGTAGGCATTTTGATGATAAAGAAACATAATGATTATAATAAAAGCTTGGAAACATATGTGGGCATAATGTACATATGTATATATGTGTATATATATATGTGTGTGTGACATAATGATGCCCATTTAGACATTAAAGAGATACAAGTATAGTTTGAATAAGTAAACACATGTGAGGATTAGAAATGATTATGAAAATATGTGATACATGATATTACATGAAAAATATTGTATAGGGTTGTGCACTTAAGGTGACCGAATTGGATATTAAAGTTCACTATGTAACAATTTGGTGATTAATAGAATATTTGGCATAAAACAATAATTATAATGATGAATGAGTAAAGTATGAGTAATTAGAACTTTAAATAATGTGTGAATATGATGTTAGGCATGTGAATATAATAATGGGCTTGTATGTAACTAAGAGTTATTTAGAGAAAATGGATGTATGTCAACATATTATTACATAAAATGATGAATTAACATAATGTGACGATAGAATGAGCAAGAAAGTATCTTGGAAAAGTGGAAACATTAAGTGGTCAAATTATGCCTTAAGATGTAATATGTGGTATTTTGATAATTAATTAAATATTTGATTTGAAGTAGGCAATATAATGATGTCTAAACATAAACTGATGAATTGGGACTTAGGATTTGATTTAGATAAAATTTTTGTTATATGAACATAATGGTACACTATTATGTAACTATAGAAATTTAGAGAGAAATATGAAATACTGTGAGATAGCATAATAAAATAATGTTCTAATACAAAATAAATAAGAAACAAAGAGAAAAATAAGCATAGGATGAATGAACAAGCTTTGGCCGAATGGTAAGTCATGAAGAAATGTCATATATTCATTAAGTGTAAATGTTATTAACTATGTATATTAAGGTTCCAAATGTAATGTTGATGAATGCATGAATGATGAGAATGTATGATGTGTAACATGATGAAAATATCATAAATAACCGATAAAAAAATACAACATAGCATGAAATAATATAAAGAAAAGTGACTAATAATTTCAGTAGGGGCAAAATGATAAATTTACAAGGAAACAAGAATTAATGATAAATCATGCATGAAGAATGCCATAAAGTTGACTAAATAAGAAATAATATGAAAAAATAATTAATAATAAAAAAAGAGTAAAATAATAATTATGTAAGAAAATAGGGATAAAAAAAGTAAATTACACATAAAAGGATCATAGGTGTGAGTAAACAAGAAACAAAATGAAGAAACATAATAAATATACTCAAAAAGGGCAAATAAGTAATTACGCGACAAACTAGGGGTAAAATTATAATTATGCAGGAATTAAAGATTAAATAGTAAATTATGCATAAAAATGTTAATTACGTGATAAAATAATAAAGAAGGATGAAAAATAGAGTTAGAAGGTTAAAGAGGGCAAAAGTATAATTACGTGAGAAAATTGGAATAAGGTTGTAATTTGACAATAAACACATAATTAAAAAGGTTAAATTAATCAAATTAGTAAAAAGAGATAAAATAGTTTAGGGACTAAATCGTAATTTTTTATTTTATGGGCACATATAGGGAATAAAATGTAAATTTACCGTTTAAAATGGAGTAAAAGGTAAAAGATACAAATAAAGTTAATATTTGAGTTAAACAAGTGAAATTATAATAAGAAGAATCTTTTAGGGCTAAAGTATCAATACAAAAAAATTGTCAATTAGCGACGGCATTATTTTCGTCGTATATTTTGCGACGAATTCGCTACTGTTTTACAATTTCGTCGTGGAGTGGATATTTTCTATTTTTGTGACGAAATAGTGACGGAATGAATAAACAGTAGCTAATTATTGGCGTGAAGTATGCGCGCCATGTTTTGCGACGGAATTAGTGATAAATATATCCGTCGCTAAATTTAATAATTTTTTATTCATGAAATTAGTTCCAGAACATTTAGCGACGAACATTTTAGTCGCTAATTTTGAAGGAAAAAATAGTGCCTTTTTTGTGACAGAAATAGTTCTGTCGCTAATAGTAATTTGTTACAGTAAAACAATTAGCGACGGATATGTTTAGTCGCTAATCCGTCGCAAATAAATTAAAAATAATTTTTTTTATTTCACTCACATGATTTATGTATAGTTTCAAGTAATTTTAATATAGGGCATATGAAATGAATATTTTATTTTGTAACAGAAAATTATAAATTATTTTATAAGTTGATAATAAATTTTTATCAATTTTACCAAAATCTAAAGTTATTTATTTAGAAAATTTATATTTTTAATAATAATAATAAATTAATTATTACAATTATTGTATATTTACATGTTCAAGATTAATAAAAACAAATATTTATAAATTAGTAATATAAAATTTATTATTTCATTTAAAATAATAATAAAAAATTTGTAATTTATTTTTATTTTATAAAATTTAAATCAAATATTAAATTATTAGGAATTCTATTGATTTCTTTATCAATTATCTCCAAATATAAACTTATTTATTTAAAAAATTTATGTTTTTAATTATAATAATAAAGTAATTGTTATAATTATTATATAGTCATATTATGAAAAATAATAAATATTTATATTTATATAATAATAATAATAATAATATAAAATTTATTATTTCATTTAAAATGATTATGAAAAATTTATAATTTATTTTTATTTTGTTAAAATTTTAAGCAAATTTTAAATTATTAAAAATTTTAGATATATATATTTACAAAATTATCCTTGATTACAAGGATAAAATGATGAAATTTGGTAGGGATATTTTAGTAATTTTAGAAATTAACCCTACATATAAAAATAATATTTTCTCTCCCCTCACCTCTCTCCACCGTTTTAATTTACTGCGTATATGATTTTAAGCTTAATTTATTATTTAATTGAATAATAATTAATTAATTGAATTAACTTCAGTTTTTAATAATTGAAATGTCTAGTTCTATAATTAAATTATTTTTATTCAAACTTAATTGTAACGTCCCAAAAACTTGAAATCATGCGATAACACTTTTAATACGGGTGTATAGTATTTGATACTGGTTCTAGGATTGATTTGTTTGCATAATTTCAAAATTTTAAAGTGAAAATTTGAATTTAAAGCAAAAATTTAAGAACTAATGACAAATGATTTAAAACAAATAAATGTATAATAATTATTAAAATAATAATAATAATAATAATAATAATAATAATAATAATAATAATAATTTAAGAAGACCTTTAGATTCTAGAAGCTTGGAGTGAGATATTTATTGGATATATATAAAAAAAAAGAAGATGAAAAGAGATGAAAATTTCGGGACCAAGAGAATTTATGTGGCCACAAAAGTTTATAAAAGAAAGTAAACTTAAAAAGAAAAAAGAAAAGAACCGAAAAGGGACCTAAATAGAGAGAGTGGAGCAAGAACGTAAGGGAAAGGAGGGGGCGCCGCCTATCTGCCACCATCGCCCTCGGTGCCGATCACTAGTAGGGGGGATAGGGATCGCTGTCGATGCACTTTGCCTTTGCATCATCAGCATCGCTTCGTTTCTCCTCCGATTAGCCTTCTCCTCTTTCTGAAGCTGGACTACTACGCTGCTCGTCGTTTCGACGATCAATGGCGGGATCGACAACTCGATTGGTCTATTGTCACACCCTTCACGGAACAGTCATTTTCGAAGCGAAACTTAGCCGGAAACGGTAAATTTTTTTTCTGATCAGTTTGATATACTTTAAATACTTTTACCTTAATTTCCGAATCAATTGATAATCTTGTAAACAATTAAAATATATACAAAATAACTTTATGCCAAAAACTTACACCAAACACTCATCCATCAATAATCATAAATACAATCAAAATACAATTTAATCTTTTACCTTAATGGTCTAAGTATATACATGCCAAAATACAACTTGGTCTAATACTAATTCTTATCTTCTGATCTGGCTCCACCATGTATTATGCTTCCGTAACACTTCATAACCTGCATGCAGTAAACACTACGTGCTGAGCACTAGATATGCCCAGTGGTGACTACTAATCCAAGAATTTCCCAAACTAAAGCATAATTACACAGATTATGCTACTTTTATACTTATTTCATTAAACATTTTCTTTTACTTCAGTCAAAATTAGTTTCATTATGAACTTATAATTTGGTAATTATTGTTGTTTTATTTTCAATCTTTCAATCATTACTTTACACTAACTTCTTAGGTGAATCAACTGTAGATTTCCCTTTACTATTACACTTATTCTTTACTGTAGCTTTTACTTTTACTTAATTTTCGTTTTATCTTTTTATTCACAGTGATATAATTATCATTTCATTTAGCAATGTATATTGGTACTCAAGTTTTTAATGGTACCAAATTAGAATATTTTATTTCTCGATTTATTGTTCAGTTATCCAATATGTACTAATATTTACACTTCTTGCTATTTATTCTTTTATTTTGCTTTAACTTTTAACTAATAAATACATTACTATTTAAAGGCTTTTAAGTTTTATTGTAAAGTGATATAGTTATTTTAGGACACTTTGCAATCAAATCTTTATTTCCTTCTTTACACATTTACCTATATTCAAATTTTTGTTTAGGACTTATATCTTTTACTTTTTTCTCATTAAACAATTATATATCTTTTTATCGTTTTAATTTTCATTTGACTTTTTGTTTTAGAAATACGTTACTTAAACATCAAATTTCACTTAATATCATTTCCATCACTTTTTAGCTTAAAATAAGAAATTAATATTATTTTCCAACTTGTCACTTTTCACAATAATAATTGGTACATGAAATACCAACTAATTTAATTTATCTTTTTCATGTAAAACAAAATACATTTTAAATCCTTTTTTCATTATAAAAGCTTAACTTAATCTTCATTTATTATTTTATTATTATAAAATATTTCTTTTTCTTTTTCTTATAAATCACACTTTTCGGAAAACTTTACAGATTTATTTCAACTTTGTATTTTCTTCCAAACGAATCATTTTTCGTTTATAACTTTTTATATTCAAATCATTTAAACAATACTGATTTATTCATTACAATGCGCCCCTAGTACAATATAACAGGATTCTCAAAAAGGATACTTGGGATTGGACCCAAAGGTCCCACACAGAGAAAAGTGATCCCCAATGAATCACTTTTCAAAAAATATTTCACTTTCATTGAAAACACTGAAGCCATGGAGATCAAAGATCTTATCCATAGCAAAGCAAGTCGTCATGACTTGCACCGCGGTACAGAGATGTCCCTATGGCTAGCCAATTATATCCTAAACAAGAATATCATCATCTGCTTATCGCTAAGGGCAAAATAATCAATTATATTTGCAATAATTTTTAACATTTAAAAATCTTTAATTTCTTTCTTTTATTTCTTGATACACTATATTTTTTATCAAACACACTCTTTTAGTGCTTTTGACTATTCAATAACATTTTTTCTTTCTTTCATTTTATCTTTTCAAGTCATTTTTGTGAATTATTCTTTAATAATTCACTTAGACACTTGAGGCTTTCCAGTCTTTTATACAATTATGAATTATAGTATTGTAATTCACAATTTTATTTTATTAATTTTGTATAATTTTTTGCGAATTATTCTCTAATAATTCAATGATTGACTTTTTACGATTTTTTCTTTTCTTTTTTTGTCCAAACTTTTCAATCATTCACTATGCCAACTTTTATTTCGTCAGTGAATTATTTTATAATAATTCACTCTTTTAATACTTTTTATTGACTAATTTATTTTGATAAATTAGTCACACATTTATTTTACAACTTTTTACACAATTATGGATTCTATTGGTATAATTCATTATTTTATGCTTCAAAAGTGCATAATTTGACTTTTTCAATTCTTTTTTATACTGAAGTAATTTACTTCACGTTTGTTTATAATTACATATTTATTTATTGAATTATTTTTTAATAATTCAATATTTTAGTTAAACATAATCAATAATTTATTTCAAAAATATTCTAGTAAAGCATATAAATTTCAAGAGAATTCGTGTACACATTATTTTATAATTTTCATCATTTTCACTCATTTTATGAATTATTTACCAATAATTCATTATTTTTTATCTCTTCATAGTTTACTAATTAATTCAAAAAATTAATCGGTTGACTTTTTATTTTTTGCCGTTAACCGTGAATTAATTTCATATTAATTCACTTTCCTTGATATTTTTATACAATTATTCACTTCCACATCAATACTTTTTTCTATACATATTCACATTTATATTCCAATAAAATTATAATAATTTCAATAAATTCTCATAAAATTTATTTATGCATTATCTATTATTTATTGTCATTTTTCATTAAAATAATCACTTAATTCACTATAATCCACAACTTTCACTATATCCATACACTATACATATTCTTAAAAATTCCTAAATAAATTTCAAATATTCTCTAAAAATTCATAGACATTAATTATCAAGTCTACTATTATTTTAAGCTAACATATTTTATTTATATGCAAATTTCTTACCATTTTCCCTTGCCATCAATTTTGGCCACTATTAAATTTCTTCTAAAATTTTTATTTCTTTCATTTTCACTTTTCATTCATCATTTCTCTAGTTCAATTGCAATTACCCTAACATAATTGCATCAATTAACCACTTTAAATATTTTTACTTTAATTACATAATTGAGAAAAATTCATAATAAAAGGAAAATTAAAGGATTTTGTAGTCACTTACATTTTTTCATGCTTAACCTTCCTTACACTTCATTTTCCTTGCTTGAACCAATGAAAATCATCCTTCCTCAAAGAATCTCAAAAGGGGCCAAAATTTTCCTCAAAGAAAACCCTATGAGAACAATTTCTTTTGCTGAAATTAACATAAAAAATGAGTTCTAGGCCCCAAAAACTATTAGAAAATACTTAAAAATCAATTTAAAACAATTAAATTCTCAAACTTTACCTTGACATCTTCACTTTCCACCCTTGATTTTTCTTACTTCATTTGCTTTAATTAAAGGATGGAGACCAAAAATATGATCTAAGAGATAAAATTACCTTTCTTATGTTAGGATTACATGAAGATTTGAAGTAAAGAATTGAAGAAATGAGGGAGAGAAGATGGAAGTGGTGGTTCGGCCACCATATAGAGGGAAGAAGAAGCTGGAAATTTCTGGGGTAAATCTCAGATTTTTCAGCCTTTTATATCTCTCTAGGTGGGCCAAGGTTTGGGCCTAAAGAATAGGCTTGACCTATTTTAATTAAAGGGCCCATTTAGGTTCATTTAAATTCCAATTTAATTTCTCTCGCTTGCTCACTTCAAATTACTTTTAAAATAATCCCATCATTTTAATCACCTCAAACATAGATAGTACATAAATTTTCGGCTCAATCAGAGTCCGTTATCGGTCTGATTCGATAACTGCCAGTATCACCGAAAAATTTCATTCTCATCACTAAAATATTTTACACAAAAATTCATGTAGGCACGCAAAATCTGGCAATATTCAGAGTTCGTTTACTATTTTTAATTATTTATGCAAAATTAAGTCCCCTTTCCTATCAGAGAAATTAACTTGCTACCTTTTTCGTATTTTTGACTTTTGGAGGTCTATTTAACCTCAATTTCACTTCAAATTTGAACTCCAGACTCACCATGACCATTACTTTCCAACAGTCCAATAAAATATTTTTGACTTTCGGGTATCCTTTCGGGCTCGAAATATACTATTCATTGCCGGAAAGTACTATCCACGGCTGACCTGGTGTTATGACCATTACATTTCTCCCATACTAAAAGAAATTTTGTCATCGAAATTTACTTATATCGAAAAGTAGAGGATATTATACTGGTGCCTTATCAAGCTTCTTTCACATTCAATGGTTCCAAAATATCTTTGCCAATGGGATCCACTTACGTTTAAAGCCAACTAATCTTAATACCAAAAATCTTTATCAGTCTTTTTTTTTTCTAAATCATAACACCCTGAGTATAGATTCCTTTTATATCTTAAATCAAATCGAGACTTGCTGACTTATTTGCACTCCATTAAGTTCAGTATAAAGAATTCGACATTTTCTTTCTGACATTGTCTCAAAAAGAGTCGGATTCTATAATCACTGTTCACAGTTATTATCACAATCCCATACACTTTACCATACTCATTCTTTCAATATCTGAATTATCCACTCTAACTGATCATTAGTCAAGGGTAAATCACTATGCCAATACTGAGATTATTATCAATCTTCTATATAATATCTTTCCTCTTTGACGCTTAAACAATCCGATAACAGATTCTCTAATCACATCGCTCCATTTTCCAGATAATTATCATTATAAGTCAAAGCAATTTCCAAATGAGTCTAATGCTCTGCTTTCATGCGTTGACACATTTAACATTTACTTACATTTGTCACATTACACTTTCAATCTGGCTTTCAAAACTATGCTTTTAATCCTAGTGCATTTAATAACCTCTAGAATATAGGATATTACCCTTTCAGTGGACTTCAGTAAGAATCTTTCGATTTATTCACAATAACTACTATACAAACATTCTCTTTCAGAACTATTATCCTTACCCACTGTACAATATCAGTTTCACTTATTTTCTAGTTAATAATGCCTTATATGGAGCCAAACTTTAACTGGCTCTCACAGCTTGAAAAATCAAGAACATTATCATTAATCATTTATACTTATCCTTCAGCCACACATATTTAAGTACACTCACATTACCCAAGTACTTACCATACTTTTTCAACGTCTTAAAACATATCAAATGGTTACTACTTAAATCCTTTAATATGGGTTTAAGTAAAGGTGGATGATCCTTTCCATCGATTCATCAAGAGAGTCGGTGTGCTAACAAATCTAATTAACATGACCAATAACTCATAATGACCACATCAAATATGGAAAACAATCCTAAGCACATTATTTTTCATCTCATTCTTAGGTTGTCCCTATACTCATCATATCATCTGTTAGTTTTATCCTAACAAGTGGGGCCTATACATGTGATATGATGCATATCAAATGCTGTCAAACAATATGAAATGCCATGCAATGAATGTATGATTTCATATAGACAAGTAGAATACTATCACGTATTCTCGTATGATACAAATATCATAACCCATCCCACTACTATGAGAGATACAATCAAATCCCCACTTCTATAAGGAAATCACTGACAGGTATATAGAACATTTTAAACAACCTTAACTTATAATCGTAATAACTTGCTCAATAACATTCTTAAACCAAGACAATCCGATCCAAGTATCTCTTTATCTTGTGCAATTTATTTGTACTCAATATATAATTCCTTTTTAAATTTTTCGCACACTCTTTGCTTTGTCCTTCTTTAGACTGTTTCTTATCTAGATAAACACTTAAACTCTCACATTTACACTCAATGTCAGTCAACTCTTCTTTTTCCTGCTTTGACCCTCATAAGATCTCAAGCAGTAATACTTCCATTCTCACTCACTACCATATTTACTGTGTAGAATCAATCATTTCACACTTGACAATCTCAGTCAAATATCAACTTTTTTACTTTAAAACAGATAGGGGAGCAAGTACCCGTCAGATTACTTAATACTTATCCACTTATAATTGGCATGTATATACAGAAAAACCTGTCACTTAACCTTATCCCACTTCGATCTTAGAACCGCTTAAACCTTTGCTCTAATACCACTAAATGTCACACCCTTCACGAAACAGTCCTTTTCGAAGCAAAACTTAGTTGGAAATGGTAAATTTTTTTTTTGCCAATCAGTTTGATACATTTTAAATACTTTTACCTTAATTTCCGAATCAATCAATAATCTTGTAAACAATTAAAACATATACAACATAAATTAATGCCAAAAAACTTACACCAAACACTCATCCATCAATAATCATAAATACAATCAAAATACAGTTTAATCTTTTACCTTAATGGTCTAAGTATATACATGCCAAAATACAACTTGGTCTAATACTAATTCTTCTCTTTCGATCTGGCTCCACCGTGTATTATGCTCCCGCAATACTTCATAACCTGCACGCAGAAAACATTACGTGCTGAGCACTAAATATGCCCAGTGGTGACTACTAATACAAGAATTTTCCAAAATAAAGCATAATTACATAGATTATGCTACTCTTATACTTATTTCATTAAACATTTTCTTTTACTTCGGTCAACATTAGTTTCATTATGAACTTATATTTTGGTAATTATTGTTCTTTGATTTTCAATCTTTCAATCGTTACTTTACACTACCTTCTTAGGTGAATCAACTGCAGATTTCCCTTTACTATTATGCTTATTCTTTATTGTAGCTTATACTTTTACTTAATTTTCGTTTTATCTTTTTATTCATAGTGATATAATTATCATTTCATTTAGCAATGTATATTGGTACTCATATTTTTAATGGTGCCAAATTAGACTATTTTATTCCTCGATTTATTGTTCAGTTATCCAATATGTATTGATATTTACACTTCTTACTATTTATTCTTTTATTTTGCTTTAACTTTTAACTAATAAATACATTACTATTTAAAGGCTTTTAAGTTTTATTGCAAAGTGATACAATTATTTTAGGACATTTTGCAATCAAATCTCCATTTCCTTCTTTACACATTTACCTATATTCAAATTTTTATTTAGGACTTATATCTTTTACTTTTTCCTCATTAAACAATTATATACCTTTTTATCGTTTTACTTTTTATTTGACTTTTCTTTTAGAAATACATTACTTAAGCATCAAATTTCACTTAATATCATTTCCATCACTTTTTAGCTTAAAATAGGAAATTAATATTATTTTTCAACTTGTCACTTTTCACAATAATAATTGGTACATGAAATACCAACTAATTTAATTTATCTTTTTCATGTAAAATAAAATATATTTTAAATCATTTTTCATTATAAAAGCTTAACTTGATCTTCATTTATTATTTTATTCTTATAAAACCTTTCTTTTTCTTTTTCTTATTAATCACACTTTTTGGGAAACTTTACAGATTTATTTCAACTTTGTATTTTCTTTCAAATGAATCATTTTTCGTTTATAACTTTTTATATTCAAATCATTTAAACAATACTGATTTATTCATTACAATGCGCCCCTAGTACAATATAACAGGATTCTCAAAAAGGATACTCGGGATTGGACCCAAAGGTCCCGCAGAGAGAGACGTGATTCCCCAGGAACCATTTCTCGAAAAATATTTCACTTTCACTGAAAACACTGAAGCTATGGAGATCAAAGATCCTACCCATAGCAAAGCAAGTCACTATAATTTGCACCGTAGTACAGAAGTGTCCCTATGGCTAGCCAATTATATCATAAACAAGAATATCATTATTTGCTTATCGCTAAGGAAAAAATAATCAATTATATTTGCAATAATTTTTAACATTTAAAAATCTTTAATTTCTTTCTTTTATTTCTTAATACACTATATTTCTGATCAAACACACTCTTTTAGTACTTTTGACTATTCAATAACCTTTTTCCTTTCTTTCATTTTATATTTTCAAGTCACTTTTGTGAATTATACTTTAATAATTTACTCAGACACTTGAGGCTTTCCAGTCTTTTATATAATTATGAATTATAGTATTGTAATTCATAATTTTTTTATTCTTTTTGTGTAATTCTTTGCGAATTATTCTTTAATAATTCAATAATTGACTTTTTACGATTTTTTTCTTTTTCTTTTCTGTCCAAACTTTTCAATCATTCACTATGCCAACTTTATTCGGTCGGCGAATTATTTTATAATAATTCTTTTAATACTTTTTATTGACTAATTTATTTTAATAAATTAGTCACGCATTTATTTTACAATTTTTTACACAATTATGGATTCTATTGGTATAATTCATTATTTTATACTTCGAAAATGCATAATTTGACTTTTTCAATTCTTTTTTATACTGAAGTAATTTACTTCACGTTTGTTTATAATTATATATTTATTTATTGAATTATTTCTTAATAATTTAATATTTTAGTTAAACTTAATCAATAATTTATTTCAAAAATATTCTAGTAAAGCATATAAATTTCAAGAGAATTCGTGTACACATTATTTTATAATTTTCATCATTTTCACTCATTTTATGAATTATTTACCAATAATTCATTATTTTTTGTCTCTTCATAGTTTACTAATTAATTCAAAAAATTCATCGGTTGACTTTTTATTTCTTTGCCGTTAACCGTGAATTAATTTCTTATTAATTCACTTTCCTTTACGTTTTTATACAATTATTCACTTCCACTTCAATACTTTTTTCTATACATATTCACATTTATATTTCAATAAAATTCTAATAATTTCAATAAATTCTTATAAAATTTATTTATATATTATCTATTATTTATTGTCATTTTTATTAAAATAATCACTTAATTCACTATAATTTACAACTTTCACTCTATCCATACACTATACATAGTCTTAAAAATTTCCAAATAAATTTTAAATATTCTCTAAAAATTCATAGACATTAATTATCAAGTCTACTATTATTTTAAGCTAACATATTTTATTTATATGCAAATTTCTTACCATTTTCCCTTGCCATCAATTTCGGCCACTATTAAATTTCTTCCTAAAATTTTTATTTCTTTCATTTTCACTTTCCATTCATCCTTTCTCTAGTTCAATTGCAATTACCCTAACATAATTGCATCAATTAACCACTTTAAATATTTTTACCTTAATTACATAAATGAGAAAAATTCATAATAAAAGAGAAATTAAAGGATTTTGTAGTCACTTACATTTTTTCATGCTTAACCTTCCTTACACTTCATTTTTTTTCTTGAACCAATGAAAATCATCATTCCTTAAAGAATCTCAAAAGGGGACAAAATTTTCCTCAAAGAAAACCCTATGAGAACAATTTCTTTTGCTGAAATTAACATAAAAAATGAGTTATAGGCCCCAAAAACTATTAGAAAACACTTAAAAATCAATTTAAAATAATTAAATTCTCAAACTTTACCTTGACATCTTCACTTTTCACCCTTGATTTTTCTTGCTTTCTTTGCTTTAATCAAAGGATGGAGACCAAAAATATGATCTAAAGAGAAAAAATTACCTTTCTTATGTTAGGATTACATGAAGATTTGAAGTAAAGAATTGAAGAAATGAGGGAGAGAAGATGGAAGTGGTGATTTGGCCACCATAGAGAGGGAAGAAGAAGCTAGAAATTTCTGGGGTAAATCTCAGATTTTTTAGCCTTTTATATCTCTCTAGGTGGGCCAAGGTTTAGGCCCAAAGAATGGGCTTGACCCATTTTAATTAAATGGTCCATTTAGATCCATTTAAACCCCAATTTAATTTCTCTCACCTTTTCACTTCAAATTACTTCAAAAATAATTCCATCATTTTTATCACCTCAAAAATAGGTACTACATAAATTTTTGGCTCAATCGGAGTACTTTATCGGTCCGATTCAAATTTATCGATCCGATTCGACAACTGCCGGTATCACCGAAAAATTTCATTCTCATCACTAAAATATTCTACACAAAAATTCATGTAGGCATACAAAATCTGAAAATATTCGAAGTTCGTTTACTATTTTTAATTATTTACGCAAAATTAAGTCCCCTTCCCTATCAGAAAAATTGACTCGCTACCTTTTTCGTATTTTTGACTTTTGAAGGTCTATTTGACCTCAATTTTACTTCAAATTTCAACCCTGGGCTCACCATGACCATTACTTTCCAACGGTCCAATAAAATATTTTTGACTTTCGGATCTGAAAAATACTATTCACTGTCGGAAATTACTACTCACGACTGACCCGGTGTTGTGGCCATTACATCTATACTGATGAGGCCTTTGTTGTCGCAATTAGCTTTTTGTACACCAATAGGTATACAAAGCCGGAGCTGATAATTGAGCAATTTACTTGAATGAGTGTTTATGTTTTGTGATATAATAAATTCAAACATTATATACAAATATATAATTTTATAATTATAATAATGCATATATATTATATCTATTGATGCAAATAAAAATTCTATATAAATTTATCTATGAAATTATCCTCCATTTCATAAAATATTGTATACATGAAAGTAGGGGTATTTTTGACTTTTTAAAAAATAAATATAATTATCAACAAATTAGCAAATTTAGATTGAGTTTAACCAATTAATATAAAATTATAATTTTCATGAATCAACTACATATAAAAATTTGTATTTTTTTTTATATATACTTAGTTGTATGAAAAAAATAAATACAATGACAAATAAAAGAAAGGATATAATTTAATATAATATAATATATATATAAAGGCAGTGAAGGACTTTTTGGGAGGGGCACCGGATTTTAGAAAAAAAGGTTACAATCACAAGAAAAAAAAGAAAGGAGAGGAGGAAGGAGATCGGGAACAAAGGGGGACGACACTGGTGATCGACGACAGCATTGGGTGTCACGATCGGCACCAATGACTCTGTGACGTAAAGGCGGCTTCTCCGGCGCTTACCGCTCGTCCCCACTCACCGGCAGCAAAGAGATTGGCCATGGTGGAGCAAGACATTTCAACTCCGATCCCAATGAACGATGGCGGTATTGGGGCGCGTGAATGTCGCCTGGAAGCTACCAATGGCTCTGGCTACCAGCAGGCAGCTTCGATACATCTCTGATGAAGATCCGGTGATCGGTCCGACGAAGAACTAATTAGCTCTTAATTTCGCCATTTATTGAAGTTGCTAGGCATTTTTTTTACCTCTCTATCTCTCTTGGTGAACGATACACACCCTTGTGCTTAAACTGCTTATGCACTTGAATGTGGAATTTGGAACATTGAGAGGTTGTTTTTTGTTGAAATTCAATTGTTTAGGGTATCTGTTACAGGTTTTGTTGGCTTACAAGCATGGAATTTGGAACGCTGGTTTTTCGAAAAGGTCTGTTCTTTCTTTGATTTTCTATATACTAATAGCACCTTCATAACTAGAATATTGTTTGAATCTTTACTTAGATAGCAAGGATGAGATAGTGTTGGTAATGGGTTGGAATCAAATCTCTAATGATGTTTAACAGGTTATTTGCCCCTGCATTTAAAACATAACAATAGGCCTCTGTCTCTTGCTTGCTTTTTTTTCTAACATATTGTTTTCTTACACTACGCCTTGTTACTTTGTAAAGGAAGGTGCAGAACCTCCTAGGTCACTCTTTTTGAAGTCTTAATTGAGTAATTCTTTTGCTGTGATTTCAAATAGCAGACTCAATGTTAATATCATCTAAATTTTTTACCATGGCATTAAATCACTTTTATGTTTGATCTTTAGCTATATATAATACAATCTATTAGTAAAGCAACTGTTTATGAGCTTCTGTTCTCCTGTGAGCCGAGTTAGATTTTTATGAACCATTTGCATCAGAAGCTTTGACCATGCATATGCTCTTGATTTATCTTTGTACTAGAATTTCTGGCCATAGTGGAAATTCTTAACACTAAAATCAACTAGAAACGCAAGGGAACCTTAATAATGTGCTTCCTTCTCTCTCCCACTCCCTCCCTCTTTTCTTTTGTTCGACAAGATTATGTTTAGCTGCTGATATTAAGGGGTTTTTTTTTCACAATCCCAACCTTGAATCCAAAACTCAAATTCCACATAATCTAATTCTTGATTTCGAGTGTTTGTCTATTTTCTAGTTCTGTTTGATTTAGTTTCTTAGATTATGATGCTGTTGCTGAAGTTTTAGGCAGACAACAATTTAATATCATTTGCTATCTTTGTATCTTCTTTCACAGTTTGCAGGATTTTATATTTGCTTTTGCATTCACAGGTAGTTCGCAATAGCTTCAAAGGTAAGGCTATTTGGTCATTAGTTATCCTTGCTACTATGTGATTGGCAATATTGCTTTCTTGGGCTTACTTCTAAGTAATTGTTTCAAATCTAAGACAACAATATTGGCCATTTTAGCTTCCTAATTGCATTTCATTTTCTATATTTTACAAAAAGTTATTTCAAAAGAGTAGTAAATATGGGATGTTGCAACTCAAATATTGCTTGAGATATATTCTTTTTTGGAAAAGAATTTGAGATGATAGTTATTGTTTTCAGTGTCTAGCTAGTACCATCCCATAATATTTTGTTGAAACTCTTTTACAGGTTTGGCCATGTACATTGATAAAACTTTAATGTTCTTTCGGTAGCGTGTACCATCCTCCTTAGCATTGTGAGTGTTTTAATCTTTCTATGCTTCCTGACCATGTTAAAATCTGAAAGCAAAAAAAATTAATAAATAAAGCTTAATATCCAAGACAGCAGCTCAAATCATTCCAATGCCTGTTCCTCATTTAACCCTTTTCAGTGCAAAGTTTATTTATATTTTGATTGGCAGCGCTTATGACATAAACTCCTCCACGCAAAGCTCTTCTCTTTGTAGCTTTTGGGGTCTCATAATATAGTAGGCTTGATTGCTTCCTCTTTTTGAAGGATTTTAGACTATTAACTATGTTGTATCATCATTCCATCATAATTTTTGGTAGTTAGATCAAAACATTGGAGAAGCACAACCTGCATACTGATAAATCCCCAATATTTGTTGTGCTTCACCTACTAGGAGAGAAAATGTAATTGCTGGTGTAATAAGATATTTTTTTATCCTGTCTTGGATTGAAAGTAGTAGTGTGAATGCCAATATTTGTTGTTTATTTTTGTCCTATCTGTATGTGTGCTGAAATTTTCCTGAAAACTTGAGCAAAAGCATTTTTATGTTAACATTATCTATTTAAAGCAACCCATTCCTGCCACCATAATGAGATGCACAGTTATTCAGAGCAAACAGTCTATTTTCCTAGGCTTTAGTTAAAAATTTAAAGTTAAGTTAGATTTTGATGCTTTTTCTTTCCCATATTTTTATGGATTTTAAGAGCAAGCTATTTGAGTTTCTATGTATTCCCTTTTTCTTTTTGAATGGTTGATGTGCGTCATGTTTTGGTGGTTCTGTTGATAAATTCTTGGAACTCATTTGTGCAGTTGTGTATCTTGATGTTGATACCATCGTGGTTAAAAGTATTGAGGATTTGTTCAAATGTTCAAAATTCTGTGCTAACCTGAAGCATTCAGAGTGGTTGAATTCAAGAGTCAAGGTAGTGGAACCATCTCAATCAGTTTTCAATGACATGATGAGCAAAGTCACCACCTTGCATTCTTACACTGGAGGTGAAGCATATTTTTCTTTACATTACTAACTGTATCATTCTCGTCAGTTCTGATCTTTGCATAGTTGAATATAGACCTTTGCATTTTCTTTTAATACTAAAAAAGCAAAGACTTTCTACAATAAGGAAATGCATCCTTCTTAGTCTGGGTTGCATTGCTCATGCATAATTATGCCTCAAGTTTGGGTTTGTTTATTAACCGATATTTTGGTCAGTGGAGTGGATTTTTAAGCGAGTCAATATATGATTTCTTTGCTAATGCTATATAATGCCAGGGAACAGCTTGAGCAATCCCTTCTCGGAACTGGAGGTGGTAGAAATCCTAATAATGAGCTGCTTGTCAAGTTTCTTTTCCTATTGCCAGTTTTTGCTACAGTTTTCTTATTTGTAATGATAAAATTGGGATAAGAAAGCAAATTTATTATGTTAGATTGGATATTTTGTTATTAATTACTTGTGTTTTATATAAACAATACTTTATTTTATATATTGTTTTTTATGTTAACTCTATATTTGTAATGAATTCATTACAAATTATATATATATATATATATGAAAATATAAGATTATTATTTATAGTGTACAAGATGAAAATTTAAAAATACATCAAAAGAAAAAATTAAATTAAGCAATAATTTAGCGACAGATTCGCGACAGCAAATGTCGCTACTGCACAAATGTTAGAATTTAACAAATAATTAGCGACAAATATTTCATCACTAACTTTTACAGTAAATTTATAATTAGCGACGGATTAGCGACGAAAAATATAGTCGTTAGACGACTAACTAGGAATATAAATTAGCGACAGAAAAAAATTAGCGACGAAATTTTTTGTTGCTAAATTAGCGACTGATTTTGAATTCCGTTGCTAATATATTCGCGATTGGCCTTTTAGCGTCTGTTTGTCGCGGCATCGCTAAGTTAATTTAGCAATGAAATTTTTCGTCGTTAATTAGTTGTTTTTTTGTAGTGTGTAAATTACCAATTTGTGGAGAAATATAAGGACAAAAATGTAGATTTTACACCTAGACTGAAATAAAGTTAAAAGAAGCAAAAAAGGATCAAAATTGAAGTCAATTAAGTCAAATATGGTAATTTAATAAGTTTAGGGACTAAATATAAATTTTTTTATTCAAGTAGGAATTATGTGTGAACTCATAAGGAAATGAGTATAAACAAGATCAAAGAGTAGCTTAAACAAGAAGAGAACCAAATAGAATTAAGTTAACAAAAAGTAACATCAAAGGGTAAAATGGTAATTTATGAAAATTTTGTGAATGTGTTGTGATGGTGAATGTTATTAGAAGTGTTGTGTATGGTATTGAAGTATTGGAGGTGAAGGGTGCCTTTTCATAATGTCAATATGTCAAATTACAGGTTTGGTTAGTGCAATTTATAGATCGTTATACTGTCGAAATTCGTGCCAAATGATGAGTAATTTTATTGAATGAATAATGAAGTTACGACGAAATCAAATTGAACAATAATGAATTATTAAAAATGGTATCGATAATTGGTAATCTAAATTTAATTTTAAGAATTAATTGTTAATAAATCACTAATTAATTAATGAAATTGAGGATAGTTAACTAAAGTAATCATGAAAAGTCATTAATGGAAACTTATAATATATGAATTTAGGAATGAACGTAGGGTGTTACAAGAAGTGGTTCTTGCAGCAAGTTAAAAAAATTGGTCTAGGGCACCCAAAAAAGCCACTATTCGATGACAACATTGTTTTGTTATTCAACAAAGAGATCCGAGACATTAAACTTTCGAGCAAATTCAAGCAAATCAAAATGGCCAGGTATATCAGTAAATCCAATTCAAAATGCCATATTTTTTAATATTTGACACAAGCACAGATGTACTCCTATGACGATTGAATTTTTTATCGAGTGTTTTCCATGACATTAGTAGGTGATGCTTTTGATTGATTCCATAAAGTCCATTCGGAATCAATTCATTGCTTTAGGTAGCTCCGTAATCTCTTCACCATAAGTTTTATAGTGCATATCTAGATTTTTAAAATTATTAATGATTTGTGTAACCTAGTGTAGGGACCCGATGGGACATTAAGAAGTTACATTGATAGTTTTAGAGTTTAGCCTTTGAAATTAGAAATTTGCACCCAGATGTGGCTATAAATGCTCTAGCATGGAGCGGAACTAGCATCCATCTATTAGAATCAATCACCACTCACCCCTTAACAGACTTTGCTGACCTGATGGACATAGCCAACCAATATATACAAGTGGACAACACTTTGAGAGCTAGGGGTTAGTGGTGGAGAGAATGCAACTCTATAGATGGGGAGATACGAAGAGAAAAATCACCAAAAGAGCAAGGACCTCAAGGAACTAAAGAAGAAGGAGAGGATCATATCACCATAGGACTATTAGCCATGTTAACAATCCAGCTAGAACCTACACTCCGCTTATTTCGTCTCCTACCAAAGTTTTAATATGGATTCCAAAAATGCATAACAAGGTGAATTGGTTGAAGAAACCATTTGATCGGATTATCTACTGGAAAGACAAAAGAAAAAACTTTAAGTTCCATAGAGACATCGGCCACACTACCAACAATTCTAATGCTTTAAAAGAATAAATCAAAAGACTCGTTAAGAGAGGATTTTTGAAAAAATTTATGGGCTCAACACCAAGAGATTCATGTAAACTACCACCTCAAGAAAAAGATAGATTAGATTTTGATAAAGATGAGGAAAGAAGAAAGCCTAAAGATGCCGGCCATTAAAGACAAAGATTGGGGTTCATCAATATGATTATGGAGGCTTATTATACGAGGAAGATTTCTCGAAATAGAAAAAAGGTAAATGTGTTTACTTCTAAGTAAAATTCAAGATGCTACCACCAGTTTCTATCTTCCTAGAAGATCTTGAAGACTTAAAATTTTCTCATGAAGATGCCTTAGTGGTACAAGCTACAATCAACAATTTCCTCATCAAAAGAATTCTTATAGATAAAGGGAGCATGGAGAATGTCCTTACCTTAGAAGCTTACAGAAAGATAAATTTGTGAATCAGAGAGCTAAACCCTATTACCATCCCACTGATCATACTTGGCAATGCTATTGTCCTAGTGGTGGGATTGGTAGAGATTTTTGAAGAGTTAGGAGATGTAATCAGAGAGCAAAATGTTATTTATGGTGATAGACATGAAGTTTACATATAAAGCCATCTTTGGAAGATCATTGTTGTTCTAGAGTAGAGTTGTCACTAGTATCGGGTACATGGTGATGAAATATCCCATCGAAAATAGAGTGGTAATATTAAAAGGTAACAAAAAAGCCCAAATAGAAGCCTACATTGCTATGGTAAAAGAAGCGAAACAAGCCCTTATAGTGCTACCCGAACTAGAGAGAGAAAAAGGATGATTAGCCTAGAATAAATCCTAAAGGTGATCTCATCACCAAAGAGTTACCGAGGGGGAAAAACATGCAGATTGGATCGAGTATGTCTGACGAGGTAGAAAAGGAAGTAATGCAAGTATTGATGATCAATAAAGCTTCTTTCACTACAAGAAAATTGCAATTTAGCAACGAAAAATAGCAACGGAAAATGTCAATTTTCCGTTGCTAATCAAAAATAGCAACGAAAATTAGCAACGAAAATTTCGGTTGCTAATTCGGCGGTTGGTATTTTTAGCAACGGAACGTTTATTCCGTTGCTAAATTTAGCAACGGAATTTATATTCCGTTGCTAAATCTAACCACTAACATTTGGTAAATTGGTCAAAATTAGCAACCGAATTCAAATTCCGTTGCTAAATTTAGCAACCGATTTCAAATTCCGTTGCTAAATTTAGCAACGGATATTATTTTTCCGTTGCTAAATTTAGCAACCGAGTTGAATTCCATTGCTAAATTCAGCAACTAGTATAAAAAAATTTGTGACGGTTTTTTCGTCGCTATTCCATCACTACAATAGAAAACCAACAAATTACACTAAAACAGCAAACTGTTTTAGTGTAATTTGGAAAACCAACAAATATGAATTTAGATTATAATTGTTTATTACAGCAGCTAATTCATGTTACAACTAGTTTAGCAAATAATTGTAATTTGTCTATACTGTCCAAGATAACATAATATTTTTTCATTGTCCCATGAAAAATCAGGTGCAAGTATATTATTTGAACTGACCTAATGTACATAGTTCTTCATATGCTGTCCAAAATAATGGATCAATTGACAAGGCCTTCCTTAAGTGTTTGATTGAATTTTCCTTCCTATCAGTGTACCTAAAAGGGAGTGGATGTAGATTATTAACTGCATGTGAGAAGCTAATATGTTCAACAAATCAATGTACTAAAATGCATTAGAGTGTATAATCTAGTAAGAGGCAGTAGCACCAACATACCTAGCTGGTGAACTTATCATCCATGCTTATTAATATGCATGAATAAAAGTAGTAACAGGCTATCTAAATCAGATGGGTGGACGTAAGCATTAAGTCAACAAAAGATCATAATGCATGATGAATCAAAAGAAAACCTCAGCATCAGAGGCATCAGAGTTTCCACTAGGCAACAAAGCTGCTTCAGCTTCACTAAGAAGATCCATCTGAAAGCAGGACATAGCAAACAAATAGCGAGACTGAGGCAATTATGTGCCTTCAATTAACAAGAAAACAAAGAATGAGAATTCCATAAATGATCAACCTTAATTACACAGTACAAACCAAGAAAAACCTAATCAAAAGAATAAAAAAACCGCTAAACTAGTACCTTTAAGGATGTGATACGCACAATAAGAATGATTTATTCAAGTAACATCTGGCCAGTAAATGCATGTTCACCTACATTATATTATATGATAAGGAATATATTATATGATATATTACTATATCAGATTTTTAATTACATAAGTGTGCATTTGTTGATTATGAAAGGTTTATTTATTCACTGAGCATAAGTAGCAGCTGCCACTAATATATTCTATTTTTTTTAAGTCTAATTTACATATTTCAATTTACACTACTTAAGAAATTAGGGAGTAGAAACATACCAGAATGAACCTTGGTTGGTTGTTCTCTTCAGCATAAAAACACTGCACATTTAACAAATAAAAATATGCTCAGTGAATAAGATGAATTAATATTATATGATTGCAGGTTTTAAGTTCTTAAAAGCATGTACAAGTACAACGCTCTAAAAATCTGAGGGTCGGGATCACTTTCATATATATAATTGGGATGGACATTTGGCAGCTCCCATCGGTGGAAGCTGACATATGGCCATCACAATTAAAGAAGAATTACTGATTTGTTGAAAATTATTTTTACAAATTAAAAAATAAAAAAAAATATTACTTTTTATTTAAACCGAAAATTAAATTGTACAATTAAAAATTATCTAGTAAAAAAATCATATAGAATCTCAAACGAAACTCGAAATAAAAAAAATCTTGATGTAACGTGCGCATAGCACAAAAGCACAAGTAGAACCAATCGCATATATGCAATTAATTGTTTAACTTTACTTTTTGATGTCTCTAAAAGAAATTGGATAATCAAATTACCTTTGCAAATAAATTTAAGCTTAATACACACTTAATTTGTTCTACTTGACGATTATTGGACAATAAACCCCTAAATATACAAATCAAATGGAATCTTCTAAGAACCCAGATGGAATTGTTCAATTTTGTTATTGTTAATTCAAAAAAAAAATAAAGAACATTCCGTTGAGACAGACCATGTGGGTTTCATAATTTTTGTTTCAGATCAATAAAAAGGAACCATAGATTGCAACAGTTTTGCAGTCTGATACATTAGAAAATGGGTAAATGCCAACCATATCACGATTAAAATATTTGAAATGTTAAATAATATAAAACATGTGCACCTAATTTTCCACTCAAACAGATTTCCCATTTCTGGCTGATTTGGGTAATATAAAACATGTGCACCTAATTTTCCACTCAAACAGATTTCCCATTTAACAAGTAAAACAAATAAAAATATGGCGATGGTAGAATTAATATGTTCCATTGGAAGTATATCTCAAACGTGATCAAGAATTTAGATCTCAGAATAAAATGGTGCATATCCAAGCTACTGCAATTATTAACAATTCAATGACTAATTATAGTCATCTTTTGCTAGAAAAGAATTATTTTCTTTTTATTTTTGGTCCACCCCACACTTTTTTTTATTTTCCTTTTTACTTTAAATGACAACAATTAATGTTACAATTATCATCATCATCATCTAACAATAAAATCAACACTTAAAATTATTGCAATAGGGACATCATGGATTAATGCATTATATTTTTCCATCACAACAGCAATTAATAACTGATAATGATGTGGCCTCAATTAAGTGGATATTATAATATATAGGAGATGCCAAGGACCCTATTGAAGATGCCAGAGGACCAATACGAGATTTTGAGTTTCAAGAAAAGAACAATGTATGGATCCTGTGGCCATGCTTTTTTCCAAGGCACACAATTTAGGAAGAAAATCATTTGATCCCTGCCCCACAAAAAGGACCAAAAAAAATCCCTAGTTTTTTTAATGAAAAACAAAATTTTATTATTAATAAAGTTTTAATGGGCGAATGAGAGACATTTTAAGTAATGAATTCATTACACTCAATAGAATGTCAATAACATGTAAGCCTTCGGGTTATACTTGTGGACAAACAAGTTAACAAAAGGGCAAATTCAACCAAAGCTGCTTGAAGGTATGCATAAAGTAAAAAATCTGTACAAAAGTGATAAGCTTGAGAAGAAGCCTTTCATAAAATGTCAATAACATGCACAAGAGAAATTCAATTTCCTTTAGTGAAGGTAACGAGTAGAAAAGAACAAAATGAAATTTAGTTTCCTTTGTGTTGTTTGGTTGTTCAACTTAAATCTTGAAGCAAATAAAATTTCTCTCACATAATAAAATAAAGAAAACATCAACAGCATTGCTTGCATGACCATTTGGAGCAACTAAGCTTACTTCATCAAAAAATTTATCACCAAAATCCATCACAAACTTCTCAGGAAACATCTGCAATTATTTTAAAATTAATTTTGTCAAACTTTTAATGAATCAAAACAAATCTGTTGCTCAAAGTGCTCTATTTCTACTTTTGTGACAAGAACACAGACATAATTTGCTAACTTACATCTCAAGCAAGACATAAACTTCAAAATAATTTTAAAGAGAGAAAACAAACAACGAGGAACAGAACATGAACAAAATCATATTTTTATCACTTCCCAGATGAAAAAATGACATCTGTTTTACTTATTTCAGAAAAAGGAACCAAAAAGTAGACAAAGTTACCATTTTTTTTCTGCCGCAGTGTTTCAGCTAGGACGACTTTGAAGAAACCAGGCCAAGATAAGTTTGCCGATGCCGGAAAATCTGATCCAAGCTTGTTTCCGGCGGCCATGGATTCCTTGCTGTTGAAAGAAAGTTTGTTGTAGATGTAGATTAGAGAGAAAGAGATGAAGAGGATGTTGTTTGTTTGTTTGATTATCGATTGGGGGGAATGAAGCCTGGTCCGAGGGAGAAGAGGAGACAGCGGCAGGAGAGGGAAAGAAATGAAAGAATGAGAGCCTAGGGTTTTTAATTGGGTATTTATACTCAATGGCAAATATGTAAATATTTAGAATAAATTTAGCAACGGAATCATTATTCCGTTGCTATTTTTGCAACCGAAAATAATTCGGTTGCTATTTAGCAACGAAATCTTAATTTGATTGCTATTTTTCGTTGATAGTAAAACTTAGCAACGGAATTTTCTTTCCGTTGCTAAATTAGCAACGGAATATAATTTTCGTTGCTATTTTAGCAACCGAAAAAAATTCAGTTGCTATTTAGCAACGGAATGTTATTTCGGTTGCTATTTTAGCAACCGAATAACATTCCGTTGCTATTTTAGCAACCGAATATAAATTCGGTTGCTATTTTTCATTGAAAGTGAAACTTAGCAACAGAATTATATATCCGTTGCTATTTTAGCAACCGAATTAAGATTCCGTTGCTAAATAGCAACGGAATTTAGTTTCGGTTGCTAAAATAGCAACGGAAATTACATTCCGTTGCTATTTTTCGTCCCAAATTTTGTCCACCATTTGTTGCCGCCTTAATTAGCAACGGAATACTAATTCCGTTGCTAATTTTCGTTGCTAAATAATGGCACCAAAATTTCCCTCAACTTTTAGCAACGGAAGCTAACCATATATTTTTCCGTTGCTAAATTTATAAATTTTAACCAATTTTAGCAACGGAAACTATTTTTCGTTGCTAAATAGCAACGGAATTGTCTTTCCGTTGCTATTTTTTCGTTGCTATTTCCAGATTTTCTTGTAGTGTTTCACTTGGAAACCAAAAGATATCTTGGGCATAGATCCGAAAGTGATTACTTATAGATTGAATGTCGATCCAAACCATCCATCTATAAAGTAAAAGCTAACAAGGCATGCCTCTAATTGAAAAAAAATTATTTTCGAGGAGATTGGTCGTTTGTTGAAAGCAGAACCATTAAGGAATCTCACTATCCTATGTGGCTTGCAAATGTAGTTTTAGTGAAAAAGAAAAATGGAAAGCTAAGGATGTGCATAAATTTCACCAATTTGAATAAAGTTTGTCCCAAAGATAGTTACCCACTTTCGAGCATTGATTACTTGTAAATTTCACTGCCTGTCATGCCATTTACTCTTTGCTCGATGCTTATGCAGGGTACCATTAGATCAAAATATCGCTAGTTGATCAAGAAAAAATGAGCTTCATCACAAATGATAACACTTTCTGCTACAGTGTCATACAATTTGAATTGAAAAATGCAGGGGCAACGTACCAATGCTTAATGAACAAAATTTTCAAAGACCAGATCAGAAAAAACTTAAAAGTATAGATCGATGACATGATTATGAAAAGTAAGAGCACTTAAGAGTACCCAATCGATCTGATGAAAGTATGTGGTACTCTTAATAAATTCTAGATGAAATTGAACCCAAAAAAATGTATGTACGGAGTCCCTCAGGGAAATTCTTAGGTTTCATGGTTTCAAAGAGGGGAATAATGGCTAACCCCAAGAAGACTAGAACAATAATGGATATGCAGCCTTTGACTCATGTAAAAGACGTTCAAAAGCTTAATAGCATGATAATGACATTATGCAAATTCATTTCTTCCTGTGCTAAGTGGTGCACGCTTTTCTTTAAAAAGTGAGAAAAAATGATGCCTTTGGGAGAAAGATTGCCAAAAGGCCTTCAAAAAGTAAATATTTCTTGCCAATCTGCCATTGCTAATCTGGCCGATCTTTGGAGAAAAACTCTACTTATACCTATCCATTTCTAGAGAAGTCGTAGCTGCAGTTCTGATTAGAAAAGAAAGGAATCAACAACTTCATATCTACTATGTCGGTCAGGTGTTGAAAGGATCGAAATTGAAAAAGAGTTTAATCGAGCAACTGATCATTGCACTTTAATGTGCACTGAAAATTTGAGATAATATTTTGAAGCACATACCATTAATGTCTAGTCGGACCAACCTCTCCTAAAAATCCTCCAAATGCTAAATGTAAATGAATTAATAATACGAATAATAAATTTAACTATAAAGGAGAAATAGATATAATGAGCAAGTAAATGACAATGTGAACTAAGGATGTCCGTAAATAACATGTATATGGGTTATGAAAGATATAAAGAGGAAAAGATGTAACTAAACACGAAAGTAAAGGAAGTAAGTTAAGATAAATAGATGGAAGTTCATAAGATGAGACAAAAATTAAAACGGTAAATAAAAACAAGAAAGAAAGATAAAGGTAAAATAGTAATGTCTTCATGTTATATGCTAAATTTAGAATAAAGAAGTAAGAATCAAGAGAATAAAGAAATTGTATGTTTAACAGAGGCTAAATTGAAGCCGACTAAAAGTTAACAGACTGATCAGTAGAATAACATGGCGAATGTTGATTGGATAACTAGAATGCAAACTGGTTAAAGTCACAACTGACAAGTATAAGTATCATAATAATATAATTATAGTAATAACCTAACTAAATATAATGATAAATAAGAATAATAATATTATCAATAATAACAAAAGGAACATGATGTAAAAATAATACTATAAGTAAGATAAACTGAAGTATAAGCTTGAAATTGGGATAGACATGAAAGACTGAACAGTGACTGATATTGTTAAGTTCACAAATGAGGATTAAGAAGTAAGTTAAGCAAAACAAGATTAACTTCAAAAATAATGCATAGGACTCAAGTAAAGTAAATGAGAAAGATAGTAATGATAACAATAGTAATAACGGAAATAACATGAATGTAGGATACACACTAAAACAATGAATGCATAATGTCACTTAAGTGGGAAAAAATTTTACTGTACTGTTTTAGGTAGCGAATGCATAACCGTCATATGGTTTAACATCTGATTATTATATGTATAGTACAATGATATTAGGATGATACATTATGGGTCTTATTTGACCATTTAATCTGACTACACTAACGAAAATGAAATTTTAATTGAAAAAAATTCAAAATTAAAAACTGGCATTACAAATTTTCATTTATTAGATCTGAAATTATGGAGAATATTTTCCTCTTCTCGAGAAGGACAGTAATTAGCAATGCTGCTTTGATAGCGGGACTTGCTTTATCGACTGCCAGAGCGCTGGCTTGAACTCCTGATTTTAATAGTCAATCGTGGTTGCGCACCCTGTATAAGATAACCAAAGGCTATTTTTAGACTACTCATAATAAGGTTGGTCTAAACATTTGTATTTTACTGGGTTGAAGACTTTGAACTGTTTCTCCCCGCAATCCTAATTCAGGCCTAAATTTATAATTAACCTAAAAGAAAAAGATGTGATGCCACATATTATATGTAGCGAAGGGGGGTCATTCGTTGCCTAAATGATGGAGAGACTCTTGAAAGTTTTTCAATACATCAAACAATATCCTCTTCCTCTATTTTGTTATTGGAGTTCAAATAATTATACTTCAATTCCAACCGTTGAAGTCCAATAGCCTATGTTTTGGTATTTATGTGCGTGTTTTAATTATTCCTTTGAAAGATTCTGTGATGCCAATTCATCTTAGAAGAGTTATTTTAGGAAAATCCAAGGCTAATGATGTAGTTGGCTTGGATAGATCCGGGGAAGATGATTTTATTAAGCTTGTCGGTGCACGGAAGTTTTCGTACGACGATTTGGTCAGTGCTACAAATAACTTCTCAGAGAAAGAGCAGCTTGGGGAGGGAGGCTTTGGCTCAGTTTATAGAGGATTCTTGAAAAAATTGAACTGTTATGTTGCAGTCAAGAAGCTTTCCAGAGATTCCAAACAAGGTACTAAAGAGTTCGCATCAGAAGTTAAGATCATTAGCCAATTGAGGCATAGAAATATAGTTCAACTCATGGGTTGGTGCCATGAAAGGAAGGAACTCTTACTTGTGTATGAGTTCATGGCCAACGGCAGCCTAGATTCCCATCTTTTCAAAGAAAATCGATTTTTGACATGGGAGGTGAGATACAATATTGCTCGAGGATTAGCCTATGGATTGCTTTACTTGCACCAAGAAGGGGTGCAATATGTGGTGCACAGAGATATAAAGGCAGGCAATATTATGTTAGATTCAAATTTTAATGCTAAAATTGGGGATTTTGGCTTAGCAAGACTAGGGAACCATGGAAAGCTTCTGGATAACACTACTATGGCGGGCACCATTGGGTATGTAGCTCCTGAATATGCCACTTCTGGTCGGGCGAGCAAGGAATCAGATGTGTACAGTTTTGGAGTTGTTCTTTTAGAAATCGCTTGTGGAAGAAAAAACATCAATCTCAAGGCAATAAGAGAAGATCAAATTAATTTAAGAGAGTGGGTTTGGGATCTCTACGGAAGAAGAAATATACTTGAAGCAATTGATCCGAGACTAAATGGCGAATTTGATAAACAACAAGCGGAATGTGTAATGATTGTTGGGCTTTGGTGTGCTCATCCAGATGCAAATTTGAGACCCGTAGTCGAAAAGGCAGTACAGGTCCTCAATTTTGTAGCTCCATTGCCTCATTTACCATCTAAGATGCCATTTGCCACATATTTTGCTTGGCCTTCCATGTCTTTTGGTGGTACTGATTTGTTAGGAAGCCAAAAACAACCTGTAGATAAAGAACAAGAGATTTCTAAGTTGACTCTAGACGATCCAGTTTTCGGATTGAGGGGACCGATGGAGAGTTTTCGGACTGAGGGGACCGATGGAGAGTTTGACCGCATTTGTCGAAGCCTCGGTCTTTCTGGCTCCGAAGATTTCGCTATTCCGGCGGCGGCTTGGGAGGCCATGAAGATACGATCAGCCTCGGTTCTTTTGCCTCGACCTAAATTGTACGAAGCGGATAGTCCGAGGATAGAGGAAAAGAAAGAGCAACATCAGGATCTAGAGCAGCAGGAGAGAGAATTCTGTGTGAGGGTTTCGGATAGTATTAGAATTAGCGAAGCTACTAAGTTGACTCTAGACGATCCAGGTGAGCCAACTAAGTTTGCTAAATGTTCTGATGTTACTTGTGCTGCCGGAGGAGGAATTAAAGGGGCTAGGCCGCCGTCTCTGAAGCCGCCTCCTTCAATGACACTACCAGGGATCGATGACACTTGTTCAACTTGGGATTTATTGAGAGATTTTGCGCCTGAAAACAACAGGGAGTCCTTAACAATGGCTAATAGGGACTTCAGTTCTGATGATGAGGAAGATGGACCACGTAAACACGGACTTGAAGTGGCTGCAGCTATTAAAAGAGAAGAAGAAGAAGATAATTTATTGAGAATAGCGTCTGCTGTGTTATCGGAGTCTTGTTCCTCTACAACGTCCAATGACGATGGTTCGTCGAGCACCACCGCGGAGCCTACGTCTAACATCTCTCCAAATGGGAGATTTAGACGGATTATTACTTGTTGGGTGAAAGGGGAACTTCTGGGACCGGGGTCGTTTGGATCCGTGTATGAAGGAATCTCAGAGTAAGTGCTCAAACTTAGATCTCAGCTCATCTGCTTGTTTTTCTATTCCTTATTTTATCCCTTCAATCAATTTATTTATTCCAAATTGGTAGAGACATCAAGGATGCTCTCTAAATATTTCTGTTCAATCAAAGTGTCGCAGAGTGATATATGGTTGCCCATGTAGGATGTACTAATTGCATGTTTCGAAAGACATTTCGTGTTAAATCCTAACTATATAGTTACTATTGTAATTATGAACCTATATTAACTCTGACCTGTAAATTGATGTCCAGTAAAGGAAATTAAGTTTCTTGCTAAGTGAAAGGCTTTGCAATACAGCAGTAACCGAAGCGTTCATAATTGATTTGCCGAGGCTTTGCCTTCTGCAAGTATGTTGAAATCCACTTTTTCTGCTAGTCATGCTTTGCCTATTTTCTTTTTTTGCAGTGATGGCTTCTTTTTTGCTGTCAAAGAGGTTTCCTTACTTGATCAAGGAAGTCAAGGCAAGCAAAGTCTTTACCAACTTGAGCAGGTGAGATGGGATTATCAATTGCCATGGTGTCGTGCTTTGATTTTCTTGCATGGGTTTTTGTTTGGTTTAAGTGAAATTTCAACCGGAACTTGTTTTTCTTTGTAACACTAAATGCCTTTTTTTCCCCTTTCAGGAGATTGCTCTTTTAAGTCAGTTTGAACATGAAAACATAGTTCAGTACTACGGCACTGATAAGGTATCATCTTCTTGCTTTGCACTTGGGTTCTGGATTTGCTTCTTAGATCTATGTAGTTCCTAACATAAATGATTAAAGTGAAGGTATAATCTCCTTTTAAAACAATCTCTACGCATGTACATACTTGCTTTGGAAATTTATCCATGTTGGATGAACATTTGCTTGAAGAAATTTTTCTTCCTGCTCCAAACATATGGAGCTTGTTGAAAAGGCATAAGCATTGCCAAATCCAAAGAGTTGAAACTCATCTAGGTGGGAACTAGATTGACATTATGCTCTCTTTTGATGTAATGACTTAGGAACTTGCCAAATTACTTGCTTATAGGCAGTTATGCACCTTGCATGTTTTGATTCCATGTTGCTAATTGCTTATGAGGAGTAATCTTAATTTAATTTTTTGTTGTCTATATTTGGTCCTTAATTTCATTCCCATACTGGTTCTGCAGGATGATTCGAAACTATATATCTTCCTTGAGCTTGTAACTAAAGGATCTCTTACGAGTCTCTATCAAAGATATCATCTTCGAGACTCTCAAGTTTCTGCATACACAAGACAGATTTTGAATGGGTTGAAGTTTCTCCATGATCGAGGTGTTGTTCACAGGTGATATGTCTGATTTTGATGCTTGTAGTGATTGCACCAAATCTCATTGTATTGTGGTGTCTCTACTACATGTTACCTCGATAATAATGATCTCACCAAAACACAGCTAAGTTTTCAGCCCAGTTTAGTTGGGTTTGGCTGTATAGATTCTATTCCTTCAGTTTCACTATGTTTAGGCGTACATCTTTCAAAAGTTTCGGTGCTACTAATTTTTCTTTCAATACTTTGTACCTCATTATCCTACAAATCTCCATTTTTCTCCCTCCTTTTGACTTCAATATGCTAGAATCTTATTCTTTTATGAAGATAGTCTTCTGTTTACCCCTCACTGTACTGTTCTTTTATGAAGATGTTTAGGCCTACATCTTTTAAAAGTTTCTATGCTACTAATTTTTCTTTTTCTACTTTACACCTCATCATCCTACAAATTTCCATATTTCTCCCTCTTTTTGACTTCAATATGCTGGAATCTTTTTGTCATATGAAGATAGTTTTCTGTTTACCCTTCATTGTACTGTTCGTGTAGCATATAAGATATAATCTTTTAATTGTTTTGTTTGCTTAGGATTTCAGTAATATGACACTTGCTGAACTATGCGTGTCAGCTCTGTTTGGTGATTCATCTTCGAAGCGGCATCTCATTGAATTATTTATTATTTGTCAGGGATATCAAATGTGCAAATATATTGGTAGATGCAAATGGATCAGTTAAACTTGCAGATTTTGGATTGGCAAAGGTTTCTAATCTCTCTGATTCGAATCCCATTTTCTTTTCTTAAAAAAAAAAAGAAGGTATCAAAAAGTTGGTGAACTTCTTACTAATCCATCTGCTGTTTTCTTTTCCAGGCAGCCAAATTGAATGATGTTAAATCTTGTAAGGGAACTGCATTTTGGATGGCCCCTGAGGTTTGTATAATGCTTCTTTGTTTGTTCTTTTAGGCTATACTTTCTCTGTCGGTATGATTGTTATAGTTGGCATTGCTGGTCCTTTTAAAGCAAGACTTATAGCTACAAGACATGGCAGTATCTTTCAGTCCTCAAAACTGTCTGGTTGACATGATGTTTAATGTTTTCCATTATTTCTGATTGCCAAGCACTGTATTACAGGTTGTCAATAGGAAAAACCAGGGTTATGGGCTTCCAGCTGATATGTGGAGCCTTGGATGCACCGTTTTGGAAATGTTAACTGGTCAAATTCCATATTCCCATTTGGAATGTGTAAGTGCCATTCTTTTGCACTTCATTGGTTCTGGATATCATCATTATTATATTGATAGCAGCAGTGCATATTTTAATGATATGGGACTTCAACTTTGCTTTTAGATATGACTATATTGACTTAGTTAATTAGTAAATTCAGATTATTTGGATATTGACTGTGAAACAGTTAAAAAGTTCCTTTTCACATGAAATTTTTTGATGCAATCATGGCAAAACAAACAGTTAATTTGGTTTTTAACCTTTCCTTCTTGCTGTTTCTCAACAGATGCAGGCATTATTTAGGATTGGCAGAGGTGTGCCACCTCCTGTTCCTGATTCCCTTTCACAAGATGGACGAGATTTCATTCTACAATGCTTACAAGTTAATCCTAATGATCGTCCTACTGCTGCTCAGCTCTTGGAGCATCCATTTGTTAGGCGGCCGCTTTCAGCATCCTCAGGTTCTGCATCGCCTTACAGCGGCCAGCGGTCTTAGAATCAGCTACAAAACTGGTAGTTAATCAGGTAAACTGATATCTTCATCCGGCGGTCTTTAGAGAGACTCTTGAAAGTTTTTCAATACATCACAATTCAATATCCTCTTCCTCTATTTTGTTATTGGAGTTCGAATAATTGCATTTCAATTCCAACAGTTGAAGTCCAATAGCCTATGTTTTGGTATTTATGTGCGTGTTTTAATTCTTGTTTTGAAAGATATGTGTTTTAAAGTCCAATAATATTATGTAACTTTAGGTTAATTTGGCAATGGGATTCTAGAAAATATATAAGCTATCAATCAAACTTGGACTTGATCCGAATTTTCAAGGGTCTAGCCACAGCCCAGTACATTCAAACCCAAGGAAGGGGGTAAACAAAATATCATGTATAAAGAATAAACCGGTTTCTTCTGCACCAAATTATAATAATAAATTGTCATATCTACTTAAAAACTTGCAACTTTGAGGAAAAATTACTTTTCTTTTATAATCATTTATCATTAGTTTGTTATCTAAATAAATTTATTGAATTTACTGAAAATCTTTTATCATTCAATCAGATATAAATATGAATATTTTACAATAAATAAAAATATATATATCAAATTTCTTAATTTTTATCGGTTGTTAACTTGATGTAGAAATTAGAACATACTCACACACTGATTAATATTCACAACCGATGTTTTTAATTTGTTAATCGAACCCATGGATGAGTTTTTTTATTTAATAAATAGAATACTTGGAAAATGGCATTGAATTTAGATGTATAACTAACATTAATTAGATTATCAAGTGTCTCTTTCATATTTTATATAATTATTCACAGATGCAATTTTTATTTATTTTATAGGAAAATAGAAATATCTTCATCTCCTCCTTGACAATTAATGAGATTCGCATTTTTATTTATTTCCTCACATTGTATCAAGAGTCTTAGGCATATTGAATAAGTCAACCAAAATCTTTCTTGGTTGAGCTTAATTGTTTGTTAGTTGCGTAACATATATACATTTCTGGCGAAAGTTCAATTAATATACTTAAAATAATATGGTGGTTTAAAATAAATATAAAAAAAGCTCAATTAAAATAATCATAGAAAATAACAACTACAATTTAAATTGGGGTTAAAATAATATAAACATGAAACTTCCAAAAAGACGGCTAATTAATGTTAATTTGGCTGCCAATAATTTATATTTTTGCTCTAATTGAAACACAATTTTATAGAGATATTGTCAATTGAAAATCCAAACACGAAATAGTTTTTTTTTTTTTAATGAAATTCATATGATTACATTAATTGTATTCTACTGAGTTCATATATAAATATCTTAACAAATCATATGAATTTGGTTTGACTTCATACTGATACATATAATCTAAAATTTGTTCGTTGTTTAGCCTGTAAAAGTCACAATTGGCGACTAAGAACCATCGCTAACATGTGCCCTTATCTAACTTGGAATCAAAGTTAATATTGAATTTACCCATTTAAGCATAAAAGTCAAAACAAAGATGGATTGAATGGCCAAGAAATTTAGAATTTGATTAAATTACTTTTTTTTAATCTTCGAATGGTTTAAAACTTTGACAATTTCTGTTCATCAAAAAGTAATGAAAGCTTTTGTAAACCAAAAAAAAAAGTAATGAAAGCTATTTTAGGAATTTACATTTGTAACCTTCAAAATCAAGATAAGTAATCAACATGACATTTAAGCTAGTTTTGTCCAATGTTATTAAAACCGGACCGGACCGGCCGGTTTAACCGCGAACAGGCAGGTCATTCGGTTGATTTGACTACTGAAAATCGGATTGGCAAAAAACCGGATTGAACCGAAAAAAAATGGATATAACCGAAAAACCGGCGAACCGGACAAAACCGGGTTTTTTGCTAAAAATGTAAAAAATAATTTTTTTTTGAATTTTTTCACCCACCCACATATATATATATATATATTTATTTATTTATTTATTTGAAAAACTTAGTATTTTAAATTTTAAGTATATCACTTAATAATTTAATATATTTATTATATTTTTGATTCATTATAATCAAATATATATATATATAGTATATCACTTAATAATTTAATATATTTATTATATTTTTGATTCATTGTAATCAAATATATATATATATATATATATATAGTATATCACTTAATAATTTAATATATTTATTATATTTTTGATTCATTGTAATCAAATATATATATATATTAAATTTTTATTATTTATTTATTTGAAAAAATTAATATTTTAAATTCTAAATATGTCACTTAATAATTTAATATACTTATTATCTATTTGGATTATTGTAATAGTATATTAAATTATTAAATAATATCTTTAGAATTTAAAATACTATTTTTTTTAAAATAAATAAATAATGGAAATTTAAAATATACATACATACATATATATATATATATATATATATATATATATATTATTTATTTATTAAAAAATTAGTATTTTAAATTCTAAAAATGTCACTTAATAATTTAATATAGTTATTATTTATTTGAATTTATTGTAATTAAATATAATTATACTCATATATGCAAGGTTAATATTTTTTGTGTTCACTTTATTAGTACTCCATCTAAACATGAAATTATTTTCATGATATGATTGTATTTTTATGGTTCTAGCATATGATATTCAATAATCCATAATTAATCACTTGTAATAATAAAATTAAAATTATTTTCGTAACTTATTATTAAAATATTTGTGATATATATTTAAAATTTGATGAATATTTTTTTAATTTTTATACAATAGTATTCAAAAAATTATAATAATTATAATATTTTAAAAATAGAAAAAAACCTGGTTGAACCTGGTTGAACCGGTCGAACCATGAATCCCTAGCCTTACCGGTTCTCTATTCGGTCCGGTTTTAATAACATTGGTTTTGTCTCATTAATCATTGAATGAACCAAATCTATTAAACAGCAGCTAATAATTATTATTTTTCACTTTCTTTTTAGCCAAACTCTGACCACACGTCACACACCAATGGCAATGAGTTTAGGATACAGAAGAAGATATTTATAACCATTAGATTGCTTATCATTTATCGATCTCGCGATTGGAAAAATATCAGCCCCAAAATAAAAGTTGGTATCTGGAACCAAAAAAAAGTGAGTGTGTGTGTGTATATATATATATATGATTAAATCACCTTAATTATCCCTCTAATGTATTCTTTTTTTTTTATCAATACTATTTTCTTTTTTTCTTTAATTAAATATATTCACGAGCTAATGTGGAAGCGGGTTATTAAATGTAGTTTTTAGCTCATTGTGTTATGATATTTTATATTGCTTGCTTAAGATTTACGGCTTAGTTAATAATCTACTAATCATTTTAACTTCGATGGTAGGATTATGATGTTAACTTTAGCTTTTTAATAATATTTTGTTTACTGTAAATAATATGATGAAACTACGAACGAGACATTGAATTTATACCTTACAAAAATAAAGATAACAAGTGAGTTCAACGATTTAAATAATTGATTAAACTAAAGGTAGGGCCAAGTTGTATCCCATTATAAATAAAACAAAGAGATCAAGGAAAATTGGTGTAGATTTAATTAATTAAGATTATTAATTAAAGAAAAGAGAGATATTTTAATTTAGGATACAGAACCAATAGAAAGAGACAGCACAAAAAACAAAAAACCCTCTGTCCCTGGTCGCAACACAGCTAGCAGTTATTGGATCCACTCTAATAGTTATAGTATCTACTTAAGAAGAAGTCTTTTTCCACCCGACGACTTTGGAGCCATTTCCAAATTTTGTGGACTAAAATATGTTTCTGGGAATTAAATACTCACCAATATTAAAATGAAATCTTCCACTTTCGACCCAAAAAAAAAAAAATATCTAGCTCTAGCTTGCCCTTGATGTCGAGTCAGTTATTAAATCAATTAATTAATTCTTCAACTAAGTTTAATACAATTATATTATTTTTTTGTATTAAACTTATGCGATTTCACAGTTCAAATTTTCTTTTTGATTTTTTTTGTAAATAATAATAATAATAATTTGTAGGTAGGCTTGAACTTTTTCTTTCCTTTTGGCTGATTAACCTGTAATAAATTAATATCTCCTCCTGTTCAGCACTACAATATATACATGCGAGGCTCTCTCCCATATATACATATTAAATTAATTTCCTCACCAACAAACAATAAATAAAAGAATTTTATATATTTTTTAAATAAACTTTGTTTATAATGGTAAGCAAATGTTGAAGTGGAACGGTATAAACGGCATAGGATTTGAATCTATCTATATATATATATACACAGAGACATGAAAAAGCCTGTTGCTCTGCATGGCTGTGTTGCCTTATAATTAGCTTATCATATAATTAATGGCTCCTTTGGATCATTTGCCAAGAAGAGATATTGTCATGAATACAGTAAATTGCTTCTATTATTTATTTATTTAATTATTAAAATATTTTAAACAAATAATAGAAAATAAATTAAAGTAAAAGTTTCATCTCTTTTAAAATATATGACGATCCAAAATTGATCTCAAGTACAACAAGAACTATATAAAAAGAAAGTGATACATATAGATAAGGAAGTGATTAATGGGAAAATAACGAATAAAAATGGAGATATAAGACAAAAAAGGGAGAGAAAGAGAGAGACAAGGGGCCAATGATAAATGACGAGAGAAAACTAATAGTAGATGGCCTTTCCATGCACCCAAACATCAATAGAAATTGGAAAGTAGCCAAGTTTTTGAAAATGGATAGGGGTCAAGCTAGCGGTTGCCATGGCCCACCGCAAGTGCTGTGGCCACCCGGCTCTCCGTACGCGTCGGCCGCTCTATTATCAGCCTTTGCTCTGTTTTGGGTCCCAATTTTACTATTACTTTTCTCATTTATTTAATACTCACCTCGTGTTTTTTTGTCCTCTACTGATAGATAGCGGTAGAGCTGGTTTTTCGGGTCCTCTTCTATATTTCTTGTTATTTTTATGACGCAATATTCTTTTTTGATTTATTTTAAACCTTATATGTATACATATATTAATAAAACTTCATTATTGGGAGATGTCAACTGCCACTTACTAGGTTGTTTTATTTTCTTAGCATGTTCCCTAGTTACATGTCAACTGTCACTTTGTTAGAGTTTTGCATGTCAATCTGCTTAAATTCAATTTGAGCTTAGTCGGATTAATATAAAGGTGAAATTATTAGTGTTATTTTTTTTTCATTCATAATATATACTTGAATATGAGACTTTACTGAAAAAATAAGTGTTGAACCAACATTAAGTTGTTTATATATAATTCAATAAAATTGGAAACATGTAAAAAATATATAAGTTTTTTAGGTCCTCAAATTACGGTTATGAAACTAATTGTGAAAACTACTCCATGCTTTTTTCATCATAATTAATGTATATTTAATAAATATTATTTATGGATTTTTTTTTTGGCTGAACTGATTATATTTTTATGGTAATAACTAAGTGCTACCACTAACATAAGTTATGATAAAAATCAATGAAAATTTGAAAGAATACTATTTTTTTTACAATTAAAAATGTATGTTGTCAATCCAATTATATTCACTATGAAAATTGATTTGTATACTACATTGAATAACTGTAATGCAATTTATCGATGTCAATTGATGATAATTAAATTACCACTGCAATTATGGTTATTTGATACACCATTTGTCCCATTTTAAAAAAATTATTTTTTCTATTTTGGTTTGTCCCATTTTAAATATTTTTTTCAAAATTTGAAAAATATATTTACATGAATACCTCTATTTATTATATATTTTATTAAATATTTATTTTTCTTATCACTCTCTACTTTTAATTATAATTAAATAAAATTTTTGAAAATATAAAAGTGTATTTTTATCAATAACTATAGTTTTTTTTATAAAATTGAGTTATTCTAATTATTTTCTTAATTTTCGTAAAAAATAAAAAAAATACCTTTTAAAATGTAACAAAAAAAATATTTATCAATTTTTTTTTTCATTTTTCTTCATGTAAAAGATTGTGGCAAAAACCTAGCTAGCATTTGAATAAAGGATATTTATAGTTTGGAATTCAAATTTAAGTAACAAACTCTTTAGAAAAACATTTAATAATTTCATTGCTCTCACAAGTAACATGACATCATCTCTCTTTGTTTTACTTTGAAGAAACTCCTCCTCCTCATATTATTATTATTATTATTATTATTAATGTCATACGCATTTCATTACTGATAAGACGAAAAAGTCTTTATCTAAGAAGAGAGAGGGTTGATTGGAGCCATTCCCGATCGGCTGTGAAATTTTTGCAAGAAGAAAAATGCGATTAGACTAGATATAAGTACTCTGAAACTTAAATTAGTAGCTTTTTAGAAACAAAATTCTTAGAGAGAGAGTTTCAGAAATTCAATACCTGGAGTCACTGTACATTAAACTATTTATTGGAGATAAAATGAGTGCACTTGAGTGCCTATAACATGATAATTGGCTGTCAGAATAGACAAACGGTAAAGTGACAAGGAGCAGGTAAAGAGCACAGGCTCCGTATTGTATCAGTTGACTGATTGAGACGTGATGTTTCATCAGTCCGATCGAATATCACGTGACCTCTTCCTTAACTTGTAACTTACGTTTGGTGTTCTTTTTTTGATAGGTTTTGGACCCTGTCAGGTATAATGAATCGCTTATTTGGGATTTGAAGTATGACATTTTTATAGTTATTAATTACTATTTATTGTTTGATTACCTTAATTTAGCAATGTCAAACGGTACGTAATATATAGATGGAATAGTAAAATGGTTATATTCATCCGGAAAATTGTTTTATTACTAGTTAAATTTAAAAGCACCTGTTCTTGCTAGAGTAACACCATCCTGAACTCGCACTAATACTAAACCATAAGTTTTTCATTTATCGATTAAAAAAACTCGGAACATCATTATATAAAGAAAATTTGTGACAGTTTGAATAATTATTAATCAATCTCAGTATAAGATAAAATTGGTCAACATATCTCTGCTAGGAAAAAAGAAAAAGTAGGCCGATAATATATATCTTTTGAAATTTCAACAGAATTGCATTATTGTCATGGAAAAATCTTGTATTATTGCTCGAACTTGGAAAATGATCTCACTTAGGACAGTAGGAAAGTCGCCACTTTGTGTCCAGGAAAAAAAGCCACATGCCCTATTATAGACTTTAGCTCCAATTTCAACATTATTGTTACTATTGTATATAAACTGGTGACTTAATAATAATAATAATAATAATAATAATAATAATAATAATAATAATAATAATAATAATAATAATAATAATAATAATAATAATAATAATAATAATAATAATAGCAGCAGCAGCAACAACAATAATAATAATAATGGCTTGTACATCGCATTCTAACCTTTTCTCTCTATGCTTTCAAGGAAAAGGCAAATGAGAAAAACATGAAAAATGACAGGAAGAGAAGTAGTTTACGTTTAAGTACAATGATGATTTATACGCGCATATGTATTTGTGTACAAACTTTTCCTCATGCTAGAGAACTTAATTCCAACGGTTTAAAACTCGGCCTAAAAGTTAATTCGACATGTCCATTGAGTTATGATTCAATTAATTCGATTGAATCAACTCAAAATTTTTATGATTTTTTAAATATAATTATTTATCAAAAATTAAACATGTAATATGTAAAAATACATTCAAAAATTTATTACTTATCAAATATCAATATCTAAATATTAGTTGTAATTTTCAACTAACCTATTTCTCAATCTTAAAAGCCATAAACTTAAAAGCAAAAGACTTTTTTTTTTAAATTTTTTAACCCTAAATTCAAACCAAAAGAAATGCAGTTCCATCTCCCTCTTGTTAAAATCACCGTCTCCTTTTTCCTTTGCCGACCACCGTTCAAGCCTCCATCGCCACCCAGCTGTCCTATTTCCGGTATGTAAACTAACCCATTTTGTTTTCTTTTACCTCCTGCTTCATCTTTATTTGGTTCCTCTCTTTCTTTACGAACAGATATTATAAAAATTAAATATTTCAAAAAAAAGAAAAATGATATAATAAAAATTAAATATTTCAAAGAAAGAAAGATAGAACGGCTATAAAATTTAGAAAGCTTACCTGTTTTGAGATCAAAATCAATCAATCCCGCTGGAAGAAGGGGATTTTTTTGTTTATTGAAAAATGTGTTTTATTAAATGGGTCAATGAATGGGTTATGGGTTTTGAAAAAGCTGTTTAATTTGTTAGTTTTTGATTTAATTACTGGGTAAAAATGCGTAAATGTGATTGACTCGATCCAATCCGGTCTAATCCAAATTTTTTTAGTTTCAATCCGATCCAATTAGATTTTTTTTTATTTTTAAAATTTTATATTGGATCAATCCAGATTTCTTATTGAGTTACAATCCAACCGATTTGAATGTCACCGATTGAACCGAGTTTCAAAACATTACTTAATTCTCTGTATCTTTACAATGCAAGAGAAGTAACATTGGTCACAATTTATTTAAAAAGAAAAAGAAATACCAACAAATTTTATATACAAAACTCCCAATCATATATATATATATATATATATGATCTAGAACACTAACAAGGAGTCCTTGATATCATAATTCGTCTTCTCCAAATTAGGCTGGACAGCAAACTGAATCATAGGTGGGGGACCACAAGCCAAAGCCAGAACATCTTCCGATCCTAGAGGCACATGCTCCCTCAGAATACTTTCCGTGATGAACCCCACACTGTATTCCCACCCTTCCTTAATAGATTCTTGAACCACATACCATACTTTCAATCTCTCGGGGTGCTCCTTAGCCCAACCATCAAGCTCATCTCTTAACAAAATATCATCTTCAGTACGATTCGCATACACCACATGCATCTCCGTATCATCCTCTGGATCTTTCAATATGACTTGAATCACCTGATATATCGGAGTTATTCCGGTCCCACCCGCCAACATGGTTAGCTTCTTGGCGAACTTCGTCTTCCCATGGACCATGAAATTACCTTTCCCCGTATACTCAATGTGACCTAATGGACCCTTCACGTCTATTACAGACCCGAGTGGCAGTGTGTCAAGGTATTGTGACATTAGCCCTCCATTCGGAAACTTTGGGTGGACCCCCTTGAAGTAAACCTTGATCACCAGATCAAAATATCCAACGGCTTCGATTCCGCTTGTTGGCGTGTAAGCTCTCATGCACAGCTTATCGTCAATGGTGGCGCATAAGAAAATGTGTTTCCCCACTGGCAAACCTAGAACTTTATCGTCGCTTGGCAATGCAAATCGAAACAGCCTTACATCGTGTGAAAGTGACTCCTTCTTCACTAGCTTGCAAGAGATTTTTTCCCGAGGAATAAGCGCCACGTTTCTTTCTTTTGTAGGTGTGATTTCTTTAATCGGAGCTAGATGTGTTTGCACGGCGGAAGCATCGTGCACGGAGTTGTTAGGGGAGGAGGCGTTAGAATCCGATGTGTAACTTGTTGAGTCGACTAGTTCTCCGATTCGATAATCTTCCAGCATTTTCTTCGCCTTATCGGAGTGAATGGCATCGAATTCTTCGGTGCAGTCAGTGCCAGCGTTGATCAGAATGCTGTCTGTGCCACCGGGGTGGTCTTTGAGGAAGCGAGTGCAGTCATATACATGGCCGTGGACGATAATCCAGCATGACTCGGCGGAGTTGTGTTTCTTGACGTCGGCCATGGAGAAGGTTTTTGAGGAAGTGTTCATGAATGGCGTTGACACACTTTTCTTAAGGGTTTGGTTGATTTCCGATGATATTTCCAGGTGTCTTTCCTTGGCCATCCATCCGCCGGACTGGTTCCCGGGCATGGTCGGGTGCTCGAACACAATTCCGATTTCGCCCTTGTGCCGTTTGCATACGTTTGTTTTTATCCGGAACCAGCAGTTGTTCATCATTCCCTGTACATTGAAGTATCGTACATTATTAAACAATTAAGTAACTAAAATTATTTAAAAAAAATTAAATATCTAGTTAGGTTCTCAATTTCACAATTCCTGAGTTAAAGAGAAAATACAAAATTGTAGTTCACTAGAAGACTTTGTGTTAATTATATATAAAAGAAATTTTTATATTTTTAATATAAAATTTGATTAGAATACTTACATTAACAAATAACTTAAATAATTAGTTTACAGTCGACATCAAAGCAACAATTAATAAACATAGCTAATTAATATTAATATTAGCATTCATGATAAAAAAAATAATAATAACATTTGTTTATGAATTGGAAGCATGTAATTACAAAATTAAAGGCCTCAATCACTAGGGATGAAATAGGCTGCGCGTACGTAGATTGAAAGGAACCAGTGGGTGCAAGGGCACAGGATTCCAAATTCTGTGGGGTTAAAGTTGAAATTTCACTTTTGACTTAGAAGTTGGAATGTACCAATAGGATTCCAAAAGTATTTCTATTGGCTAAACTTGGGTAGGCATTGACCATATTAACAAGTGCCCAAAAAACATCTTCACGTATAAAAAACTAATTGGATGTGAATTTTTTTTCTTTTTATTTTAATTATAATAATAATTAAAAAAAAAAGAAAAAGAAAAAGAAAAAGAAAATACCATGACATTCCAAATGAGCTTTTCGGGCTGGGTGTTAAGAGCCTGATCCCAAGCTCGGACAGCAGTTTCCTTGGCTCCGAGCAGATCTAAGACCTCAACCTCAAGGGACCAAAAGCACCAGCACCAGTATTTGCCATACTTGTTAGGCTTTTCTTGATGGTCCAAGTTACAGACTTGCCACGTCTCTCCACCATCTAATGTTACTTCGACTCGTGTTACTTTGTTTCCACCTCCTAAAAGAAATAGCACAGGAAACAAGAAGATTAATTTCAGTTTCAAGTTTCAACCGCGAGTTACGTTGCCGTTACAGTAGATGTGTTTCAGTCTCATTTAAGTACTGTGTTTCAACTTCTAAATTATTGTTTGTAATTGGATGAAGATTGATAAATGGATAAGTTTGAGTCCGTTTTAATGAGCTTTGATAAATATCCATGCAGATTGCAACTTGCAAGTGAAATTACAAGGATAATAAATGGACTTCTTTTATATAGGGGAGAGAGATTATCTCAAGTAATTAAACATATTCCCACTTCCCAGATGAATATATAGTTTATTTCCAGAAAATTCATATTTATATATATGTACATATTGTTCTCTTTACTTCCTTCTAGTACACAGATGATTTTTCCTTTCTTTGCGGTGAGACAAATTAAAATAAGATAAATAAAGAAAAAAGCATTTAATGAAGTATGACTGGTCATGATTCTTTCATTTTTTTTAAAGTAAAACAAATAAAAGATTAAATTTTTTTATTTATTTTTATAATTTACTCCATTCTGTCTTCACATTTCCTAATTAAAATAAATAAAACTCACCGGAATATGCATAGCCCTTCAAGCTGTATGGCCTCTGCGTTGTCCATGAGTTAATTGGCAAGATTTCCTCATGAGAGGGTGTCGTGATCACTGAGTTTATATTTAACTCGTTGATAATGTACTCTGGCTTGTACCACCATGCTACAAAAACATTAAATTAAATTAAATTATTTATTTATTTATAAATATAAATAATATAAGAAATTTAAAAAAAAAATACCTTCAGCATTAGCAAGCTCAGCATCAACATGAGAGGGAAGAACTCTATTGTCCTTATAATGATAATGACTATCAGATTCTTTAGGGGTAACAATAATTCTCTTCAACCATTTAACCATACGCCCACCTATACAACCCGGGATAATTATCCTCACTGGGAACCCATGGTCAGGGGTCAAAAGCTCGCCGTTTTGCATGTAAGCCAGTATGATATCCCTTGCTGGATCCATCGCATATTCCCTCTTGATGCTGGTCCCATACTTGGACCCACCGCCACCTGGCAAATCCTCAGCCCCTTCAAAGCACACATTCATGGCCCCCTTCTTACGGCTATAAATCCCACATCGCTTCAGCACAAAATGCAATGGGACCCCACGCCACACTGTAGTAGAAACTCCTGCTGCTGCCCAGTTGAACCCGATCGTTTGCTTAACCATATTTTGCTCTTTCCGCCTGTTACCTGCGCAAACCAAGCTCACCGGGAGTTCTCGGCTCGGGAACTCGTTAACCAGCTGGTCCATGGTAAATCGGATTGGTTTTTTAACCAAACCGGATATCTCAATACTCCAATCCTCCCACTTGGCCTTAGGGACAGAGCCATGGTTACGAACATAGTGCAGCGGGACAGGAGTGATAAACCCGTGATGCATGAGTCGGGTTAGCGGGGCTTCACTGTTGAAAGGATGTTTCCCTGTAAGACGGATCATGGATGGGTTGCGTTCAATCCACTGATCAGCCGTTCCTTCATCTTTTGGGTCCAAAATCGACGGCTCTAATTCGCTGTTACTTTTACGAATCAGATCGCTATAGTCAGCTTCGTCGTCGCTGGAGAAATCTTCCTCCATTGTAGGAGTAGGCTTCACACTGGAGCGGGAGAAATCTTGGGTGAAGGTAAAGTTCCGAACCGGAGAACCGGAGAGGTGGTTTGGACTGGATTTGAAGGAGCGAACGACACCGTTTAACGTGGGCTCAAGGTGGAACTGGCGGTTGTCGACAGAGGCCGCCATTAGAGACGAAAATGAAAGAAAAAAGGTTTAATTTTTACTATTTTGTTGTGAAGATTGAATTTTTTTGGTTGAAGAAAGGAGAAAGAAGAAATTTGTTTGAAAAAAAAGGCGAGATCCGTCTGTTGGATTGAAGGCGAAAGAGAAGTTGCACTTGGTGAGAATATATATAGGACCCATGGCCACGGGAGCTTGCGGTCTAAACGTGTGAAAGAGAATCATGGGACCCATTTGATTGTTATATTAATTATTGACGTCATTTTTATAGTTTTCCGAATTTTTTTTTTCATTTTTCAAAGGGAGAGAAGAAAAAACAAGCTAGCTCTGTGGCCGCTGGTTCGCTCTATGGTCGCAAGTAAAAAAAAAAAAAACAAACAAACAACAAATTGCAGTTGTCATTTTTGTGAGCAAGTAAAAGTTTTCTAACCAAATTTAATATTAAGCGATATTTGTTAAAAAATTTACGTTATTTTAATAAATTTGAGGACGAAAAGTAAAATTAGTTGCAATCATCAATTATATATCTATTACTACTATTAGTTGTAGTGATGGATCAGATACCATGCTGTCCAGGGTTGAAAAAAAAAATAAAATTTCAATTAATAAAAAAAGATCGATTCGAAATCAAACTGATTTTTAGATTAATCAAATCAATAATTTAGATTTATAATTTTTACTTTAAAATCAGCGGTTAACCAATCCAAAATCGAATATATATATTTTATGAATAATATTTTAAATTTTATACTTAAATTTCAATATTTGTGTAATTTATAAATATTATGATATATAATTTTGTACAATATTATGAAAATATATATTTTTAGTAAATAAATATTAAAATTATGTGCATAATTAGTGTTCTGTTGTTAATTTTATATTGAATATTTTTATTTTTTATAATTAATTATGAAAAATTAATTTTTATTTTGATTATTTTAATGGATATTGTATTTAATTAGTATTTTTATTTTTAAAGCATTTTAACTATTAAAAATAATATTATAAATTGTATAATTTATTAAATTTATATATTAAAATTTTTTAGTGGTTAATCAATAAATCGATCCGAAAAATCGAGTTAAAAACTGAAACCGATATAGCGGTTAACTAATATTAATAAACTGATTTAAAAAATTATTAATTTACTGGTTAACTGATCCATAATCATCGATAATGCTGTCTCAGTCTATCCTATCCTGGTATTACACAAATTCACATTTTAAACGAATATTTAATTTGTTGATTATGTTCTTTCAAAAAAAATCATTAATTTTTAAATATTAATTACTCATGTCTTCATTCCTTAAGAAAATGTTATAAATGTCTTCCTAAAAAAATTTTAATTTAATATATACTATAAATTTATATTAAAAATCCATTATATAAAATAAAATGAATAATTTAAATGAGATAACGAAAAGTACTAAGGTCCCAAGAAGACAGCAGGTTTAACTTGAAGATCCATCTCCTTCAACTCCCTTTTGAAAAGAAAAGAAAACAATGAAAGAATCGATGTAGATTTTAAATTTTTCACTCCATTCCATAACCATATTATGCGCAATTTGGAGTCAAAAGATGGAAAATTTAATTCTTCTTTTTCTCTATTATTATTATTATTATTATTATTATTATTATTATTATTATTATTATTATTATTATTATTATTATTATTATTATTATTATTATTATTATTATTATTATTATTATTATTATTATTATTATATGTGTGTCATTGTCGGTGTTTTTCACTTGCAGCTCCGATTCCAAAACTTATTTTTATTCTCATTGGTCTTTTAATTGTTGATGTAGGAAATCAAGTATTGACATAAAGTTGATACTTGAAATGAGAAATTTAGTGAACACTCTAAAAAAATATATAATATTGGTAAAGTTATGTGAAAAAAAAATAGGTGGTAATATTTGGGTTAGGTCAAATAATATAAGGAGTTATAGTGAATGTGCATGCATGGAAATTTGTATATAGTTGGTGGGAAAATGCAGAATCCGCACTGGATTTTGAGATTTATTTTCATTTGGTGAAGGTAGGCAAAAGATTACTCCCCCACTTATAAACCAAAGCCTGTTATATCTTGGAAAGACGTGACCTCTTTCTAGTGTTTTCTATGCCCTCTTCGATATGGCTACTCCTTTAATTACTATATTTATATTTGACTTTTCATCATATCATATCATATCATATCATATGTATAATCTTACATCTTATTTCGAGCTTAATCCTGCTCTATGTATTCTTATATTTATAAGTCACTAAATATATTTGATCGTAAAATGATATAATTCAATTTTATAATTTATAATTTATGACCTATTTAATACTTATTATTACTGTCAAATAGTATACGTTTTCTTCATTTACTATAAATTTTCATGTCTGTTTACAGGATTAAATTATTAGATTGTGTAATTGTAACTTGTATATTCTAGTATGAAATCAAAATTTCATTTTTTCTGCTCTAATTCACAATAAATAGAATATAAATATCAGTGTTAAGTTTCCCATTATATTGATGTTGTTCAAGAAATAATGTAACGTAACGAGACTAATTCTGCTATCCATTTTTTTTATAATTGATTTCAGCCATATTTATAACTATATAAATTTTGTTTATGAACTTATCCAAATATTGAGCAATGTACCTTTAAATGTATTGAGATTTAAACAAAAAATTCTTACTATTTTAAAAAGATTTAAAAACATAAAATGACAAAAAAAGATAAAAATTGAATTTGACCATATAAGAAATTTTGTGGCAGCGAAAAGTAACTTTATGTCTTCCATAATTATGTTTTTCATTAAATTAACATTTGTTAAATTGATTTAGATAAAAATTTTTAAGATAAAACTGTAATACTTTCTAAACCAAGATATATAATAACTAAGATAATATTAAAAAATATTCTGAAATTTTCAATTATTTGTTAAAATTTTTGAATAAATTAAAAATATATTTTTTTAATTTTTTAGTTATTTTTTATCTAATAAAGTACTGAGATGCATATTTTAACTGTATATCAAGATATGCATATCTTGATTTTTTAAGATATGAGTAATTAGACTTTTATTTTTTGTGGGATCTATTTTTTTTAACAAATATTTGAAAAAATCAGAAAATTTTTAATAATTTTATTTTTTTCATTTCAATTTTTTCAAGTTTAACAAATGCTGCATACAAAGAATAACAAGAAGATGGTTGAAAATGGATAAGGCATGTATCAAAATTGCTATATTCATATTCAAATCCATTAATTAGTTAAAACATACTCATATTTATTTAAAATTAATAGTACACTAACTGTATTCACCCCAAATCTAATTATTAACATCCATGTCCTATTCGATATTCTATTTGATATTCGTTTAAATATTTATTTGTCAATTTTTATAAAATAAACAAGAATCAATATACAATTAAATGGAATATAAATAATAAGTTCATAATCATCCAATATCTATAAATATTAATATAAATCAAACTAAATTTAAATATAAAATTAAATATAATCATGATAAAAATTTAAATATAAAACTATATTTTAATTCAAATAACGGATACCCAAATTGCTAAATTCGAACTCCACCCGTATCTATTACTGATAGTAAAATAACTATTTAAATCCATTAATTCGTGGACTATCCTAATTTGTTCTAATATAATTGGATAGAATCGGATATCTGAAAAAATTATGTCAACTGCCATTCCAAACAGGAAACTACTATTTATAGTGAATAATAATTCAAATGGCGCAATTCAGTAGACAATTGTCTTCAATTGGAAAAAGTAAAAAAATTCCTCACATAATGTTATACATTTATCTTAAGATTACAAATACATATACATGTATATAAGCACGTTCCAAATAATATTTCAGTGGGTTGTTCAATGATTATTCAATTGAGTTCAAATTGATTAACTGCCAATGAAAATTAAGAAAACAAATTGATTAACTGCATTAAGGTTTAAAAAAGGGTATAAAAAGAAGAGTAATTCATACACATGAACTAAATCTAAAACTTACGAATTTGAATAGGTATAAACATAAGCAATAATAAGATCAGGGAAAAATAATAATTGCATATTTCAATGGAATATAAAATAGATGACAAGTGTTTCGAGGAAATTAGAAAGAAGCTAATATATGTTTAATAATAATAAAAATGATGATGGACAGCTCAACAGAAGTAAAAGTTAGAAGAAAAGAATAAGAGAAATAAGAGGGGTAAGTAAAATGGGAAGTGGCGCATGGGAAACCCAATGGCCAACGGGGCGATCAAAATTGGCAACAAAACAGAGAAAGAGGTCAAATTTGTTAAATTAAATGGGTAATAATAAAGAAAAAGGGTCACTAACTCGCAAGTTGTAAGATAAGTGGCAACTGGGGGGCGGCTAATTCGCACCTCAGGGGTAATCCCCCTATTTGGCCTTTTGACGACCCTTTGAGCCAACTCTTTTTTCTTTTTCCTCGAATAAGGTCCATAGATTGAGAGAGGGCCAAGTTCACACACATATATATATATATATATTATAATTAGGATTTTATTACTTTATTTTTATTTATTTATAATTTTTTATTAAACGCTACAGAGTAATATGATCCGCAATATATATATATATATATATATATATATATATATATATATATATATATATATATATATATATATATATATATATATATATATATATATATATATATATATATATATATTCAGATCAATTGAAAGAATAATCGGATTTTTAATCATTTGAATGACGAGTATTTCTTGTATTATGATCCAACAATGTAGTAATGCTCTAATAAGTATTTTCTTAACATATTTACATGAAGGACTAAAAAATGAAAAGCAAGAAAAATTGATGTCCTGTAATTAGTGTTATGAAAATAATAGGAGTAGTATGGAAAATAAAGTCTGGTCCTCACAATGCTGTGTGTGATGGTAACAGAAAAGAAGCATTAATTTAAAATCTAAAATATTAAAAAGATAATGTTTGGAATTTTAATTTGTTTGATTCCATTTGGCTTCTACTACCGTTGATAAAAATCCCACAATTTCTTTTCATTCTCTTTATAACAAGATTTTTTGTCCCATTCATTGTAGATAGTAGAGTTAGAGATATACACCTTTCATGTCCTCAAATTTTATTTTATTTTTTTATTAGAAATTAAAAAGAAATGAAAAGTCTGTGGTTTCCATGTTCACTGGCACGCCTCACGAGCTTTCTAGGCAGCTTCCTTCTTCAAGTATTTCCTTCTCCGTTTACCGTGCACGTCCTAATTTATTGAATTGATAATTCCAGTTAAATAAAATCTATGTTCTGATAGTTTATACTACAGTTAAATAAAATTTAACTCCAGTTGATTATAACAGATAATTTATACTATTAAAGTAGCGTTTGTTAAATTGACCTAAATAAGAAATTTTCAGATAAATTTGGAATACTTTTCGGATCAAAATATAAAATAATCAAAATAAAACTAAAAAGTATTTCAAAAATTTTTTTCAATCGTTTATTAAATTTTTTAAAATAAATTAAAAATATTTTTTTTCAATTTTTTAGTTATTTTTTATCTTGATATATTAAGATATGCATATCTTAAAATATTAAAATATATATAGTTAAAAAAATTTGTGAGACCTATTTTTTTTAATAAATACTTAAAAAGGTCGAAAAAGTTGAAATAATTTTATTTTCTTTTCGTTCTGATCTTTCCAAGGTTAACAAACACTAACTAAAGATTTATACTTCAGAAGATTTATTAGTGCATACTCCAGATAATTTACACTTCAGTTAAATTAAAATTCCATTTAAATAAAAGTTATCCCCACTTAATTATACCATTAAAGATTCTACGAATTAGTCACATATAGACCGACACCTGCACACACCCAAAGCACTAAAAAATAATTAAAATCCAACAAAAGATTTTTTTTTTTTTGGGTCCAAAAGATAGGAATCACTGATGACAAAGCCCAATAATGTCCATGTGTAAAGTAAAACCGATTTCAATAATCATTTTTTTATGATTTCTTTTTAGCATTTTAATGATATAAAAGTATAAGAAACATATATTATAACTCCAATTGACTCCACGCACTAGCATGGATCCGTTAATAAGTGTACAAGTAAAAAAACTAATCCGTACATTAATATAATTTTTTTAAAATTATTAATAATTAATCAATCTGTTATATTCGGTTAATCAATCAATCAATTTCAATTTTTTAATTTAATTAATTAATATTTTTCTATTAACCATCAAAATTTATAATATAAAATTATATAAAAAAAATTAGAGCAAGTTTAATTTAATTTCAAATGTATAAAGTAATTAAATATAAAAATTACGAAATAAATATAATTTATTGACTAAAATTCATGTTATATAAATTAATAACTAATATTATAAAATAAATTTGATATTTATTGAAAATTATTATATTTAATTTTAAGTCAAATAAAATTTTAAATAATATTAAATATTATAACATAAACTTTAAAATATAAAAAAATATAATTAAATACTATTAAGTAAAATATGAATACCAATATATTATAAAAAATAATATATATAAAAGTTAATCAAAATTATATATAAAAATTACTATATAATTAAAGAGAATGACATAACATAAATTTAGTTTAAAGTATTATATAAATTTTATAGAAAAATATAAAAAATTAAGTTTATAGGAAAATATAAAAAAATAAAGTATAAAAATAAAAATATAATTTAAATATATTTTAAAATATTATTTTATGTAAATTTTAGATGAAAATAAAAAAAATTTAAAGATATATATATATAACTGATTAACCGTGGATTAATGATTAATCGGTACTTAAAAATTTAAACCATAATCATTAATAAAAAAATATAAAAATTAAAAATCGTAATCGAATTTATCGAATTGATTAACCATAAAAATCGATTCGATTTCGAACTGATTTTATGGCTAACCATATTTTTAATTTTTTTTCCTCACAGCTCCACTGTCATAACAAAATGTGCTCTGCTAAAAAAAAAAAAAACTCAGCTACAATGCTAATAATTGGTCAAGAAGATATCCGTTTTTAAATCTTTATCTTTATTTATTTATATATCATTTTTAAATCTTTGTCTTTATTTATTTATTTATAGCTAAAAGCTCCAGCCGAGGTTTTATGGCTGCCGGAAGTATAAAATAGGGAGGTCTGAGAGAAAATTATTACTTTTAGAATTTAGTACAATAGTTTAGTGAGCAATTTGGAAAAAGTTGGCACTAAATTGTATGTTTATTAGGGCAATAAGATGACAAATAAATTTTGATTGTTCTTATTTGAATAGGGGAAATGGCAAATCATATAGTAACAATATGAATGATGATGATGATCATATCATACTAAAACAAATGATGATGATGGTGGTTGATGTACCAGTTGATCAACTAGCTACTACAATGTTATATATACATATATATATATATGAGGGATTGTTTAAGCTTCTAAACTAGTAATTTTTTTTTTCTGAATATGCATATATATAATACGAGCTATAGTACAATATCCGAGTGATTGTTTATGCTTCTAAGCTAAGAATTTACTTATTCTCAAAAAAAAAAAACTGATAATTTATTTATTTTTTTTCTGAACCATAGAATACTCTGATGAAAATAATGCATGATGGTATTGATCTATTTGGACACTATATTGTATTAGTTTGTATAATATTAAGCTGTACAACATTAATCTGTATAGTATTAATCTATATTATATTATACAGTGTTTAGTACAAAATTGTATTATCTTGTACTATTATTATGTTATATATTGTATTTGTTGTATAATGTCATAATATATTATTTTTTAAAAAAATAAAAAATAAATACAATTAAATAATTTTTTATTGTAACTAATTTAGACAAAAAAATTATAATTATAAAATATAACTTTTAATACATCAATTTTTTACTAAAAAATGAAAAAAACTTAATGAGAAATGACTATATATTATTAAAAAGATCGGCATTTCTAAAATTAAAATTAAATAAAAAATAAAAAAATTAAAAAGACAAATTTGACAAAATATTTGAGCAAATAATGAAAGAATTTTTTAATTATAGTTTAATTTTTATATAATAGCTATTAAGTTATACATTCAATATTATAAGTTTAAAGATTTAGTCATAATGTGGTAATGGTAGTGATGGCGGTGTGGTGATGGCGGTAGCGATGGTGATGGCAGTGGTGACAGTGGCGGTGACTGGGTGGTGGTGGCAGCGGCAACGGTGTGGTAGTGTGGGCAGTAGTGGTGGTGATGACGGCGACGGTGATGGTGGTGGTGGCAGGAGTGGTGGTGGCAATGGCAGCGTCTACAGTGTGATGGTGTGGCCAGTGGTGGTGGTATCGATGGTGGAGGTGTGGTGGTGGCAACGACGGGAGTGGTAGCGATGTGGTGGCGAGGGCGAGGGTGGATGCAGTGATGGTGATGGTGGTAGTGGTGTCGGCGACGGTGCGATGGTGGTGTCAGATGGCATGGTGGTGATGGCAGTGGCGATGGTGGTGGCAGTGGAGGTGGTGTTATCGATGGTGACAGTGGCAGTGGCAATGGTGGTGGTATTGGCAGTGGCGTGGCAGTAGTGGTGGTGGAGGCAATGATAGTGGCAACGATGGTAATGACAGCAGTGGTGATGATGTTAACGGCGACAGTGGCGGTGCGGTGGTGGCGATGGTGGCGGCGACAATAATGGTAGTGTCGGTGACAGCAGCAAGGTATGGTGGTGGCAGTAGCAACAATGGTGGTGGGATTATATTTAGTATTTATATGATATTTACCGTATTACACAAAATCAAATAGTGTATTATTTTATACAGTGTATGTGATATAATGAAATCTGTACTGTATTATATTATCCTCACATTAATTTTTTAAAAATCCTTCCAAATACCGTACTTGTTTTAACTTGTACTATTTTATATTATCACATGTGTGATTCAGTGAACCAAACGTGACGTTTGTGTTTTATATTATACGGAAGAAATTGCATGAAATCACTATTTTTTCACTCCATCTTTAATATATATATATATATATATATTCAATTTTAAATATACATATTTTTTTTAAACTTTTTGTTTTTAAAGAAAATCATTTTTTAGTTAAGGAAATATTTATTTTTTAGAAATAGTTAAAGAAATATTACCGACTACTTTGCCAGTTCACCACTCATTTAAACTAAATCTGCAATTAGAAATTTGAATCGAGGAAATATTTAAGATCAAAATCATCCCTCTCAAATCACAAATTTATTTTCTAAAATCCCCCCCAAACCGTAAACCTCTAATTTCAAAATAAAAAAAAATCATTATTTTTAACAAACAATTTATTTTCAATTTTTTGAGTGATAACTATGGAAATATCATACTCCAAGACCCAATCCGGTTGGCCCATCACACCTGATAGGGTCTAAAATCCATCAGCAAAAGAGTACCAAGCGTGAACCACAAGTCAAGGAAGAGGCCACTTGATGTCCGATCGAACTAATGGGACATCAAATCTTAATCAGTCCACTGACACAAGGTAGAACCCATGCCCTCCAACTGCTCCTTGTCACTTCGTCGCTCACCTGTTCTGACAGCCAATTATCATGTTTAAAGCACTCAAGTGCACCCCTCTTATCTCTTATAAATAGCCCAATGCACAGTGGCTCCAAGTATTGAATTTTTGAGACTCTCTCTAAGAATTCTCTCTCTAGAAAGCTACTAATTTAAGCTTCAGAGTGCTTACGTCTGATCCGAACAGGCTCTCTCTCTTGCAATAACTCACGTCCAATCGGGAACAACAGTCGGCTCTCTCTCTTTTAAGATAAAGACTTCCACGTCTTATCAATTGGTGCTCTCGTTGATAGGCATGGCTGATTTAAGATCCATTGAGCATACAACTTTCGAAAAGCGTGATCGCGATAACCATGGTCAGGGAAGATCTAAGCCCATAGGGAGAAGAGAGATCTCATCGATCCTCAGCTAGGGGTAACCTTCTCTCTGAGTTTGACGATGTCATCCTCCGACAACAAAAAATACCCTCATCAATGTAAAAAGCATGCGTACTTTTTTTAGTGATTTCACTAAGAGCAATGTCTAGATAATCAAAAAAGGTAAAATGCCTAAAACTTCTGAAAGAGAATATGAAGAAGACTTCATGGTTAAAGAATATGAAGAAGACTTCATGGTTAAAGACTTCAGAAGGAAAAAAATTGAGGAATCTCCATTAATGAGCCACGAGCTCATAACGGCAGAAGAATGGGTATCAGGATCCCAGGCAGGTATGATGAGATGATCGCCTGCAGAATCTTCCACGTCACCTTAGAAGGAGATGCTCTAAATTGGTTCCATGAGTTGCCTCAAGAATCAATAACCTCTTTTAGGTAGCTCAAAAAGCTATTCACCATATGGTTTATTGTGCAGACCCGAACACCCAAATCGGTGAGCGATCTGTGCAACCTCTACCAAAGGATCATGAAAGTCTTAGAGACTACATCTGTCATACCCTTAACAGAACAGTCCTTTTTGAAGCAAAACTTAGCCAAAAATAGTAAGTTTTTTTTTCCGAATCATTTGATACTCTTAAAATACCTTTACATAATTTCCGAATCAATCGACAATCTTGCAAACAATTAAAACATACACAAAATAATATCATATAAAAAACTCATACTAAACTCATTCATCAATAATCATAAATACAATTAAACCACAGTTCAATTTTTTACCTTAATGGTCTAAGTATATACATGCCAAAACACAACTCAGTCTTATACAAAATTTCCTCTTCCGATCCGGCTCCACTATGTACTATGCTCCCGCAACACTTTATAACCTGCACGCAGTAAACACTACGTGCTAAGCACTAAATATGCCCAGTGGTGACTACTAATCCAAGAATTTCCCAAAAAAAGGCATAATTACATAGATTATGCTACTCTTATACTTATTTCATTAAATATTTCCTTTTACTTTAATCAACATTAGTTTTACTATTAACTCATGTTTTCGGTAATTATTATTCTTTGATTATCAATTTTTCAACTTTACTTTACACTATTCTCTTAGATGGATCGCTATCAGATTTATTTTTACATTTACTTTATTATTTACTATAACTCTTACTTTTACTTTCGTCTTATTTTTTTAGCCACAACGATATAATTATCATTTCATTTAGCAATGTGTATTGGTACTCGTGTCTTTAATGGTACCAAATCAAATTATTTTATTTCTTAGTTTATTGTTCAATTATTCAATATGTATTTTAATTACACTTCTTGATATATATATATTCTTTTATTTTTCTTTAACTTTTAACTAATAAATACATTACTAATTAAAGGGCCTTTAAGCTTTATTGTAAAACAATATAACTATTTTGGAGTACTTTGCAGTCAAAACTTTCTTTCCTTCTTTTATACATTTACTTATGTTCAATTATTTATTTAGAACTTATATCTTTTACTTTTTCTTCATTGAACAATTCTATGCCTTTTTATCGTTTTACTTTTCATTTAACTTTCCTTTCAGAAATACATTTGCTTAAGCATTAAATTTCACTTAATATCATTGCCATCACTTTTTAACGTTAAATAGAAAATTAATATTATTTTTCAAATTTGTCACTATTCACGATAGTAATTGGTATAAAAAATATCAATTAATTAAATTTATCTTTTTCATGTAAAACAAAATACAATTTAAATCATTTTTCATTATAAAAGTTTGACTTAATCTTTATTTATTATTTTATTCTTATAAATTTTTTTTTCTTTTTCCTTATTAATCACACTTTTTTGGAAAACTTTACAGTTTTATTCCGGCTTTCTATTTTCTTCCAAACGAATCATTTTTCGTTTATAACTTTTTATATTCAATTCATTTCAACAATACTGATTTATTCATTACAATACGCCCATAGTGTAATATAACAGGATTCTCAAAAATGAATCTCGGAACTGGATCCAAAAGTCCCACTGAGAGAGAAGTGATCCATAAGGAACCATTTCTCGAAAAATATTTTACTTTCATTTTCACTGAAAACACTGAAACTATGAAGATCAAAGATCCTACCCATAACAAAGTAAGTCGCCATGACTTGCACCACGGTATAGGGTGCCCCTATGGCTAGTCAATTATATACTAACCAATAATATCATTACCTGATTATTGCTAAGGGCAAAACAATCAATTATATTTAAAATAATTTTTAAACTTTTAAAAATCTTTAGTTTCTTACTTTTATTTCTTATTACAATACATTTTTGTCAATCGCACACTTTCTAGTGCTTTTGATTATTCAATAATTTTGTCCTTTCTTTTATTTTTTTTGCTTTATCTTTTTAAATTACTTTTGTGAATTATTCTTCAATAAATCACTTGAGCACTTAAGACTTTTCAGTCTTTTATACACTTTATGAATTATAGCATTATAATTCACAATTTCTTTTATTCTTTTTGTATAATCCTTTGTGAATTAATTTCTAATAATTTAATAATTGACTTTTTAACAATTTTTTATTTTCTTTTTCTATCCGAAACTTTAGTCATTCGGTATGCTAATTTTTATTCATTTGGTGAATTATTTTATAAAAATTCACTCTTTTAATACTTTTTATTGACTAATTTATTTTGATAAATTAGTCAAATATTTATTTTAAACTTTTTAAATAATTATGAATTATATTAATATAATTCATTATTTTATTTTGTCAAAAATTTATCTCATGACTTTTTCAATTCTTTTATCTGAAATATAAATTAATTCAATTTAATTTACTTTCTTTTATTTGCTAATTGAATTATTTTTAATAAATCAATATCTTTAATTAAACATATTTCATATTAAAATTCAAAAATTTCTCTAATAATTCATATTAATTCTTTAATTATTCTTATGCACATTATTTTCCAATTTTCATCATTTTTACTCATTTTATAAATTATTTCATAATAATTCATTATTTTTATTAGTTTCATAATTCAATAATTACTCTAAAAATATTCTCATAATTCATATAAATTTCACAAAAATTTATATATGCTTATTTCACTACTATTATCATTTTCACTTATTACATGAATTAATTCACATTAATTCATCATATACACTTTATACGTATACTAATATTCAACTTAAGAATTCTCTAATAATTTCCATAAATTTCCTAAAAATTCATGTACATTTTATTTTATGCTTTTTTTTATCATTTTATGACATAATTAACAAGAATTCTCTATTTTTATCAATTATATCATTCAATAAATATTTCAAAAATATTCAAATAATTCCTAAAATTTTCATAAAAATTTATGGATACATTATTTCACATTTACTACCATTTTTCTCTTATTTTATGAATTATTTCACAATAATTAAACAATTTTCTTCCTTACATACACAATTAATAAACTTTAAAATTTTCAAATTAATTCCATAAATTCTTGAAAAATTCATGGACATAACTTATAACTTTTATGGTTATTTTTGGCTAATATATATTAATTTCATACAAAAATAAATTTAATTCCTTTAATAAAAAATTTGGCACTATCTCTTAATCAACCCTAACAATTTTTCTACTTCATTCTAAGCATTCAATTTACATTTTTCATGGTTCAATTTCATTTACCTCACAATAATTTCATTAATTAAGCAATTAAACAAATATTTCCTTAATTATATAGAGGAAATTAATTCAAATAAATGAAAAATCAAAGGATTTTATAGCCACTTACATTTTTTTTTTATTATGAGTGCCTAAGTTTCTTTTTCCTTGCTTTTAGCCATGTCAACTCTTTCCTCTTCACTTTTCACCCTTGATTTTTCTTGCTTCCTTTGCTTCAATCAAAGATTAGAGGCCATATATTTGAACTATAAAGATGGAATTTCACTTCTCATGTTAGGATTACATGATATTTTAATTGGAGAATTGAAGAAATGAGAGAAAGAAAATAGAGGTGGTGGTTCGGCCACCACAGAGAGGGAAGAAGGGGCTGGAAATTTTTGGGATAAATCTCAGATTTTTCAGCCCTTTATACCCCTCTAGATGGGCCAAAGGTTGGGCCCAAAGAATGGGCTTAACCCATTTAATTAAAGGGTCCATTTAGGTTCATTTAAAATTTAATTTAATTTCTCTCACTTTTTCACTTCAAATCACTTCAAAAATAATTTCATCAATTTTATCACATCAAAATTAGCTAGTATATAAATTTTTGGCTCAATCGGAGTCCGTTATCGCTCCGATTCAAACTTATCGGTCCGATTTAACAACTGCCGGTATCACCAAAAAATTTAATTTTCATCACCAAAATATTCTACATAAAAATTCATGTAGGTATACAAAATCTGAAAATTTTTGAAGTTCGTTTACTATTTTTAATTATTTATGCAAAATCAAGTCTCCTTCCCTATCGAGAAAATTGACTCGTTACCTTTTTCGTATTTTTGACTTTTGGAGATCCATTTGACCTCAATTTCACTTCAAATTTCAACCTCGGGCTCACCATGACCATTACTTTTCAATAGTCAAATAAAATATTTTTGACTTTCGAGTGTCCTTTCGGGCCTGAAAAATACTATTTACTGTCGGAAAGTACTATTCACGACTGATCCAGTGTTGAGGCCAATACAACATCGAAAGGTTTTAAGGCATGATGTTCGAGGTGAAAAACGTAAGCGTGGAGATGGCGACGACTGCCTTGGCTGGAGGCATCACTGATCGCCCCTTATTCGAATCAATAACTATAAGACCATCGGTCAGCTTCTTTGGTCTAATGGAAAGGGTTAGGTAACACATCCAGATGGATGACGCCTGAGGACCAACAGGACAAGAAGGGCCAGCGTCATGTACAGGTTGCAGTATCCGAACTGGCAAGCAGAAGGAGGTCGGATGGGGTAGGTCCGATCGATCTAAAAATCAACCAGCCCAAATCTTTACCCCACTCAACACTAATCCTGCCCAGATTTTGATGTAGATTAAAGAAAAGCACAAGAAAGTCAGCTGGCCCAAAAAGTTATCCGAACGGTCAAGAAGCAAGAGGGATCACAGCAAATACTATGAGTTTTACAAAGACATCGATTATACAATTAACGAGTGTTACTCGCTGAAAGAGAAGATCAAATGACTCCTACAAAGAGGGTCCCTCAAGAGATTTATAGGTCCGGAAAGAGCGAAAAGTTCCTGTAGATAGCCCGACATTAAAAGAGATAATTCTGGCTCAGATGATGATGATGTGCGTAGAAATCCCAAAATCCAGACCCACGCAGGCCATACGCTGGGGTCATAAATATGATTACTGGAGGATCATCGTATGGAGAAGACCTCTCTAATAAGAAGAAAGGGAAAAGCATTTATATCTCCTATTAAGCCCAGAGGTTTTCTCCAATCACCATATCCAATGAAGACGTTTGAGATGTAATGTTTCCTTACAAGGATGCTTTAGTTGTCAGGGCTCGGATCCAAAATTTTGATGTAAAAAGGATTTTGGTGGATAATGGCAGTGCTGTAAATATGCTCACCCTTCAGGCTTATAGAACTATAGGGCTGCCAATCGACGAGCTAAAACCGAATGCCACCTCTTTGATCGGGCTAAGCAATGCTACAGTCCCAGTGGCGGGATCCATAGAGTAGCCTCATCCCTGCATCCAAAATTCAGGGGTGGCAGATGAACCACTCGTTATTTTCGTGGCTGAAAGGCCCCTTCGTCATCGCCATGGAGTCAGGGCAAGCTAGCACGAACACTTCTGAAGGGAAGCCATATCGAGAAGGAATCTCAGTTACTTCTCTTGGACTCAGTTTGGAAGAGCGAGCAATAGCCGGATGGTTCCTATATTATTCAATAAAACTCATGTCTATTGACTGGCCACTGTTGGAAGCCATTCTCAGTAATTCCTAAGAAAGCTCTGGGGATCTACGCTAGAAACTCTTCGGCTAGGAGTCATAATAAAGATGAATGCAGGAGTATTAAAGCAAATGAAAGAGATTAGAGATCTGCAAAGTAGGAATTACTTACGTGGATAATCTCACGAGAACTCTGAAAAATTGCTAGAAACTGAAAGATGAAGGCTGAGAGGAAATTCTGGCAGTGTTTTGCTAAAAATTGCTAGAAAGTAAAGAAAAAATCACCCAAAAGTTATTTATTTATAGGCAAAAATCTCTTAAATGCACTAATTGTCTCACCACATGATGCTCGCCATGTGTCATTAAAGCATCATTACGATGCGAAGAGCAAAACATCATTCTCGATGCTCGTGTACGACATTAATGAGAAGACAGATGTCTAAATAGACGCATCTCTTCAGTTAAGCATTTTCAAATTTTGAAAATTTTGCCAACAGTCACTCTTCGATCGGAGCACCTCATAGTAAAACTTACCCGATTGGACCCTTTTTGGGGGGACAAGTGATAACTATGGAAATATCATATTTCAAGGCCCAATTCAACCTGCCCATCACACCTGATAGGGCCCAAATTCCATCAACAAAAGAGCACCAAGCGTGAGCCACAAGTCAAGAAAGAGGCCACTTAATGTCCAATCGAACTGATTGGGACATCAAGTCTCAATCAGTCTATTGACAAAAGGCAAAACTAATGCCCTCCAATTGCTCCTTGTCACTTTGTCTCTCACCTACTCTGACAGTTAATTATCACGTCCAAGGCACTCGAGTGCACCCCTCTCATCTCCTAGAAATAGTGCAATGCACAGTGGTTCCAGGTATTGAATCTCTTATACTCTCTCTCTAGAAAGCTACTAACTTAAGCTTTAAAGTGCTTATGCCTAGTTCGATCGGGCTTTCTCTCTCTTGTAGGAACTCACGTCCTATCGGGAATAACATTCGGCTCTCTCTTTTTTAAGATAAAGACTTTCATTTCTTATCATTTCCGGATTGAAGATAATTTTCATTAAACTTTCTTTCAATTTTTGTTTTGGTGTTTACCAAAACAATGGGATTTACATGTCAATTGGACATAATCTTGTTTTTTTTCCAAAGATTCCAATTTATTACTTATTTTAAAATATTCTAATTTTTAACCTGATAAATATTTATTACTTATTTTAGAATATTCTAATTTTTGCCCTGATTAATCAACTTTTATTGATGCACATATTCTACATCTGTATATGGGTCTTAAGAATCTTCAAGTGCTCTTCGAGGAGGAGGAGCACTACCTTCGGATGAGTTAGTCTTTTTTGCTGAAATGCGGTTAAGAATAGAATTGAATTCATCTTCTATGGATGCTGAAGATCTAACAATTTGATTTTTATCTGCAATAAATTCTTCTGGCAAAGTTGATGATGAAGCGGTATGTAACACCCATAACATGCTTAACACTGTTTCGGAACCCCGCATGTCGGAAATTTTTTTTTTGTCATCTTAATACCTATAATTAATTATCTTAATTATTCATTCGCCGATGACCTGTAACTGTCCCATTTACTATGCACTTAATAAAATTTTGACAATATAGGCTATAAATTCGACTAGCCCCCTGAAAAACAGGCAATATCAATAGCCTCTCTGAGGCACAACAATCCCAATAATAATTATCATCATCAATCTATCTCAAACACATCCAAAAATATAAATATCTACTATCACAACCCATGTTTAACATTTGCATATCCAAAGGCAAAATTCATACACATATATACATGCCAAAAGATTCATAATTCTAATACATCAGAAGAAATCCTTGAGAGAACATTCTTGCTCCCGCTCCTTAGTACCTGCGCACAGTCAAAACTATGCGCTGAGCACTTAACATGTCCAGTGGTGACTAACAATCTAAATATTTTCTATACTTATCTTAAAAATAATGCAGTTATGCAAAAGTTCTCTATATAGATTCATCAAGTCAAAGATTCAAATAACATTTTTCCCTTTTAATTAACATTATTTTTTCTTATCAATTTACATATTTAATTCAAACTTTTACTTTATTTCAATTTAGCCCTTCTTTTTTATTAATTCTACAAATCTGGCCTTTTATACTTCTTTTTAACATTTAAACTATTAATTAAGGTACTTAACCTTAATTTTACGCTTAATTAAATATTTTTATGTAAAACTTCATTTTAGTCCTAGTTGACTATAAAACTTCCTTTTAGTACATTTTAACCATTAAATGGCCTGTAATATCTTTAATTAAACGATTCTCAATTAATTTACCTAACTTTTAATTTTTTTTTGAAAAATTATGATTTTGCCCCTAAACTTTCTTTTTCTTTCAAAATAGTCCTTTTCCACTTTTAATTAACATCTTTCACTTCTTTTTCACATTTTCTCATATTATTTTCATTATGCCCCTAGTTTCGGACCCAGCAGAAAACTCTAAACCGGATACACGGGATGTGGATCCCACAGAGCCACAACAGAGACAGAGAAATGACCCCCAAAGGGCCAATTCTCATAAAATAGAGAACAGAGACAAAGAAGCCATGGTGATCAAGGATCAAATCCATAGCTAGCAAGTCGTCATGACTTGCACCGCAGTACAGAAGTGTCCCTATGGCCAGCCAATTATATTCTGAGCTAGTTTTTACTGCCTGGTTATTTCTAAGGGCATTACTGTATATGCTTTTTTACTTATACATATTACACAATTTACTCCAAAAATACCTTAATTTTGCATATAGACTTCTTAAAATTTTATATGCATACTTTTCATTTTTTTTTCAATTATTTCAGCATTCTATTGAATTATATCTCTATAATTCAATATTTTTCATTAAACATATTCAATGTTATAATTCTCATTTATTCATATTAAGTCTATAAATTCCTTAAAAATTTATTTACACATTATTTCACACCTACTACTCAAATTTACCTAAATTATACATAATATCTCTATAATTCTTCAATCTCATTACATACATACACCATTAATGAACTTTAAAAATTTCTAATAAATTCCATAATTCATATAAAAATTCATGGAAGCTAAATATAACATGTATAATTAATTTAGACTACTAATTATTAATTTCATGCAAAAATTACCATTATTTCTTTAAAGGGGATTTCGGCCACCATGTCATCATCTCCCTAAAAATTATTTTTCTTTATTCTAACCATATACATAACATCAATTAAGTCTTAATTCCATTTTTCCTAAGTTAATTTCATAAATTAAGCAACTTAATAATTTTTTTCCTAAATACATAAAGGAAATAAATTCAATAAAATAGGAAATATTTAGATTTATGCCTAAGCTTCCTTTCCCTTGTCTTTGTCCCTTGGATTATTGTTTTCTCCTTCCAAACCTAATACAACCAGCCATAAAACCTTAGATTTTATCATCTTATTGTTCTCAAATGCAAAATCCAAGCTCATATTCATTATCTAGACCTCAAAATCTATGGAAAAATATCAAAGAATTAATTTAAAACACGAAAATTCATAACCTCTAACTTATCCTATTTACTTTATCCACTTGATTTTTAGCATTCCTTTGCTCAAGCCACTTGATTGAGGCTACTAGGAGGGTCTAGGGAGATAGAACTTTAATTTTTATGTTGAGACCTAAGGGTGATTTGAAGTGAAACAAGAACAAATCAAAGGAAGAAGAAAAAGATGGTGTTTCGGCCAACCAAAGAGGAAGAGAAGAGACCCACTAAATCTGGAATTTTCCTCAGATTTCTTCTCTTATATACTCCTTGAGTGGGCCTAATTGTGGGCCTAATTTATGAGCTTGGCCCAATTATCCTTTTAAGTATATTTTAGACTATTAAAGGCCTAAACCAAAATCTCTATCTTCCTCACTTCAAATCACTTTTAAAATGATTTTATAAATTTTATCACATCAAAAATAGCTAGTACACAAATTTTTGGCTCAATCGGAGTCCGTTATCGATTCGATTCAAACTTATTCACCGAAAAATTCAATTTTCATCAAAAAAATATTCTACACAAAAATTTATGCAAGCATGTAAAATCTGGCAATTTTTGGAGTTCGTTTACTATTTTTAATTATTTACGCAAAATCGAGTCACTTTTTCTACTAGAGAAATTGACTCGCTACCTTTTTCGTATTTTTGACCTTTGGAGATCCATTTGACCTCAATTTCACTTCAAATTTCAACCCCAGACTCCCCATGACCAATACTTTCCAATTGTACAATAAAATATTTTTAACTTTCGAGTGTCCTTTCGGGCCCGAAAAATACTATTCACTATCGGAAAGTACTGTTCACGGCTGATCCAGTATTGAGGCCATTACATTTCTCCCCTACTTAAAATAAATTTCGTCCTCGAAATTTACCTAAACTGAAAAGTAAGGGATACTGTTATCTCATGGTCGACTCAGGTACCCATGTAGCTTCTTCTACATTGTGGTGATGCTACAAGACTTTCACCAATGGTATCTGTTTGTTCTTGAGTTGTCGGATTTCTCTAGCCAAAATTTTCATTGGTCTTTCTTCATAGCTCATATCAGCCTGAACTTGTATTTCTTCTGGTGCTATCACATGGTTCGGATCAAACCTGTATCTTCAAAGCATCGACATATGGATGACATCATGTATTTTCTTCAAAGCAGATGGCAATTTCAACCTGTAGGCCACGGGACCCACTCTTTGAAGTATCTCGTAGGGACCTATAAACCTAGGGCTCAACTTGCCCTTCTTGCCAAACCTTAGAACTTTCTTCCATGGAGATACTTTCAAAAAAACTTTGTCTCCGACCTGAAACTCAATATCCTTTCTCTTTAGATCTGCATAAGATTTCTAACGGTCCATTGCTTCTTTCAAACGGTTTTTGATAATCTGAACTTTCTCTTCTGAATCACGGATTAAATCTGAGCCCAAAAGCTTCTTTTCATTTAGTTTTGTCCAGCATATTGGAGTCCTACACTTCCTGCCATATAATGCTTCAAAAGGTGCCATTTTCAAACTAGACTGGTAACTATTGTTATATGCAAATTCAGCCAAGGGCAAGTGCTTTTCCCAATTGGTGCCAAAATCAAGAACACAACATCGAAGCATATCCTCTAATATCTGAATCACCCGCTCGGACTGGCCATCAGTCTGAGGGTGAAAAGTTGTGCTGAGGTGAAGTCTAGTACCTAGAGCATCCTAAAAACTCTTCTAGAAATGAGATGTAAACCTGGGATCCATGTCAGAAATAATCGACAAAGGTACTCCATGCAATCTGACAATTTCACTGATATAAATCTCTGCCAGCCTGGCCAAGGAATAGTCCATTCGCACTGGTAAGAAATGAGCGGATTTAGTGAGTCAGTCAACAATTACCCAGATGGCATCATGCTTCCTCTGAGTCACAGGTAGTCCAGTTACAAAATCCATAGTCACCTGATCCCATTTTCATTCCGGCATAACAAGTGGTTGAAGAAGTCCAGAAGGAACTTGGTGCTCTGCTTTCACCTGCTGACATGTCAGGCATTTTCCTATGAATTCAGTCACATCACGCTTTATACCTGGCCACTAATAGTAGACTTTCAAATCTTGATACATTTTGTTACTCCCAGGATGCATAGCATTGCTACTATGGTGTGCTTCAGTCAGGATCTCTTTCTTCAAATCTTCTTGAGTTGGCACACAAAGTCTTCCTTTATAACAAAGGCTTACATCATTAGACAATGAATAATCACTTTCACTACTGTGTTGAAGCTTATTTACAATAGCCATCAGCCGGTCATCTTCCTTTTGAGCTACTTTCACTTTATAAGCAAAGTCTGGTTTAACTCGAAGTTCAGCTACTATAGCTCCATCTGGTGCCAAACTTAAACTGGTGTTCATTGCCCGAAGAGCTACAAAGATCACTAATAATTATTTACACTTATCAATGCCTTATGTAGGTTCATAACAAAGCACTAACATTACCTGACATAAATTTTCTGCTGAGCGCATCAGCCACCACATTTGCTTTCCCTAGATGGTAGTCGATATAGCAATCATAGTCTTTAATCAACTCCAACCAGCGTCTTTGTCTCAGATTGAGTTCTTTCTGGGTAAGCAAATATTTCAAACTCTTGTGATCTGAATAAATATAGTATTTTTCTTCATACAAGTAATGCCTCCATATCTTCAATGCGAAAATAATGGTTGCTAACTCTAAATCATGAGTAGGATAGTTTTTCTCATGAATCTTGAGTTACCGGGAGGCATAAGCTATCACCTTGCCCTCCTGCATCAGGAAACAGCCTAAACCATTCCTGGAAGCATCACTATAAATCACAAAATCCTTGCCTGATTCAGGTTGAGTAAGGATTGGAGCTTCTGTCAACAAATTCTTTAACTTCTCAAAGCATTCCTAGCATTGATCAGTCCAAACAAATTTAACATTTTTCTGTAGTAATCGAGTTAAAGGAACTGCAATTGTGGAGAAGCCCTTGATGAACCTCCTATAATACCCAGCCAAACCCAGAAAACTCCGGACTTCAGTTACATTCTTAGGTGTTTTTCACTGTAGAATTGCCTCAATCTTTTAAGGATCTACTTTGATGCCCTCTGCAGAAATTACATGGCCCAGAAAAGATACCTCATCTGTTTCTCTCTCAGAGTCTGTAGAACAATTCTCAAGTGTTTATCATGATCTTTCGGTGTCTTTGAATACACCAGAATGTCGTCTATGAAGACCACTACAAATTGATCCAAATAGGGGTGGAAGACTCAGTTTATCAGGTCCATAAAGGCTGCTGGTGCATTTGTAAGTCCAAACGGCATGACCAAGAACTCAAAGTGGCCATACCTGGTCCTAAAAGCAGTCTTGGGCACATCCACTTCTTTAATCCCCATCTGGTAATAACTCGATCTCAGGTTGATTTTGGAGAAAACACCCCGCTCCTTTAAGCTGGTCAAACAAGTCTTCAATGCGAGGGAGAGGGTACTTGTTCTTTACAGTCACTTTATTCAGCTGTCGATAATCAATGCACAGTCAGAGAGTCCCATCCTTTTTCTTTACAAATAGGACATGTGCTCCCTAAGGAGAAGTACTAGGTCTGATAAACCCCTTGTCAAGCAACTCCTGAAGTTGAATCTTTAATTCCTTTAACTCTGCAGGTTCCATTCTATAAGGAGCAATGGAAATAGGAGTAGTATCAGGAGCAACATCAATAGAAAATTCTACCTCTCTGTCAGGTGGTAAGCTTGAAAGTTCATCAGGGAATACATCCTGGAACTCCCTGACAGTAGGTACATTTGACACCTTTAAACTGTCTTTCTTCACCTCAACTGTATAACACAAATATGCTTCACATCCTTTTTTGATAGACCTTTTTGATGCAGTAGCAGAAATCACATCAGATAAAAAGTCAGACCTCTCACCTACAATCATGATGTCATCACTATTCTGAAGCCGCAGGGTGACTCTCTTCCTTCTGCAATCAACAGTCGCTTGATGGACGGATAGCCAATCCATCCTAAGAATCAAATCAAATTTGCGGAAGGGCAACTCAATAAGATTTGCCAGGAATGTATGTCCTTGGACACCGATAGGACACTGCTTATAAATCTTATTCACTGCCACACTATGCCCCAGAAGATTACTCGCAAAGATATCCTGGTCCAAGTAGGCCTCTTTCATCCCTTTTTTTCGTGCCAGTTCTGTGCTAATGTATGAGTGTGTTGAACCAAGATCAATCAGAGCATAAATTGAATCAGATAGCAAAATAAACTTACCCACAATCACATCGGGAGCATCCTCCTCTTCTCGGGCCCTGACAGCATAAGTCTGTCCTCCTGATCGCCTCTGTCCCTGGGATGACTGACCAACTGGTCTGGAAGCTGAAGTATTAGGGGTTGCTCCCCTACCACGACCTTGTGAAGCTGATTATCCAGTACCAGATACTGGTGAGGTGGCTGGAGCAGTCTGCTGCAAAGGACAGTCTTTAATACGGTGCTCTCGGGACCCACACCTGAAACAGACTCCAGTCAACAATCTGCACTCCCCTGAATGTGTCTTCCCACAATGGTCACATAACACTGGTGTCTCCCTACCACTGCTTCTAGGTGCACTAAAAGATGTAGTGGCTGTAGATTTACCATGGAAGGCACTATCTTGACCTCTGCCCGCTGGTGGAAGACCCTGAGATGGCTGCTGTCCCTTCTGCTTTTTACTCTGTCTCGACTTGACACTGCTTTGTCCTCGCTTTCTTTTTTACTAAAATCGAGACTGTCTTTCTGCTTGCTCGGCTTGAGTGGTTTCCAATTTGATAGCCGCATCTATCATAGATCTCAAATCTGGGTATTTCTAGGCCCCGATAATCTGCCTCAACTCAGTATACAGACCCCTCTCAAACCGCTGACATAATCTTTTTTCTGTAGCCAAGCCTTCATCTAAATAAGCGCTCAAACTCTCTGTCATACTCAGCCACTGTACAGTTTCCCTGCCTCAGCCTCCAAAAAGCATCTTGCATAGCTATCTTATACTTAGACCCAATATACTTTTTCTCGAACTGATCGATGAAAAATTTTCAGTTCAATCGGTCTACCGGCGAGTGTCTTCTGACTGAGTCCCACCAAATAAACGCTAGACCCTGAAGCAAAGCAATAATACCTTCCAGCTTCTCCTCTTCGAAACTGTGAGTGATTTCAAATAACCTCTTTATTTTAAAAAGCCACGCCTTTGCAGCTGCTGGCGTCAAAGGGTCCTCGCCTGTAAAATCCTCAACTCCTAACCTTTTTAACAGCTCCAGCATAGGCCTTCTTCTAGGTGGAGTAGGCTGCTGAACCTGTATTACTGATGGTGGTGCTTAAGCCTGTGCAGCCTGGAGGCGCTACTGGATATAATCTGACATTAAATTAAGGAAGTCCAGCTGAGGAGGAAGAGGTGGAGGAGGCGCTATGGGTGGAGGTGTCGGCTGTGGTAGAACCTCCAGCTGCCCCATATTACTAGAGGCCTCACTCCTATTATCTCCAGGCTTGCGACTCGGCTCTCCAGATATCTTTTAACTATAAAACAGAAGGGAGCAAGAATATATTAATTCCCAAAACAACTTCTCAAAATAGCAATTGGCATGTATATAACTTATTAAAATTAAACATTGCACCCACTCCAATCTTAGAACCGCCTAAACCTTACTCTGATACCACAAAATATAACACCCATAACATGCTTAACACTGTTTCGGAACCCCCCATGCCGGAAATTTCTTTTTGTCATCTTAATACTTATAATTAATTATCTTAATTATTCATTCGCCAATGACCTGTAACTGTCCCATTTACTATGCACTTAATAAAATTTTGAAAATATAACGGCTATAAATTCAACTAGCCCCCTGAAAAACAGACAATATCAATAGCCTCTCTGAGGCATAACAATCCCAATAATAATTATCATCATCAATCTATCTCAAACACATTAAAAAAATATAAATATCTACTATCACAACCCATGTTTAACATTTGCATATCCAAAGGCAAAATTCATACACATATATACATGCCAAAAGATTCATAATTCTAATACATCAGAAGAAATCCTTGAGAGAACATTCTTGCTCCCGCTCCTTAGTACCTGCGCACAGTCAAAACTATGCGCTAAGCACTTAACATGTCCAGTGGTGACTAACAATCTAAATATTTTCTATACTTATCTTAAAAATAATGCAGTTATGCAAAAGTTCTCTATATAGATTCATCAAGTCAAAGATTCAAATAACATTTTTCCCTTTTAATTAACATTATTATTTCTTATCAATTTACATATTTAATTCAAACTTTTACTTTATTTCAATTTAGCCCTTCTTTCTTATTAATTCTACAAATTTGGCCTTTTATACTTCTTTTTAACATTTAAACTATTAATTAAGGTATTTAACCTTAATTTTACGCTTAATTAAACATTTTTATGCAAAACTTCATTTTAGTCCTTGTTGACTATAAAACTTCCTTTTAGTACATTTTAACCATTAAATAGGCAGTAATATGTTTAATTAAGCGATTCTCAATTAATTTACCTAACTTTTACTTTTTTTGGGAAAAATTATGATTTTGCCCTTAAACTTTTTTTCTTTCAAAATAGTCCTTTTTCACTTTTAATTAACATCTTTCACTTCTTTTTCACATTTTTTCATATTATTTTCATTATGCCCCTAGTTTCGAACCCAGCAGAAAACTCTAAACCGGATACACGTGACGTGGACCCCACAGGGCCACAACAGAGACAGAAAAATAACCCCCAAAGGGCCAATTCTCATAAAACTGAGAATAGAGATAGAGAAGCCATGGTGATCAAGGATCCAATCCATAGCTAGCAAGTCGCCATGACTTGCACCGCGGTACAGAGATATCCCTATGACCAGCCAATTATATCCTGAGCTAGTTTTTTCTACTTGGTTATTTCTAAGGGCATTACTATATATGCTTTTTTACTTATACATATTACACAATTTACTCCAAAAATACCTTAATTTTGCATATAGACTTCTTAAAATTTTATATGCATACTTTTCATTTTTATTTCAATTATTTCAGCATTCTATTGAATTATATCCCTATAATTCAATATTTTTCATTAAACATATTCAATGTTATAATTCTCATTTATTCATATTAAGTCCATAAATTCCTTAAAAATTTATTTACACATTATTTCATACCTACTACTCAAATTTACCTAAATTATACATAATATCTCTATAATTCTTCAATCTCATTACATACATACACCATTAATGAACTTTAAAAATTTCTAATAAATTCCATAATTCATATAAAAATTCATGGAAGCTAAATATAACATGTATAATTAATTTAGACTACTAATTATTAATTTCATGCAAAAATCACCATTATTTCTTTAAAGGGGATTTCGGCCACCATGTCATCATCTCCCTAAAAATTATTTTTGTTTATTCTAACCATATACATAACATCAATTAAGTCTTAATTCCATTTTCCCTAAGTTAATTTCATAAATTAAGCAACTTAATAATTTTTTTCCTAAATACATAAAGGAAATAAATTCAATAAAATAGGAAATATTTAGATTTATTAGCCACATACCAAAATGACTTGTTCTAGGATGCCTAAGCTTCCTTTCCCTTTCCTTTGTCCCTTGGATTAATGTTTTCTCCTTCTAAACCTAATACAACTAGCCATAAAACCTTAGATTTCATCATCTTCTTGTTCTCAAATGCAAAATCCAAGCTCATATTCATTATATAGACCTCAAAATCTATGAAAAAATATCAAAGAATTAATTTAAAACACTAAAATTCATAACCTCCAACTTACCCTATTTATTTTACCCACTTAATTATTAGCCTTCCTTTGCTCAAGCCACTTGATTGAGGCTACTAGGAGGATCTAAGGAGATAGAACTTTAATTTTTATGTTGGAAACTAAGAGTGATTTGAAGTGAAATAAGAACAAATCAAAGGAAGAAGAAAAAGATGGTGTTTCGGCCAACCAAGGAGGAAGAGAAGAGACCCACTAAATCTGGAATTTTCTGCAGATTTCTTCTCTTATATACTCCTTGAGTAGGCCTAATTTATGGGCTTGGCCCAATTATCCTTTTAAGTCCATTTTAGACTATTAAAGGCCCAAACCAAAATCTCTATCTTTCTCACTTCAAATCACTTAAAAAATGATTTCATAAATTTTATCACATCAAAAATAACTAGTACACAAATATTTGGCTCAATCGAAGTCCGTTATCGGTCCGATTCAAACTTATCGATCCGATTTCATAACTGCCGGTGTCACAAAAAAATTTCATTTTCATCACAAAAATATTCTACACAAAAATTTATGTAGGCATGTAAAATTTAGCAATTTTTGGAGTTCGTTTACTATTTTTAATTATTTACGCAAAATTAAGTCACCTTCTTTATCGGGAAAATTGACTCGCTACCTTTTTCGTATTTTTGACATTTGGAGGTCCATTTGACCTCAATTTTACTTCAAATTTCAACTCCGGACTCCCCATGACCAATACTTTCCGATGGTACAATAAAATATTTTTGACTTTTGGGTGTCCTTTCGAACTCGAAAAATATTATTTACCATCGAAAAGTACTGTTCACGGCTGACCCGGTATTGAATCCATTACACGGTAGATGCTGGTTGCTCTAAATAATTAATAACTGCTTGTCTATCGGCCTTTTTAACATCAAAATTGTCCCACCATCTTACTCTAAATTCGCGATAAAGAATTAGCAACTGATTAACCTGCTTAGAAATGTGGTAAGTCCATGAAACAATCCATGAAATTTTGAACATTACACAATATTTTAAAAGATTATCTAGAGCATCTGGATTGCAGTAAGTAGTAAACTTGACAAAAGCTTCCTTGATTTGGAACGGAGTTGCTTCAATGATTAAACCAAAATAACTAAACCATCTGATGAACCAATTTGGGAGAATGCCACTGAACTTATGTGAAAAATAAAAGAACCACGAATGTTGAAAATTCTTTAAGTAGAATTCTTTATACCATACTTCTTGATACTCATAATAGCTATTTACTAAATTGGGAGGATATCCTGATAATGTCTTCAATTGATATGGCCGTGATCCCTATTCTAATTGAGTAATGACATGAATAATCTTAACCTTACTATAAGTAATTCTATTCTTATCTCTCTCATCATAATTATGTTCTATTTATACTGACTCAGTATCTACTAACATGGCTTCATAATACTCTCTTATTTTACTTTAATCTTCCTCATGAAAATGTCAACTGTTAGGAAAAACATGATCAATTAACCTATAGAAACTTTGACTCTCTGATATATAAAGTTCTTTGGATTCTAAGACTTTAATAAATAATCTTTTTTTATTCATATGATAAGAAAAAGAAGTTTTAGTAGAAGGAGAATGTACTATAGGAGAAACAGGAGAAGAGGGTGAAGCTAAAGCTGATGAGTATGGTCGAGGAGGTGCAGAGGGTGAAAAAGTTTAAGGCCTTTGAAGTGGAGGAAAAGAAGGTGTTACTGGAAATAAATGTTTGGATAATATCCTAAGAGGAGGAGGTATAAGTGGATGATTTTGTTGAGAATTTTCTGATGATAATGAATTTCCTATTGATGATGTAGTTTTTGTCAAAACTTTCTTATTAAAACTCATTTGCCCTGTAAAAATTCACGAGAAAGAAAATCAGGTAAACTATTATTTTTTCCTTTGATGAATTTGATTTCGAAATCAAAGTTACTGAGTAAAGCTTACCATCTTGAAAAAATCTGTTTTGAAATTAAATTTTTGACATCTTTTTCTAAAACATATTTTATTGATAAACAATCAATGCGTAGCAAAAATCTTTTCATGTATAAATCGTCTTCAAACTTTTTTATGCATAAAACTATACTTAATATTTCTTTTTTGATAGCAAAATAATTCTTTTGAGTTTGACTCCAGCTTCCTGAATAAAATCTTACTAATTCTTCTTTGTTGGATTCCTTTTGTTTTTGCTTTAAAATACAACCATAACCTATATCACTAGCATCTGTTTCAATTATTAAAAAAGTTTCTGGATGCGGTATATTTAAACATGGTAAACTTTTAATTTTTTCTTTAATTTCTTTAACTATACTAGTATGTTTTTCTGTCCATGGTTCAGGTTTCTTTTTTAACCTATTGTATAATGGTTTAAATAATTTTTCTAAATCCTTGAAGAAATCATGAACATAATTTAAACATCCTAAAAATCTTTGTAACTATTTCTTATCTTTAATTTCATTTGAAAATTTATTGGTAAATTCTAAAGTTCTATTTATTGGTTTTATTGTGCCTTGATCTATATCATGTCCTAAAAATCCAAATTTAGTTTGAAAAAGTTGTATTTTTGGTGCAGAAACTACTAATACATTCTGATGAATTAAGTGAAACAATCTCTTTAAATGTTTGATATGTTGACTTATTGAATCTGAAAAAATTAATACATGGTCAATATATACTATTGAGAATTCATGTATTGGTCTTAAAATATCATTCATAATATTTTAAAATTCTGAAGGAGCATTTTTTAAACCAAATGGGATAACATTCCATTCATAATGTTCAAATGGAACATTAAAACCTATTTTATACCTATCTTTTTCATCTACTTGTATTTGCCAAAATCTTGATTTCATATCAAATTTTGAAAAAATATTTGCATTATATAATTTTTTTAATAAATCTCTTTTATATGGTATAGGGTACCTTATCCATTGTAAAACTGCATTTAAAGGTTTATAATTTATTACTAATCTAGGTGTACCTCTTTCTATTTTTGATACATTGATAACATAAAATGCTGAATAAGACCAAGGAGACTTAGAATCTCTTATCAATCCTTTTTTCTTTTAAATCTTGTATTTCTTTTCGACAAAATTTTTCTAAATCTGGTGTCATTTTAATAGCTTGAGATTTTGTTGGAATTATCTTTTCATCAAAGTCTTTTATGTAAGGTAATTTTACTACATGTTGTTTCTATTCCAAAAAGCATTAGGTACTGGTGCACAAATTTCTTTTGAAAATGTACTTTCAAATTCTTTGATTTTTTCTCTTATCTCTTGAATATCTAATTATTCTTTTATTCTTTTTCCTTCTATTTCTTTTATGAGAAATTTAATCTATTTATGTTTATTTTTTAACAAATTGATTTCTTGAATATTTTTTTCTCACATGACTAATATCTCTAAATACTATAGGAAATGCAAATTTAAAAAGAATTTCTTTATCTAAAATTGTTGTCTTAATACCATTATCTCCTACCTAAAAAGGATATAATATTGTAATAAAGGGTGTTCCTAATATAACGCCAGAATTTAGGTTTTTAACTAACACTAAATGAGTTTTAAAACAATATCCCTTATTGCAAATCTTAACTCTTGATAATTTATAATTAACGATCAACTTAGATCCATTAGTGGTACCTAATCTTTCAGAAGTTTTTTCATAATATTTAGTTGGGACTAAACCTTTCTGAATATAATTTTGGTTTGCTCCACCATCTATTAAAGCTAAAGTAGTTAAATAAAAATCATCATTAATAACTATATCTAATTTTACATTCCACTTTTGATAATTTACTTGAGATAAACTATTTATGTATTTATCTTGAGTGTTTCTAATAACAATACTAGATGATACTATTCCTTTTAGTTTTTTTTATCTTCTTTTACAGAATTACTAAGACTAATTTTGAAACTTTCTTCTTCTAAACTTTGAACTTTTTTTTAATATATTTACTTCTTGTTTTAATATTTTAATTTCTTCCTGAAGATCTTGAATAGTTGATTCCTTCTTAATTTCAAATTTCTTATATACGTTAGCTAAATTATAAGATGTAAAATCTATTTTCTCTTTTGTACTAATTATTTCTCTTAATCTAAGTAAATAATTCTTTTTTATTTTCGGGTCATCTATTTTATCGATAATGTCTAATAAAAATTCTTTTTCATTACTTATCATATTTATATTATTACATTGACACGGTCCTAAGCAATTACAGGATTCAAAATCAGAATTACTAGCTTCACCACTTCGGAGTTTTTGCTTATTGCATTTAAATCATCTTTTGAATAATTAATAAGTTCGTCATCACTACGTGAATCTTTATTGATTATAATTTTAGCTATTTCCTTTTTTAATTCTTCTGAAATATCTAAATTGCTTATACGTTTTCTTATTCTACAATCTCTTGAATAATGTCCTTGCCTGCCATATTTATAATAAATTACTAATCTTTTTTACTAGTCTTAAGTTTAAATTTTCTATATTTTGATTTTTTTAATAGGCTTTTTCTGATTATAATTTCATTTTGGTTTATATCTTTTTCTTTTATGTATGTGTTTTCTTTTGGGTTTTATTTTCCTTTTAGTAGCCAATGGTGCTCTAATCTATTGATAACCATACTGTTTACAAAATAAACCTAATTCTTTTCTTCCTACTACACTATTTCTCTTCAGTTTGGCTTTTAATTTTAAATCAATGCAAATTGATAATCCTTCTATGTTAATTATATTTATTAGTTGTCAATAAGTTAATTCATTATAAGGTATCATACCATTATTATCTCATTTTAATCTACTCCTAACTCTTTCTGCAAATAACTTAGGTAATCCTGCTAAAAATCTTTTATTCCAATAAATATTATTACAATATGTTCTAGTCATGACTTTGGTTAAAAATAAATTCTTATGCCATCTAAAATCTTGTAATTTAAGACAAGTTAAGTTTTGAAGAATTTCTTCTTTCTTGATATAAACGAGGATCTCCTACAAAATTTTTAGCAATTGCAAATATTAAAATACTTATTATGTCATCTTGCTCTATGTGTATTTGAACATTATTTTCTACCTTAACAATCCTTTTGCGTGCTGTTAATATAAATTTTTTATCTATATTTCAGTTACATAATGATCCCACCAACCTTTTAATTGTCTAGTAAATCTTGATATTAATATTTGAGATATTGCAGTTTCATTATTTTCTTTGGATTTATAAGCACTAGCTGCCATAGTCATTTTTTGTAATAAATTTAATATTTGATATTCTGATAAACTATCTATATTCCATTCGTATAAAGATCTACCATCATATTCTAATTGATATCTAGTTTCTTCATACTGAGTATCAAGAGGTGTAGGTTTAGGATAATAGTTTCAAGTTTTTTGTCTAGGTTTATATGTATTAAAATGTAATTTTTTAATTGATAATTCGTCCTTATTATTTGGCTTAAACTGTTTTTCTAGATTTTCTACTTCTGATGGAGTTTCTATTTCAGATATAGTTTCTTTGTCTATAGTCATAATCTGTTTATCCTTAATATTCAACTTTGCTAATTTCTCTTCTATTTTTTTTAATACGGGATCTTCATCTTTTAGCTTAATGATTGTTCCTGGTGAGAATTCAAAAGGTTTAAGCAATGGTGTTACTAATTCAATAGGTGGATTTGCTACTACTTTTTTCGATGTCTGTCTTATTTTTATTTGTGACTTAGGTGTTTTTACTATTTTCTCAACTTTATTTAACTAATTAGCTATAGTATCTAATATTTGATTTGAAAAATTATTTTATAATATTACATGTTGTAAATCTTTTCCTACTTCTTATTTTCTACTTTTATTTCTTTAAACGGTTCCGCAAAATAAGTTCTTTCTTTATTTTTTACTTGAACACATTCTAACGACGGATGTATAGATACTATTGATTTTTCATCTAAAGTTTTCCATTGTTTACCTATTTTTGAAGATACATTTATTTCTTTTTCAAATGGATAATCTATGTTATTATAATAACAATAATTTTTAAACCATAAAAATAAAGGAATATTAACTTGTTTATCTTCCATATCTTTATACCATAAACTTCTAAAATTACTTAATTCAGTTTGAAAAAAGTTATTTAAATATCATTCAGCTTTTTGCTTATTATATTCTGCTTTTAAATCATTTATTAAAAATTTTTTATTTATCTGAAAATTAGTCATTTTTAAATTATTAATTAATTTGAGAAAAACTTTCATTTGAGATCTTGTTGGACTAACTAAATATTCACTTTCTTTTTCTTCAGTATATAATGGCCTATGAATTATGAATACTTGTATTAAAATCTACCCTTTTTAACTCTAATTTTTTGTAGATAATGATTTAGGTATTGAAGGTCTATTGTTTGAATATATAGAATAATTACTCGATTGATTATTATCTGAGGAAAAATTTATTTGAACCGATCCATCACTATGTTCAAATATTCTTGAAAATTTATTATTAATATTAATTGGTCTAGGTTCGCATACATCTTTTAGTTCCCAATTTCCTGATTTAGTAATCTCATCCCATCTAAGCCGTTTTGGAATTTGAATATTAGAATGGGCTTTATTTGCTTCAAATAATAAAATTTTATTTCTTTTAAAAGGTTTTCTAGTTTTAGGATCTATAGTTTTGGACATTACTTTATAATATATTCTATATATTACTGCCATTGCTCTAACATTTTTCTTAAAATTTAAATTCTTCGTTTTAACAATTAAAGTTAAAGTATCTATTATATTCGAATCATATAGACTAATAGTGAATCCTGGAAAGCAATTAAAATATATTGATCCATTTGCTAAATTTGTTTCTGCCATAACAAGTAAAGAATTAGAAAAATTAATATGTCTAGCATCTCTTAAACACATTAAAACAGTAGTATCTAATCCTAATCTCAATAAAGATTTTATTGCTATCTGTACTGATCTTATATGCAAGAATCTATATTTTTCTTCTTATGTTCAATTATCGCCTTTTCTGATAACAATTGAATAGTTTCATGTTCCTGATTAATAGCTATTGTCTGTTCTGTTTGTTTAATAGAATAATCATGAAAAAATTCAAAAATGCCTGTTCAATATATTGTTCGAATATCTTGTTTAAGTATAGTCCAATCAAATAAATCATTCTCTACTTTTTTAATATTTATTTCTATAGAATTTATTTCATCTAACTCTCTTTCCTTTATAGAGTTCATTTCATCTAACTTTCTAATATTATCTTCGCTAGTTGAACCAGATCTAGAATCTTTAATAGAAAATATTCTACTTAATCTATCCATCCAAATATATTTAATCAAGTTAAATTCAAAGAGAAGTCAAGAATGAAACCTGTGCGAATCACGGGACAACCCAGCTTATTGAGACCACCAAAATGCCATCTCGGCTTCCAAGGGCTGACCAACGTTTCATCGCTTCAAGTACAGTCTCAAAATTCTCTTTAATTTTATCTTAATGAAATATACTTAGTTGGATATCTTAATTAGAATAATTTTCTAAGAAAAACTCAGATATCTAGTTTAACTTCGCTTAGATAATACTAGAAATTTAAAATTAGAAATTGAATAAGCTCATATTATCTACCCCACCGGGCTAAAAAATGAATTTCGAGGACTTGGACTCAGACTATCCCCTTTGGGCTTTGATACAAAAAACGACGGATCGGGTCTACACTTAGTTTCGGGGATTAATTAAGTTAAATAAAGTTAAATTTTGACATATAAGCTATAACTCTATCATAATAATTAACATATAAGTATTGATTTTTTATTATTTTCTAATTAAATGTTTATTTCTATTGATCATATATGTAATATTTTCTGCAATAATATAATAATCTGAAAAATGAGGTAAATTTAAATTTTCTATTTTTACTATATTTTCTTCTAATTCTATTAATCTGGATTCAAGAATTTTTATTTCTTCTTTTAACTCATTTAATTCAAATTTTGTTACCTTATCTGGACATAAACTATTATTTCAAAAAAGTTAATTTTTCATCATTTCAAATTACACGTTTTGAAAGGTACAGGGAATCAATGCATTTTATCTTTTATCCAAACAATTATTACAAATTTGAAGGCCATATCAAGATCATCATTTTAAAGATAGATGTTAAGTGCAACAATCGACTTTATCTTCGTACAATTATTACAAGATTTGAGCATCAACTTTATTCAAGTATAAGAAGGCATTTTTCATCAGCTGAAGCATATGGTTTTACACAAATAATGGGTTGGATGGCACCAATATTAATCCATTTTATTTCAGTTATCCCAAGACAAAGATTTAACAATTATATATATATATATATATATATATATTCACAAGTTAGAAGGTCCATTGGGCTTGTGCATTTATCTATTGAGGAAATTACCCCAATTGCCAACTTTTTTTCCCTTTTTTCAAAAAATACAACCCCATTTCCTTAGTTTTCATAAATCCCACTTTTTAAATTTTTGGTTTCATAAATACAATCCCGTCTCATTTTTTCATATTTCTTCATCTCCCATCAAGTTGCTCTACTCTCCATTCTCTTCCGTCTAAATGCTCGAAGAAATACCTTTTTTGCTATTTTTATGCTCATTATCCAGGTACTTTGATTGTTTTAATGTTTATCCTTTAAATCCGTCATTCAGTGTGTGCTCCTTCAATGGCGTCTAATGGAGCAATAAAGCTCTTACACTCCAACGGAATACTACAAATCTACACAAAACCCATTAAAGCAGGAGAGATAATGGAGGAGAATTTGTGTGTGATTTTAGCAGCTTGAAAGTTGGGCAAGGGATTCAAGGTTTATCAGCCGATGAAGAATTCGAAAGAAGAAGACTAGTAATTTCCAATGGATCTTCTTTACTCAGTCCTTACCCACGATGAAATGAGGATTATGAGTTTTAAAGCTAACAAAGCATTGAAATATAGTTATTTAAAAAGCTTGATCATGCTAGTTTTGACGAGCCACGATCATCATCAGTTTTGTATTTTCCCACAGTCAGAGATTCAGAGAGAAGATGAGCAGACGAAGCCTTTGGATTCGGACAGGTCATTCTCGCACCAAACATCATGGAAGCATGCTCTTGAAACCATTAATGAAACTCCACCTAGGTATCTTTAATATTTGTATTCCACACGTAAGTGTTTCTTTCTTTCTTTTTTTTTCTGACTGATTTGGATTTGCTTGTTCTTGAGACTATTATGAGAAGATTAATTACCCAGCAATAGTTTTTATTTCCCGAGTTGATTTTATGTTATTCATATATAAATACATATTATCTATTTATAGGTGGCATACAATTTATTCATAAATGAATCAAAATATAATAATCGATGCCGCTGAAAATGTAACTTTAACTACTAAGACTGGAAAGGTACGGTTTTTATTTTTGAATTTTCAATATTTTGGTTTGGTGATTATTGAAGATTACATGGGTTTGTTTTCATTTATTTAGTGTTTGTTAATATAGGGTTTGGGGTAATTCTTGCCTGTTGTTGGGAATTTCATTTCTTGATGATTGGATATGAGTGATTTTCTGTTCAATTTTTCTTGATATTCTTGACAATAAATTGAAATTAGTTAGTTTATGGATATAGTAAATTCTTTGAAATTGAGATTAGCACAGAACAAGAAGTGCCAAAGACAAAGTTCACCTTGTATTCTTTTGACTTGAAAATGGAGGAAAGATCAGTATTTTCCAGGAAACAATTCATATTATTGCCAAAATTCAGTTTATGATAATGTTTGTATGTTGAATTTCATGAAGGAAACAAAACCTAACTTCTTAGTTTGTCTGTCTAAGATATTTCTGGATCTTGTCCATATATGTACCGAGCCAATAAATAATTATTGACATGGTTCAGAATTGGATATATGAAACTAGTCTAGTTCTGCTAATGCAAGTAAAGGTAATTTTTTTATGATTTTATTAATCTGACATTTGAAAAATCTAGCCTTTTTTTTAATTGTACGCTGTATTTTGCCAGTAGAAGAATTAAATTTATTTAAGCCCTTACATGTTCTTCAATATTTGATGAGTTCAAACTGCTTTAAATAACAAGTTATGCTTTAAATAATTCAAAAATTATTAACGGTATAAATGATGAGATAAATACAGTTTGATTTTAATAGAAAACTCAACATAGAACTAATTTAGATAGCTTGGTCCAATTATATATTTTAGATCAGTTTAATTTTGATTAGCAAAATAAGTAAATTTCAATTATCAATTCAGTTAATAACTAAAAAGTTTAGTTCAAATTCCAAAAACGTGAATAAGACCATTGAAAAATATGAATTGATATTTTAATAGAAAAACTTCACTTTGCCACTTATATATGTGTATCAACATTTATATACAATGGCGCCAATTGGTTGCAAAAAATATAATGAATAACATAACGTAAATGTAATGTGTTATTATTTTCAAGAACTTTGGCTCCTGTTAAACTCAGAATACAACAATCTTGTTTTCCCCAAAAGGAAGCACTCGCAATTATCACAATATGACTTTAAAGCTTTTGCAAGGCATTGCTTCTCGAGATTCTCTGACTTTTGCACAAAACTCCATAAATTATCTCTGTATATACAAATCTGTATATTATAATATGAAGGAGAATTACTTGTAAATGGCAAAACATATGAAGGACATACACACGGTGTGTACATGATATACACACTGTGTACAGTATGTACACACGATGCGTACTAAATGTAGATATTGTGTACAGCATGTATACACTATGTGTACTAGATATACACATTGTGTACTAGATGTACACACTGTGTATAGCATATACACACGGTATGTACTAAATGTACACGCTGTATATAGCATATACATACGGTGTGTACTAAATATACAAGCTGTATATAGCACATACACACGGTGTATACATAATATACACACTGTGTATAGTATGTACATATTATGTGTACTAGATGTACACATTGTGTACAACATGTACACACGGTGTATACTAGTTGTACACGCTGTATATAACACATAGACACGGTGTATACATGATATACATATTATGTGTACTAGATATACACACTGTGTACAACATGTACACACGGTGTGTACTAGATGTACACGCTGTGTATAGCACATACACACAGTGTGTACATGATATACACACTGTGTACAGCATGTACACACGATGCGTACTAGATGTACACACTGTATACAATATGTACATACCGTGTGTACTAGATGTACACGCTGTGTATAGCACATACACACGGTGTGTACATGATATACACACTGTGTACAGCATGCACACATTGTCTGTACTAGATGTACATACTGTATACATCATGTACACACGGTGTGTACTAGATATATACGCTGTGTATAGCACATACACACGGTACGTACATGATATACGCGCTGTGTATAACATATATATATTATGTGTACTAGATGTACACAACATGTATAGCATGTACACCCGGTGTGTACTAGATGTACACGTTGTGTATAGCACATACATAAGGTATCTCCCAACTTTCAATTAATCTTAATTGATATATGATATTTTGGTATTTAGTTCGAATGTTATTTGCATATGATTAGAATAGTTCTCCTAACTCTATTTATAAACTAAGAATTGAATTTGATTTCGCTTAAACTAAAAAATTATTTTATATACAATTTTTTTTCTTCTTGCAAATTAAAAATCCACGTAGATATGTTGCTCTAGGAATTTAATTCTGGATCTCCCTCCACAGAAATCCATTATATAATTAAATTACACCTAACATTTCAATAAAAATTGACCTCAAATTCCTAAAATATTTAACTCGATTTAAAAAAAAAAGAGACTTTTGAAGAATTGCATATATCTTTTTCATATATATTTCCTTAAAACAAACAAACATTATAGTCAATTAATGGATAACAAGCATTTTAGAAACCAAAAATTAATTATTTGGCCTAACCAAGCCAAAAGAATAAATAAAAAGCTAGAACAACGTCTATATTCAACTGGAAGTTGATTGATCGACTTTATAAAAAAATAGGGATATTTTTTTAATTAAAAAAAAATTCAATTTACGAAAGAGGACCAAGTCTGTCTGGCATCGCTATTTTCTACTAAAAAATGCAGGAAACCAATTTCCAAGAAAATTGTGTCAGTCATGGCGCCCAAGCGATCAGAGCACAAACCTTGTGCTACTGGCTCGGTTAGTTTCTTCTCAGTTTTAGTCCAAGTTAAAATTTCTTTGTTTCAGTGACTCCATCACTTTATTGCATTGGAATATTTGTGGATTTACAGATGAGGAAGGCGATGACGATGACAGAGGAAAAAATTGGGCAGAGCCTCAGAAAAGCCAGAATTGAAGCCAGGTGATAATGTTTGGGTTAACGTTGATATCTTTATAACTCATGATGTTTGTGGCCCTGCTTCTTTTGGGATCTTCCACAAAGAGTTTGGAGAAAATGCCAAGGTATTATTCTACTTGTCTTCTGCATATTTTTGTTGTTGCGGTTACCTGAAAATAGAATACTCTTGACGAATTTTCAGTAAGGCAAACTCTGATGGTAAAGTCTAATAGAGCTAAGAGTTATGCTCAGCGGTATTAATTATTAACTAAGTTGGGCTTTTAATGCTAAGTCAGAGCTAATAATCATCGGTCATCAATAGTAATATTTGGACCTTAAATATTGTTCTAGTAAGCCAGGTTGCTCAGATCATATCCAAGCTTAAAAAAAAAAAGAAAAAAAGAATACATTAAAGAAAAGCTTTAAAATTGGTTGTTGTGGGTGCATTGAGAGTTCCTTGCCTGACTCAATTATATGAATATTGAAGGTTTGGGATCGTGAGAAAGTTATTGTTATACCAGATCATTATATATTCACTTCTGATGGGCGAGCCAACCGCAATGAGGAGGTGGGAGGGAGCGGCGAAGATGGAGGTCAAAGAAATGTAATAAAAATTGAAAAGTTATATTTTTTGAAAATATAAATTGTATTTTTGTTATTGAAAATTTAAAAAATTGTATTAGTGAAAAAATTATAGATGCATTGTATTTTTTGTTATTTTTATTTTTTTTCTGTATATTTTTGTAAAAACCCCTTATCTATTCACAAGTTAGAAGGTCCATTGGGCTTGTGCATTTATCTTACGGTTGGGCCACTACAAACCTGGATTTAGCTGACAAGCTTGATTTTAGCTCCAACATTTCCGAGATTGTATTATAAATATATATAGCATAATTAGGAAGAATTAGTTGTTTGTTTGTTTCCAGAGCAACCATTTCATATTAACATTTATTAGCTCTGGAAACAGCCAAAAAACACAAAACATCGTTTTTATTTTTCCAGAAAGAAAACAAAATACATTAAGCTTTTTCTTATTGAAGAAATCAGAGATCTATTATGAGCAAGCACTCAGAGGCATGGAAGATCTAAACAACACAATTTCTAGAGCAAGGCCCAATGCCAATAAAGTCATTATCACAGTATACATAGAAAAACCCAGAAACTACCCCACTCAAAAAATCGATCCGACCAACAAATCAAACCCGAACCGGCCAAAAAATACAAGAATTCAGGGTTATGATCGCCGGGCTGAGCTCCTCGCCTATGCTCGCCAGCTTAGAGAAGGTTGTGATTATAAACGACAGGAGTGGCAGCCCAGACAGAACTTAAGGCCGATGTTTAAGGTAAATAGAATATTAGGAATTCTTTTTATCTATTTTTTTTTGTCTTTTCAATTGTTCAAAATATAACGATTTTACCATTGTTTTTACATGACACTTAACATCGTCAATCGTGTGATGTTATTTGTTATTCACTTAAAGTTAAATATATTTATTTCGAAAATGTACAAAATTAAAAAAAAAAAAAGTGAACAGAAAGACAAAATATCTACTTTGAATGTTTGTGTTGTTTCTAAATTTTACGTCTTTCAAATTCAGAGGTTATGCATGGAAATGCATGGGTTTAGAACTCAATAGTTAAATTGGAAATTGGTTTGGTGAACAGAAAGGCAAATCGGGAAGTTCATCAGTGAGGATACGACGTTCTTTCCACAAAATTTTTGGACGAAACGGAGAAGAAGAATGTGAGTATGAGCGAATCGGAACATACAAGGATAGAGAAGAGAGACAATTCGGCAGTTGCAGAAAGAAAAAGGCTCATAATTTCTGCGTATATGACATTTCCCATTCAATTTTGGATTTTTGGTTGTCCTAATATTACATTCACTACTTTTAATTTTCTAACCTTATTAATTACGTGTTTGCAGAGGAAATTGAAGAGTGTGCTTAAGAATTTATCATGTGGGTTGCAGTGCGGCAAAGGGTAGGGATACATGTTGGCTGGGGACTTCTGCTGCTTAATCATGGATGAATCATTTTTTTTTAATTATTTGACTGCCTATACTTTGATTGTATCCAAGAAAATTGATCCATAAATTTTGGATCTTTTGGGTAATTGAAGAAATCAAATTTATTAAATTTATTTTAAATTTTGCTTCACATTATTTAGGAGTTATGAACTATAAATAGGATGTGTGTTGATATTGATATTGTCAAAGAACTGCCCAAATTTGCCAATTGGGGGTCTACACCAATTCAGTATTGCTATTTGTTTAGAAGATATTACAGATATTTATTATAAGAGTGCATTAATTATCTTTCTTTTAAACTTCATTATCAAAACTAGATAGTATCAAATAATTAAATTAAGGTACATGGAGCATATATGTACACACATACACATAAATAAGAAGCTTTTATAAAAGATCGAATATTTTAAAGAATCATATGCTAGAAACAACTTGTGGGTATATTTTGGAAATGCATAATTACATGATAGTAAATTGTTAATGAAAGAATATCTTCGTCAATTTGTCAAATTAAAGATAATTGTAGTTGTGCTATATATTTCTTTTTTGTGATAGAAAAAAAAATATTCATAAAATAATATTTTCAATTTGTAAAATTTATTTGACCAAAAATTCAACAAGCAAATTTTTAAAAGATAAAATGAGATAGTATAGATTTTTTTTTCTTAACTAAAAATTTATGTTTGAATTTTAAGTATAGAATATATGTAAATATGTAGAAATAAATGCTTTACTTTTTTTTTTTCTATTGATAAGTATATTTAACGAGTATTCGGCTTAATCCGCCAAATGGCTATAAAATAAAAAATAAAAAAAAAAGCTTAACATAGAAGAGTGGAGATAAGAATAAGATAATCTTTTTTTCAACATCAGCATAATCTGATCCCCAATAATTGGAGGATAAAGAAATAATAAGAATTTTTTAGAAAATGAGAATCTACGATATTTCAGACTCAGGCACGGCAAAAGAATAAGCAACATCACTTGGTTGCATTATTTATAGGCAAGTCATTGAACAAAACATGCAAAAACAAGTTTCAATTATAAACTGAAAGCATCCATAAATGGCTCAACCAGAATCACTGTGCGAAGAAATTGAGACATTGAGCCAAGTGACGAGTCTGTTAGAAGCATTTAGAGCCTTCGATTCAGACAACGATGGTTGCATTACAACTGCTGAGCTGGGTGGCATATTGGGTTCGCTTGGTTACAACGCAAGCGAGCAAGATGTGAGAGCAATGATGCAGCAAGGAGACAATAACAATGATGGTTTGCTGAGCATTCAAGAATTCTTGGACATGAACACCAAGGATATGGAACTGGGTATCCTAACCAACTTTCTCAAGACTGCCTTTGAAGCTTTTAGTATAGAAGGTGATCAGGCTGTGACTGCAGAGGAATTGTATCAAGTAATAGGACATTCTGGATTGAATTTGTCTTTGGAAGATTGCCAAGATATAGTTGTTTCCATGGATGGGGATGGAGATGGTGTGGTTAGCTTTCAAGACTTCAAGCTTATTGTTAATTCCCTTCTCTAAACTCTATATCTTACAACTTTATTACTATGGGGCTTGTAAAATTTCTGATATCAATATCCATGTACTAATTAATAATTCAGCTCTTTTTGTTAAGAATCACTACAATTTGAGCAACTCTTTCTGTAAGGAATATAATCAAATCAAACTCATGTATATACGAAATTGAAAAATATTTTCTCTATTGCAACATGGATTAATAGAAAATACTGCTTTACACGATGAGTTCTTAGTTATAATTATTAATTGAATCAAACTGATAAATTGACATTTAATTGAAACTGATACAAATGATCGAAATAAACTAATGGAATTAGTTCATATTGGTGTGGTTATCTAACATCCAATTGCGATTATTTTAATATACAATTTTTTACATGAAAAGTGGGTTTTTGGGCTTGGACCGATAGCAAATACTACTAACTTAGAAGGCTTTTCGTGGTTCAAAAAAAGAAAAAAAAATGAGGAATTTACATAGAATACACTTTTTTTTTACTTTGTTTTTCAAAAACACCTCCATCAAATTTTCAGTTTTAAAAATACCTTTTTTAAAATTTATGTTTTTAAAAATACCACTTTTATTTTTAACTTTGTTTCTATTCATTTCTTCAATTGTTAGGTCAATTTTCGTCATGTTCTCTCCCTTTGTTTAGGCTCAAGCTTCTGCTCTTTCACCTATCAGCGACCGTAAGTTTCAGTTCCTTCATTTTCTTGATTTCTATGGCTCAGATCTTGAATGTAAGAATTAACTGACCATTTGCCTCCATTTTTGAAAATCATTTTTGTAGTTCAAGGCCTTGAGGAGTTTGACAATGATGAGCTGCTCAAGGTTGATTGCGAGGGTTGGTGTGTCATCACTGATCACGGTCATTTTGGTACTGCTGCTTTGATTTTTGGGCGAGGTTTTGATACTTTTTGTAGAATATTTTGTGATGGGATTAAAGGGTTGGGGTATTTGGCAGTTCTTTTCAATATATATGGACCTCGAGCTGATAGTGATGATACTGAGAGGATACAATTTAAGCTTAAGTTCTTCAAGATATTACAGGTAGCTGGATTTCTTTCTTCTTGCTATTGAAGAATGCATATTATGTGTAATGTGAACTACCATAACATAATAAAATTATACGATCTGTGGCAATTTCGATCTTTTATGAATTTCTTTTTTATTTTTTATTTTTCATTTTTTTGTGGTCTCTTTCCCTACCAAATATGCTCTGTTCTTTATTTTATGCTTTGTTTTTCTTTGTTTTCTTGGATGGGAATCTCTTTTTCTTGTGCTTAATGGTGGGTCAGGTTTGTATTTGAGATTCTTTGTACTGTAATTGAGTTTTATTAAATACCAGGTATGTAGAATTATCTGCTTACTTTGCCTTGTTCTAGATACTGAAATTCCCAATCTTGTGAAAGATTGATGCTTTTACCTTGCGAGATTTACTAAAACAAGCTTCTAATTGTAGCTTTTTTTTTTGTTATTGATTTTTATGAGATTTTGTAGTTACATGGAGTCCAGAATAGTGCTATTAATGTTCTAGGTGGCCTTGATAGTGAAGGTAAAATAATATGAGCTGGATGTAGTTTTTAAGCTCTTTGTTGGTACTACTAAGGCGAATTCTTGTTCCAACTTTAGGAAAAGGCTGCGTGTACACCTATGATGCTGTCGGTTCCTATGAAAGGGTTGGATATAGTGCCCAGGGTTCTGGTTCCACTCTTATCATGCCTTTTCTTGATAACCAACTGAAATCTCCCAGCCCTCTCTTATTACCTGCCCAGGTATAGACTATTGGCTTATCGTTTCTGCGGATGAGCTTTTATAGATTGATTCATCTTTTAATCTATCTATATTGAATTGTTAATTCATCTTCTAATTTCTCAATCTCAAAACTCTATTGACCAATGCAGGATGCAGTAACTCCACTTTCAGAAGCAGAAGCTGTTGATTTGGTCAAAACTGTTTTTGGATCTGCAATAGAGAGGGACATATACACTGTAAGTGTTTGTGTAGTTGCAATTTTTGTCCTGTTGGGGAAATGCAGAACCAGATGTGTCAGGACGACAAACTTCTCTTATTTTATTCTATTTGTGGGTTATTAAATCTGTTCAAGGCAAGATCGGGGAGACTGATTTAATGTCCTTGTACACAAGATCCACATTATTGTCAAGACATATTTAATTTCTTGTCTGAAATTGTGTTGTCATATTTTATTCCTTTGAAAGTCAGCGTACATATTTCATTTATGCTGTTCCATTTTTATTTTGCAGGGAGATAGACTTAAAATCGTTGTCTTAAATGCTGATGGCATTCGTCGGGAGTATATGGAACTCAGGAAAGATTGATTTGTCTGAAAATCTTGCTGTAGGTCTTGGAAGAAGAGTGTCATAATCCCTTGGTTGGGACTTATTAGAAACTGGTGTTGCAGCTATTTCAGCATTTTCATCTTCTTGTTCAGTCACACTTTTAAGTCCAGCTTGAAGATATGTTTTTCCTAGTTATAGATGTTCAATGACGATTGCAATTTATGTTTTTGGATATATGCATTTGACATTTGAATTGGCAATACTGTGAAAAAGTTTGCTGTGGTTTAGGATTTATGGATGCAGTCTTCGTATTTGCTCATTCTGTGTAGATCGTAAGCTATTTGGTAATGAACTTGAGCCTGCTTCAGAATTTACTCGTTGTGCACGAATAAATAACTGGGCCTATTCCTCCCTATGCTGATTTTACCGCTAGCATTCAGAATGACGTGCTTATTTTTGTCATTTGGTCTGTAATCAATTAAATCAAAGCACTGAATACAAGTTGATGGGTCAATTTGTAGAATGAGATAAACTATTCGCATTATATACTTATTTTATGCAAATTGATATAATGATTTTAAAAATAAAATAAAATAGTTATTGCCACCGATACATGTACTTTCTCTATACTTATTCGCATGTGTGTTGGCATATATGATGTGAAAATAAAAATCATAATAAATAATTTACATCCCAAATTCGATTAAAAAAACACTTAAACCTTACCTTACACTCATTGCACATTTCAATTTGACAGAATTACATCAGTCATCGTCTAATTAACATTTTCTTAATTATAACTATGCCTCTATAGTTAATAATTAATTAGTTAATAAGTTTAAATTTGTGTAGGATCTTGTGTTCTCAAGCTACTATTGAATCATGTATTAATTATAGTGCACTTGGCCTGCAACACAAACAACTGAATGCTTATTTGTTATTTTTACTTTTTATGAATGATAATCAAAATTAAATTTTATTTTTTATTGGTGGTATACCAAGTATACCGTTGGTATACCAAAATTCATAATACTATTTTCAATTCTGGATTTTGGTATACCACCGGTATACCAAAATTCAGAATACTATTTTCAATTCTGGACTTTGATATACCACCGGTATACTATTTATACCATCGGTATATCAAAATCTAGAATTGAGATTGACAATTTGGATTTTGGTATACCATCGGTATACCTGGTATACCAGCGGTATACCAAAATCCAGAATTGAGATTGGTAGTCTGCATTTTAAGGTATACCAACGGTATACCAGGTATACCGGTGGCATACTAAAATCCAGAATTAAAAATGGCATTTCGGATTATGGTATACCACCGGTATACATGGTATACCATTGGTAGACTAAGTATACCAGGTAGTATACCAGATATACCACTGGTATACCTAAATGGTTGGGTCTAAATCCTATCAAAAATATAATCCAGCATAATAATTGTTTAGCTTCTTTGAAATCTTAAATAAATTGATATAAAAAGTAAGCAAATATATATTCTCCACATAAACTCTCAAACATAAGGACTTGATTGTGTAGCCAAATACTTTATCCACAAATTAATCTACCGAAATATATATATTATAACTCATTACCAATATCAATATTAAACCTTAATAACATAACAACTTAATTATACAAATAAACCTGGAGACGTAGTAACTGTGGTAATTGCTTAAGTAATCATTATTCTCGAAATATTTTATTTTAAAATAGCAACTACAAGAAAACAAATGTTCATATGGTACATCCCTAGAAGTATATTTAGCACTGATTACTATTGTTAGAGTATATGCTCCCTCCAATTTTATGGTTAAAACCCGAATATATCTCTAAAATGGGACATCTAAATCTAATTTTTTTATTAAGAAAATCTTTAAGGACAAATGTAATCCATATTAAGTGATTTATTTACGTACTTCATATCTTTACATCAATATGGTGCTGCATCAAATTTTTGAAAAATTAGACATGGCAGATTGAATATGCTTGGTAAATAAAATAATTATTCACTGAATATATGCACAAATATGACAAATGGTGGAATCCCAGACTTAAAGTTCAAGAGATTAGAGGTTTGAATTCATATTCACACAACAAAATGATCAAATTCCCATACTGCACCCCTAATATCTACACCAACAATGAGCATTTTTCAGTAGGCCAATCGTGATCACGTTCAAGCTACTGGTTTGGCCCCAAGAGGGAAAGAAGGAAAGTCCGATAATGACCCGATGTTTCGGCGTGAACTGCATCGTTCAATGTCTTTTTGTACTTCTTCAGGTATTCATCTTTTATATATTGCATATCAATCTCAGTTCTTGTCACGATTACCCTTATCAGTGTGTTATCATTGGTACCGAGCCCTTTCATTGCCTTGTACAAGACCTGAGAAATTTTATAAATGATACTTGTGAAGGAATATCCTACTGAAAATTATTCAAACTAAATAGATAGGATTCGAAATATGAACTACCTTCGCAAAGTACTTTGCAGGATTTTTCGAGCATTGCAGAATTGTCAGCAAAGCATGTTTAAAATGACCGGATGTTTCCTGCTTTACAACCTGAGATATGACTACATTATTTGAATTTTGCACCATAAAAAAATAAATTTCTAGATTAAAAGGTTAGCAGAGATTAAGAGCAGTTAAAGGAACACTACCTTTTTTAGGTTGTTATCGTACACGTAATAATAAGTGTGATTTACAGTAGCCAAATGTGTTGCGCTGCATTCACTGAATATGCTAATGAAAGTCTTCTCATCAGTTCCTAATTTCTTCTCCCCCGCTTTATAAAGAGCCTTTGCATCATTCTGAGCCATCTGATGATCAACTTCTCGCCCTTCATACCGAGGTGCGGTCACATAAGCAAGCAACAACTAGAATAAACATTTCGCAATTCTATATCGGCAAAACTCGATTCACTTCCATGAATGACAAGGGAAAAGCAGATAAAGAAACAAATGGACAAATGGATGGATATGCTGAAAAAACAAAAATTCTCAAGACACGCATCTGAATGCCTAGGAAACATTTCCATCCATCCCTACCTACCTCTCAAACCGAGATCTCCAAACTGTCAGATAAGCTTGTGCTAACCACAAAACTGTCTCAATTCTCTCATCACTGATTTTATCATTCGAGTGGGCATGCCGAATCTAACCTCTCTCTAACCCTATTGTGGGCATGCCGAATCTAACCTCTCTCTAACCCTATTGTGGGCATGCCGAATCTAACCTCTCTCTAAAGCCATTCTAACTTAGTTCATCTTTGCAGGTCTACCATTCAATAACCAATCTTGTGAGCAAAATTATCAGATACAGCTTATAAGAATCCACTTAAAGCGTCTCCTCCCTTAATAAAAGAATAGGAAAAGAAAAAGAAAATTATTGTTTCTCGAACTAGTCCTTTTATGGTATAAGGAACAAGCAAAGACATGTTTATAACATGTGTTACAACTGTAAGTACCCAATAATAATGCCTTCTGGCTAAAAATTACAGTTGTTGCAGTTTGAAAATTGGCCTTTTTTCCCCTTTGTTAACTACAGTAAATACTCAGTGCGAGAATAAATTACTTCAGTTGCAGCTTCAAGATTTAATGTCTCCCTCATTAATGCTTGCTTGACAAATATGGCATCACGTTCAGGCAGATCACGTCCACTTTCAGAAGCAAAAGTTGTTGATTTGGTCAAAATCTTTATCTAACAGCAAAAAAAAAAGAATACAAGAAGAAGAAAATGAAAGAAAAAAGGAAAAAAGAGTAAGGACGAAAGAAGAAAAATGAAAAAATAATGGATTAAAAAAGTAATATTTTTAAAAATAAAAATTTAAAAAAAATAATATTAAAAAGAAAAAAAAAAGGTATTTTTAACAAGTAATTTTGTTTTTTGAGTGGTTTTGTAAAACTCCCTTTTAAATTCTCATTTAGGATCTGATTTGGGGCCTACATTGGACGATTGTATTAATTTAGGTTCAATGCCAAGTTTGTTTTTCCAAGATAAACTACACTTTCAATTTCTGACTGGTTTTCGTGTTTGGTTGGATATCCTTACAAACTTTTTGGATTGAATTGATGAAAATCTCTTTTATTTTAAAAAGTACGGTCATGTTTCAAAAGAAAAGTACGACAATGTGCCGTTTGCGTCATTTTCTCCTCGTTTTGCATTTAACAAGAATTAAACTTTAGAACTTGCTTGAATTTTGTTTTTTTTACACCATTCATTCCTATTTCTAACTAGTCTTCATTTCCAAATTCACTGTTTCAACTTTAATGTGTGGTAGAAAGTCAGAAATCGCAATTTAAAGGACCAAGGATTTTCTTTTTGAAACATTATCGTACTTTTTTTTAGATCTATTCATCCATACAAATTTTTTATAAAAAAATTGATTTTAACATAAAACTACACCAAGATAAATATACGAAAACACTTAAAAAGCAGTACAAGTTAAAAACAAGGAATTCCTAGGTCATTACATATACGTACCACAACACAACAACGCTTACACGATGACCAAACCCATGTTTCCAGTTCACCCCAGATTTTGAACGCCAATCCCACCTAGGGGGAAGAATGAAAACAAAGGATTCTCCCCTAAACCCCATAGCCATATACAAACAAACACATCACATCTTTCCCAATTTAACCCTACAAGCTCCCACCAAACCCTAACTCCACCAACCCATACGGGGGAGAGACTGCAAACACAGGCTAATCATTAAGCCTCAAAAGCACCCAACTTTATCACCCACAGGAACCAAATCCCAAAGTGAAAAGAAAAGAAAGCATTGAGTTCTTCAAGACATAGTGTGATGGACAGGGCTCCTTCTGCTATTATGCCTAGGCTCCAACCACCTCCCAATTTCTATAGGCTCTGAGTGAACTTCCCCATCGCGAGGAGGTGAGAGAACCACCGGTAGATAGCCACTGGTGTGGCAAGTAAAAACTGAGTTCTTGAAGTGGTTCTTGAAAGCATCTTTTCCCTGATTAAAAATGTTAAAACTTTTTAACAAAAACAGAAAGGCTATGGTCAATCATGCGAAAGAAAGACAGCTTTTTTCTGAATTCAAATAAAGATTAACCTGAATCTTGGCAATACATATTTCACATGTTTTTTTGTTCACCGGAACATCCCATTCAAATTTGTTGAAGGCCTTCCGAAACCTTAATGCTCCAGCTGCGCTTGTAAAGTTCACAAATGCATATCCGTAATTTGCCCGGTTCCTGATTGCACCACAATTATAATTCCCTTACAATTCTTCATTAAGATAAGAAGTAAAAAGGGAAATGGAGAGAGGGGTCCAAGTATAATTTACTTGAAATCCATGGGCAGATACAGAAAATCGTACTCAGACTTTGTTAGATCAGAATTCTGATGAGCCTTTCTGTTTTCCTCCAAACAGTGCTGGTCAAGAATGTCAATAAGAGTCCGCCTTCTGCTCCATTTACCATAAGAAAAAAAAACAAGGCTGTTTCATTAAAAATAGAGAATGGACTAATTAATTGGCCAGGTGTTCTTCAATATTTAAGAACCATCAAGCACTAATAAATGCCCGATTGATCAGTATTCAGTAGACAAAAAAGCTATATATGGCCATTCAAATTCCTCTTCTTCTACATGTTAGGTGATCAAAGGTGATAAGGATCAACCATCAGATAATAGAGAGCGAAATTAGTATGAAAACACTATGCCCTGGTCAATAATTTTAAGACTTAAACAAATGAATAAACAAAGAGAAAATAAGAGAACCTACTCAAACTGATTTGGAATATTTCTTATCATCAGACTCGTCTTTCCTCCAAAATTAATTTCCTCGGCATTATAAACAGGCGGTGCAACAAATTTATCATTACCACCTTTCTTCTCCAACTTGCTTCCACGGCCAGAACCCAAAATTTTCTATCTAACATGAAATTCTTTGGCAGCCATGTTTGCTCACCACGAGAAGCAAATTTCCCTTTTTTCAGGCACCTAAATCTAGGCGCTTGACGTTCCGAAAAATGCCTCTTAACCATTCTCTTCTCACCTTTAACATTCTCAAACTCAGAACCAGCAGCCTGTATTATCTTGCTATAAGGCTCTTCACCCACGTGCTGATAATACGAAGGGACCCCCATGGCCACAGAGGGCTGCTTATGGGCATCGTAATAAACTGGTTCCGCCCAATTTGGTGTGGGATGGTGATACCAGTATACCAGGCGACCCGGCACCGAGACCCGCGGAGCAGTGGGTGAAAATGAGATGTTTTGCACTGGGTGGGTTTTGTAAACACTATTAGGGAAGAAGGGTTTGGAGTGCAATACTAATTCTCTTGTATTTGGTTTGATGAATGGCTCCGCATTCGGGTTCAATAGTTTTGTAGCATGATGCTTACCCATTTTACACAACTTAAAAAAAAATAAAATAAAAAGAAGCAGGAGAAAAAATACAAGCTACAAATGTGGTTCGAGTGATTTTAGAGAGTTTCAGACAAGGATGAAGAAGAAGAAGCAAGTATGAAATTAGCCCAAAGGAAAGTGGAGCAGGGGCAAGAGAGAGGCGAACAGAAGATTGTTTGGGCAAAAAGTAGGATAGATTAATAAAGTGAAAATGGAAAGTCTTGCAGAGAGAGAGAGAGAGAGAGACAGTGTGTCTTTCACTTATTGGGATACAAAAATCTGGGTAATGATGGAAGTGGGAATTGGAAATTACTCATTATAGCTTTTCATTTAATGCTTGGCTTTCTTAATGCACAGAGGCTTTGTTTTGGCGGCGAAATTTGGGAGACACTTGCAGAAGAAACGCCCTTTTCTACACTTCACTGTGCCACTGTGTTCTTTACATCAATTTTGCCTGCTCTTGTTTTCTTCTGCACCCCTCCCACTGCAATGGGGACTTTTTGGAGTTCTTGTCTTTTGTTCAGTAATCTTTATATTTAGTTGTTTTGGATTTTTTTTCTTAATAATACTTTTTTTTTTGAGAAGAGGGTCTTTTATTTTCTTTTTCTGATTGACTGAAAACAAATTAAAATAAAAAATTTATACTGAATTATACATTTAAAACATTTTATAAACATAAAATTTCTTTCTTTTTTCATTATGTCCACAATATGATCTATTTTCTTTATTTATTATATGATTAACTTTTTAATACAATCCTAAACTCCTCATTGATGTAGAAATATTAATTATTTCAATATATCTATTATCTTGTTTGAACAAATTCATTTTTAAATTTATGTAAAAATATTAATAACCTAATATTGGTGGAATGGATGGAGTGGGGTTAAAAAACAATTACAAGAGACACATTGATGCTTCATTTATAAGTATCTTGCATTATACAAAAATACAAGAAGCACAATATAGAATTGCATTGGACTATTTTTGGATTAAAATATAAATATAAATCAATTAGTCACAAAATTGAATCAGCAAGGAGGAAAGGCTTCTTTGTTTGTTTTGGTCTGACAGGCAAAGTAAGGAACGCCGGGGTTTGTCACCAAGTATCGTGCTGTAATTTTTTTTGGTTTGAAAGAATATATAATAATAAAAAAAAGGAATATATATATATATATGAAGGATAATTCAAATTCTATTGATAATAAAAAAAACCGGATTAGCAAAGAGGGGCTGGGGTGTTAACCGGGTCCTGAAAGCCGAGATGATAAGCCATGGGATATGAAAAGTTGGAAGCATTAAATGAAGGCATGAATCGAGGGTGGCTTGTAATTCTAAACATGCAGAAGCTAAAAGACAAAATTTGTGTGAGTTTTTGAATACTTGGACTTCTTTTTCTTAATCTGCTGGAGCCCTGCCAATGCCATTCTTTCCCTCTCTTTCTCTCCGTCTCAGAAGAACCATTCCTTTTGTATTTTCTGGTTAAAATCATGCGATTATAAAAATAAAAATATGTGATTATAGTTAGAAAAAATAATTAAAATATTAGGAGTTAGTTCATATTATTGTATTTTGTTGAGTAACTCAGTGCTCAGTCACTTGTTCCCATGCTCCTACTCTTCCTCAATCAAATCGCATCATATCCTTAGGCTTAGGTTTCAAGAAAAAAAAAATATATATATATATATATATATAGTCAAGGATAGGGATATTTATTTAAATAATGTCTTTTAAAAAATTATTTACGTAATTGATGTATGTCAAAAAATATTTACGAAAATGGGGTGTGAATTTGAAATCATTGTATATAGAAGCGATTTTGACAGTGATTGCAGACAGGGGCTCGATTTCAAACTGAAACTACTGTTTACAGAAGAGGTTTCAGAGTCTGAAACTGACGCCTCACTCCATTCTTTGATTGAAATAAATTGTTCGTCCCGCCTATATATATATATATGTGTGTATTGTCGATAGCTTTCAATTTCACATAACCAATTTTTACTTCTTATCATACATATGATAAGTTGCGAAAATAATTTTTTTCAGGTCAATAATATATTTTCAACAGTATTCTGAAAGGTAAGTTCAATCTAATAAATTTTGATTTATAATTTAATATTATTAATTTAAGTTTGTTTATATAATAATTATAAATTTATTAACTATAGTGCAGAGTAAATTCAGAAGTTGAAGTAACAAATTATAAAAATATCAGTTATACTCTTAAAATAAGGTAAGCTAATAAATTAAATATATTTATTCTTTATATTGTATATAAAGAAAATCGTTATAGAAATTACGAATATGTGTTGATATTATTACTATTATCATTTTTTGTTGTTAAAATTATATATATTTTGTTAGTTAGTAATTTTCTAATATTATTATTGTTATTATTATTAATAATAGTGTAGTAATTAATTTTGTTATTGTTACAATATAATAATAATAATTATTATTATTATTATAGAAAGTATTGTAAATATTAATATTGTTGTTGTTTTTTTTATTATTATTATAGAAATTATTGTAGATATTAATATTGGTATTTGTTATTAAAATTTTTAAAATTATTATTATTATTATTATTATTATTATTATTATTATTATAACTGTAGATATTATTATTATTATTATTATTATTATTATTATTATTATTATTGCTGTAGATATTAATTTTGTTATTATAATTAAATTAATGATTATTATTAATATTATTATTGTAGATCAAGAATATTGTAATTTTTATTAAATTTATTAATATTAATATTAATATTATTATTACTGTTGATATTGAATTTGTTATTTATATTAAATTTATTATTAATATTGTTATTATTGTTATTAAATTTATGAATATTATTATTATTATTATCATGTAAATTTAAATATATATTATAATATTATTTCAACTCTAGATTATTGAAAGATGTCGACATATACTGATTTTTATGTGCACATGGGAGGAGAAATTAGTGTTGGAGCATCGGATTTTCAATATGACGTATCTGGCGCGAATGCTATTACAAGGAGGATGAGAGTTAAAAATAAGCTGACTCTTTCGGAATTGATCCATAAAATTCATGTGAAATTGGGTTTAGGTATGAATGACGTGATTGTCAGAATTATTTATAAGAGCCCAATGTACAATCAATGATCGTTATGTTGGACGTCGGTTGATTTGGTGGAAGACGATGACATAGATATAATTTATGATAATTTAAGGAGATATGATGATTACAATTTGGTGAAATTAATTGTTGTGCTTGGTGAGGAGGGTGCAGGAGCCAGTAGACCAACATATGAACACGGATATCAATTTAGAAGTGAGGCTATGGAGAGAGAAAACCTTGAGGTAGGTCATCATCAATTGTTTAATGAAAATCTGCATAGTCAGTCTACACAGTCTATCAGTCATCAAGATAATGATAGATGGGATGGTGATTTAATTGGAATGCAGACAAGCATAACTTCTGGAGAAGGTCAATTACGACGATCAGTTAGTCAGGTACCAACTGGAAGAATGAGTCAATCCAGACGGTCAATTATTCGAAGGGTGGGGGATTTTTTTAGTAAATCACTTTTTGAAAATAGACGGAAAAGTCGTTCAACGGAGAGAAATTTTGTTTAGATAAGTGGTGCAGATCGAGGTCGTGTTACACAGCTCGACAGTGAACATAGGCATTCTATTCCCCATATCCCAGATGTAAGTCATCGGCGTTTTGTTTCCCATGTACCTGCTGATAGTCAACGGCGTTCCAGTTTGCATATTTATGATGACAGTCAATCGCGTTCCAGTTCGCATGTTTATGATGACAGTCAACGGCATTCCAGTTCGCATGTTTATGCTGAAAGTCAACGGCATTCTATATCACATATTCCTGATATCAATCAACAGCCTTATACTCAGCAGGTTACAAATGTATGTGCTAGTCAAGAATGGCAGTCTTATAATCGGAGAGATGTTGATTTACTATGTGATAGCATTTTTGGCAATACTCAAGATATGGATGCAAATGAGAATACAGGATATAATCCCATTAATGCAGATGGTGAAAATGAATCGTTAATTCATTTGGGGGATGATGATGATATTGAAGATGTTCCAATGTTCAATGATTATGTCTCACCTAACGATAATGTAGAGGCTGAAACTGTCAACATGCAAACGGACAGTGATGGTGAAAATTCTGATGATACTGAATTTGCCAGTCCATTAGCATCTATGCATCCAATTTAAGAGACAGACGTGGATAATTTTGTGTTCCCGTCAGAACATTATTTACAAATTAATTTTGAAGCATCCCAAGTTGATCTTTCTGAAGATGTCCAATTTAAGAATTGGGATGGTGTGTCTGAGTTATCTATCGGAATGGTTTTTCACAATAAGGATGAAGTGAAATCATGTGCGAAAAAATATTCAATAATGAGGAATGTGGATTTTAGTGTTGTAGAATCGAAGCCACGGTATTGGGTTGTCCGTTGCGCTCACGTGGATGACGGTTGCCTATAGAGATTAAGAGCATCTAGAACTGTTAATAGTCCTTTTTGGACTATCACAAGGTTTCAAGGACCACATTCATGCCTTGCTGCTAATGTATCAATGGATCATCGACAACTGGATTCTAAAATAATTCGCAATTGTATCATGGGTATGGTAAGTAAACAACCCACTCTACCTATTGATGTTATTATTGCGGCTGTTAAGCAACAATTTAATTTTGAAGTATCGTATTGCAAGGCATGGTATGCGAAGATGAGAGCAATAGAGTGTATATTTGGTAATTATGTTGAATCATATGAAAAGTTGCCAAGTTTTTTAATTGCTTTACAAACCTATAATCCCGGAACTATTTTCGAGTTTGTGGTTCATGAAATACAAGACTCCAATGTGAAGCAATTTCAATGGGTTTTTTGGAGTTTTAAACCAATCATAAATGGATTGGTTCACTGTAAACCCATTTTGTTGATAGATGGTACATTTTTGACTGAAAAATTTCAACAAACCCTACTTATAGCAAGCTCCATTGATGGTAACAGCATGTTGTTCCCAGTTGCCTTTGCTGTTGTTGAGTCTGAAAATAAATCTAGTTGGGCTTGGTTTATGTCCATGCTTAGGAAGCATGTCACTCAATGTGTCGGCATTACAGTTATATCTGATCGACATGCTGGGATAATGACAGTATTTAGAGATGAAAGAAGTGGATGGAAAGAACCGCTATCCTTCTATAGATTCTGTCTACGGCACTTCGTCAGCAATTACAACACACACTTCAGGAACGAAACAATTAAAAATCTTCTTTACAGGGCTAGTAAGAGTTATTCATTTTAACATATCTTATTATAACAATTTAATTTTATGATATAATTTATCCTTTTGTATATAGGGGCCCAATTTCAAAGACACAAGTTTAAGCAGTTGATGGACAAATTCAAGGAACTCGATGAAGATTCCCATAACTGGGCAATGAGGATATCATTGGATCGTTGGACACTATCTGAGGATGGTGGTTATCGATATGGGCACATGACTACAAATATTGCTGAAAGTATAAATAGTGCTTTGAAGGGTGTTCGTATGATGCCAATTACTGCAATCGTTGAACATGTTTTTGCTCGCTTAGTAAAATTTTTCAATCAGCGAAGGGATATGTACATGGCTAAAATGGGTCAAGGCTTGCGGTTCATGCCTCGATGTTGTGATATAATGATAAAGCGTGCGAACAAGGCTCGTTCTCACATTTTCCTTGATTATGACAATCATTTCAAGTTGTACAAGATAATATCTTGCAGAGCACCAGAGGTAAACATTGAGCCAGATACATATATTATTAGTCTGGAAAAACGTGAATGCGAGTGTGGTAAGTTTCAGGGAACGAAAATGCCATGTTCACATGCAATAGCAGCTTGCATGCATAGGTATCTTGATATGTTTCAATTTGTTGATAATTGTTATTCCATCAACGAGGCACTGAAATGTTATGATGGCCAATTCCAACCTATGGGACACAAAGCATATTGGCCTGAATATAGGGGACCTAAATTTGTTCCTGATATGGAGTTGCAAAGAAATAAAGGTCGACCAAAAACATCTCGCATTCGAAATGAAATGGACCGAAGAGAAAAGGGATTAGGTACTCATTGTAGCAAGTGTGGTCAAGTGGGGCATAACAAAAAAACGTGCAGAATGAAAATTGGATCATCGAGCCAATCTTTTAGGGGTTCATAATGGTATGATTTATTTTAGTTATAAGACTGTATTATTGTTTGTTTTAATTTTAAGTACTATTAAATAATTTACGACGTGCTTGTAATATTTATGAATTAATTATTTTTTTCTAAATTAATGACAATAATATAAATTTGTTCAAAAGGGTTCGAGGAAAAAATAAAACTTGTACTTCGTATTTATTCACATATAGTACAACAGTCAAAACCTTCTGCGATGACTTGAACTGCTATGTATATCTGTTTGACTATTCGTATCGTCAATATTTGGATATTGCGAATCTGGCATGACATCACTATAACCACCACTGTATAATGGCTGATCAACTAAGCCCTGTGTATTGATCCAATTTGTACCACTAAACAATTCATTAAAAAAATCATCTTGCTCCATAGATGGGCTAGCCTGGGTAATTGAATTAGAACGATACATTATGTTGAACCTAATAAAAATATTCTGTAATGACTGCCCACGCTGGCTTGGCGGGCTGGCAGTACATTATGTTGAACCTAATAAAAATATAAATTATTAGTAATTTATCAATGATAACCGACAATAAATTATTTTTAGCTATAAAATATATTTACCGTTCCATTCCAAACAGCATCCGCTCGATGTTTGCGATGTAGCATCAGAATATCATTCTCGATTGGTCCGGGATTAATATGTTCTTGATTTTTAAATTTTTTCATTTTTGTATACACCTATATGACTAATATACGATATTTTTTACATTCTATTCAATAACATTAATAATATTAACAACATTAATAATAATAATAATAATAATAATAATAATGAAATAATAATAATAATAATAATAATAATAATAATAATTGTAATACTAAATTAAATAATAAGTTGCCATTTTATTTATTATTTTAACATATTATTTTATTTTTTATTTTATACTACATTTTTAATTTTTAGCATTAAATATTAATTTGCCTTTTTCGCTTATCAAAAAATAATATAATACATAACACTTGTCAAATATAAATTAATAAAAAAATTTATTATTATAATTTTTACTTTAACTGTATCTTGTTTATAATAATTAATTTATGCAACAATTTTTTTTCCGTAGCAAGTTTTACAAACATAACAATTTAATTCATTTAATCAATTATAAAAATCATATTAAATAAATTTCTATTAATATAAAATTTCCAAACAAGTCTAATCATTCTATCAAATTTCTATTATTAATATTTCATTAATTTATTTAAATCAAATACAATAATGTAAAAAAAAATTATACATTATAAATACAAAATAAGTATAAATATTATAATTTCTTGATTTATAATACATCTATATTATAATTTTTAATTTATAAATTAAAAATAAATTAAATATAAAGTTTAGACACTTACCTTGAGGCTTGAAGGCTTGCTGAAATACACTAGAAGAGAGGAATAATAGGGCATTTGCCCTTGTCTCGGGTTGCCTTTAATATAGGGCTTTTGCCCTTAAAACAATTGTGTAAAAATTTTTTACGGGGGGAATTCTGCAATTTCATGTGGCGTGCAGGTGCGTCCTCTGAAACTACTGCAGTCTGCAGCGGTTTCAGACTCTGAAATAGCTGCAGACTATGGCAGTTTCAGACTCTAAAATCGCTGCAGACTACGGCAGTTTTAGAGGACGCAGCTTTGTCCTCCCACGCGCTCCACGTGCCACGAGACCCTGTCAAAATCGCTTCTGTATACAGCGATTTCAGACTCACACCCCACTCCCGTAAATATTTTCTGACACACACCAATTATGTAAATAATTTTTTAAAAGACATTATTTAAATAAATGTCCCTCAAGGGTAGGAATTGATAAATCTAAAAATTTCACAAGAAGATGAAGTGTCTCTGTGTGAAGGAAGAGAGACTTAAGGGTTTAGAAAGTAGGATCTGATCGGATTGAAGCGAATGAACCTGCAAAAGAAAGGAGTTTACCTGCCAGGGGCTTTCGCCTAGGCTGATTGGATGTAAGCCCCGAATTTGTTGTTTTTCGGGTTATCGCATAAAAGCGAGCATGCATTCAAGTACCTTATTTTTTCTCGAAAGGCAATTAATTATCGCCTGTTTTCTTTCAATGTTGTCCTCTTGGGGAGATAGATACCAAATATGGCTTATCTTTTAATGCCGTGAGTGCGGAGATATAGCAACATATCAAATCGATTCGAGAGAGTTTTGACTAAGCAATGAGTCTATTTATCAATTTTTCTATTCAAATTGTCAAGGTTTCTTTTTTCAAGATACTTTCATCCACCTTTCGATCGAGATACACTTTCATTAACCTTTCGCCCGGGATATATTTTCATCAATCTTTCGATCGAAATATATTTTAATCGACCTTTCAATCGGGATATATTTAGGGGGCATCTTTGCCTCCAATTCTCCCTTTTCTTCTCACATCTATACAGTTGTCTTCATCCGCAATATGCCATTCTTTTTCGGAGTCTTCGTCTCCAATCCGACTTCTTCCTGTGTGACACCAAAAAGGGGGAGACGTTTCGATCTGCGTGTTTGGCACCGTTGCTTCTGGGGGGAGATTCTGTTTGGGACAACCCTTCTTGGAGATAGGGAAGGGGGACAGCCGTTTCATCCCTCCCAAAATATTTTCCAATATGCTATTTTCGGGAGTCTCCTACATCATTTGCGCAACGGACTGAAAGGGGGATGTTTCGCTTCCATCCGATTTTGATGCGTGGCTTTTCGCTTTCCTTCAGTTTTGGAGTTTTGCCTTTGTTTACCTGAGCTTCTCATGCAATCTCTGAGACTTTCACAGAATCTAAGCATTTTTGGCATCTCCTCTTCGGAATGTTTTATTTTTTTCGTACAATTTCTCGTGTAGTTTCGGGAACTTTCACGAAGTTTGTGTATTTCATCTTTCCATTTATGGTGCTTTATCTTTGCTATACAATATTTCATGCAGTCTCGAAGACTTTCACGAGAGTCGTGTATTTTGTCTTTTTCTCCGTGGGCATTAACCCATGCTTTTCGATAGAGAGTTAAAATTAGGTACTCTAGCTCAACCATTGCTCTCAACAAAATTATCAAATGATAAATCTCAAAATTTTACAAGGAGATGTGGTGTCTTTGTATGTGAAGGAATGAGAGACTTGATGGCTTAGGGTGCAGGATCTGATCGGATTGAAGCGAATGGACCTGCAAAAGAAAAGAGCTTACCCGGCTGTATCGGATTTAGACATTCTGATGTTAAGTTAGCAAAAGGTATTTGACTCTTTTAGGGAGAGAATATTGGCATTATTTAGAGAGAAAAAGAGTTGTGTGTTTTCAAAAATAAACATGCTATTTATAGAGCTGTAGAAACTTAAACAGTACTGATAACTAGATGGTATACTCTGCAGCAGATATTGTTTATTCTTGTAGGTTACGGTGATTGGATGTTGACTTGTGTCAGATAACTATTGCTTGTCAGGAAAAGGTATTGTTCAATCGGATAATCTTGATTTTCGTGTTTGACTATGTGGCCGAGAAAGCTTTTATGAGCTTTTAGCTTCATACCTTTGGACCTTTTTGAATCTTTATCTTGTATTTTTTTACGCATTATCAGGAATATTATGATTGCTTTTGTTCTATTTTTTTTGGCAAATGATTATTTTTTTTATAAAGATAACTTATTCTCCAATCTTTTTTGAAAGCAAAAATTAACATTTAAATTTTAAATTTGTTAACTTAAAAAATTATTTTATTCTAACAAATTGATTGATACCGGTAAAAGTTAGCGTTGCACTAAATTTGATTCATATTTCACCTGAAGCACATAAAATGCATAATTTAATTTGATAAATTATTTTTTTTATGCAGTCAGAAGAGACGTAGAAATTTTACTAAAGGTAATGTGTTTAATTGTTTAGTAGTTAATACAAATTAAAGTGTAAAATTAAGAGACAAGTTGGCAAAATTTTGATAAATTTAAGTGTTATTTATATTTTAAACCCTTCTATCTCCATTTTTTTTCAATTTGATCTGAGATTGATTTATTTTCATGTTTTTTCAATTTGATCTGAGATCGATTGGTTATAATATTTTTTAAAAATTTATTGAAATTTGAAACTTTTTTCAGGACCTTTCTATCATTCTAAATGACTCAGTTAAAAACCTTGATAATTTTAGATTTCAAATATAATATTTAAATATTATTATTATTATTATCGAAAGTGATTAAAAGGTATATATAATAATGAAAGCATAGTAGGGAAAATACGCCATAATATATATATATATATATATATATATATATATATGGGAGAAGAAGTTTGGTGAGTCACAGAATGGCGATGAGTATGAAGGAGATCCTTAGATCTCATAGAAAGAATGGGTCAGCTAAAATTCAAAGCCTGTCAATTCGCCACCAAAACATTTGTTTTTCTATATTTTTGCTAATTCAGATTGCTCTCTTTTTTTTCAAACTTCACTTTGCTTCCCCTTTTTCATTTTTAATTTCTGCATGAATTCATTCATTCAACTTGAAATTTTCAAAAAAAAAAAAAACTTGAAATTTTGCTTTGACCAATCATTACATAAAGGAAAAAGATAATTATTTAAAACTGAGAAGTTCAAATGAAAGTATTTATGGTAATAAAAATATTCAAATATATTTTTGGATAAAAATAATTTTTAAGGTCACGTATTCTAAATAATGTAACCCCCTTATATAACTACCCTATATATGCATTAATAGCCATAAAAGTAAGATTTTGTCATCTGATGCAATATTTTATCTCCTTCATCCATGCCAAATAGCTCAACAAATAGTTTAGTATTTCAGTTGAATGATGATGCAACAGGTTCAACCATGAAGATTAAGAGAGTGAAGCTATTAAAACTGCTGAGACAATAAATTTGAAAGTAGATGTATAACAATAAGAGAACTTGCTTTTAATACAAGTTTTTCGCTCTCATGCATTCAAAATTCTGCCTCTTTTTTGGGATGTGAAAACTAACTAAAGATTAATAATTACTCAACAATATTACTATGGATAGAGCAGCAAGGTACGTATCCTAAGAAGAGAAGCTTTGCGCAAGGGTAGTAATATGTATCTCTACTGGCTAGCTAGGTGAGACAAATTCACAAATTCACACCCATATCTTATCCCATTGCGAATGCCAATAGTTGTTCACTGGAGGGCAATTATTTCTTTATCAACTATTTTTGTGCAAGACATCGTTAGTACTAGGGATGAGCATGGTTAACCGAATCGAAATTTTATGTTTATAATTTTTATTTTAAAAATCGATGGTTAATCAATCCGAAACTGATATCGAATATTTATATATTTTATGAATTATATTTTAAATTTTACACTTATATTTTTTAATTTTTGTGTAATTTATAAATATTATGATATATAATTTTGTAAAATATATATTTTTAGTAAATAAATATTAAAATTATGTGCATAATTAGCGTTCTGTTGTTAGTTTTATATTGAATATTTTTAATTTTTATAATTAATTATGAAAATTTTATTTTTATTTTGACTATTTTAATGGATATTATATTTAATTAGTATTTTTTCATTTTTAAAGTATTTTTAACTATTAAAAATAATATTATAAATTGTATAATTTAATAAATTTATATATTAAAATTTTTTAATAGTTAATCGATAAACCGATCCGAAAAATCGAGTTAAAAACTAAAATCGATATAACGGTTAATCGATAGTAATTGACTGATTTAAGAAAATTATTAATGGATCGGTTAACCGATCCATGCTCATCCCTAATTAGCACATATGCTTAGCCTATAGAGGACAATTGGACATGTGACGTATGTGATGACGAAAATTAAAATATTTTATTCTAATATTGGGGTTATATTTTTTAGTGCTATGGTACCCAAATAATTTAGCAACATTTTAGGTTTCAAAATAAGTTTAACAAAAATTTCAAATGATTAATTAAGGGAAATGCATTTTATATGCATATAATATTGTTTTGTTCAGCCATAATAATTTGATGGATAAAATATGTAGATTTCAATTGTTATTTTGAGCATTTTAGGTTTTACAAGTTTGATATGGTTTGTTTTTTAATTTCAACCAATAAATATCTAATAGACGAGTAATTTTATTCACATTAAAAAGTTTTATTGCTGGATACGAGAAAAAGTAAGTTGAGGAGTCCAATAATAAAAGTTATCTTCTATTCAAATGCTTGGTTAAGTGGTTTTGGGGTATTTTAGTTAAATTAAAATAAAAAAAAAATTGTCTAGAAGTACCTTTGAACTATTTAATTTAAGAAAGTTAGTAGGATTGGGTGAAATTGATGTTAATGGTTTAGTTTCAAAAACTAAGACTTCATCTATCAATGGTGAACGCAATTTTTCCTTCTTAGTATATTCTAATTCTGCCCATAATACTTTTATTTCCTATTTCCAATAGAAGATCACGAGGACGTACTATTGTAGTTGTTATTGATCCTTGTAGAAAACTTCCTATCCATTGAAAAGAAAAGACTTGGTTTTATATCTGTGACTTTGAATTTTTGACCCAAGGTTGGACAAATGTGCTGATTCATAATGATTTCAACATTCAAATTATTGTCAAGCAAGAAATATATATCCCAATAAATCAAATGACTAAAAATAACACAATAAAAAGAGTTTTTGATAAATAAATAAAACTCAAACTTCATAGCTCTCCGCTTCTCCAACTTAGAGAAGGTAGAGAAATATGCTAGAAAAAAAATTCTTATTGGTTCTCAATTAAAAGTGAATTATAATTTTATTACATGAATACAATGAATTGTATTATTTCGATCCACTTCTCTCTTTTTTTTTTTAAATATCTCTGTACATGTATAAAATTTGTTGCTTTTGCTGTTTAATTAATTAAATTAAAACAATAAACTCCTTGAAAGCATATACTTTTGTGTTTTTGTTTTTAATTTATCCCACCATAAAGTAGTTTAGTTTTTATAATTTTTGAAATATTATGGTGCAAATGGGTCGGACCAAGAAAGAATTCGATCGGCTAGAGAATTTGAAGAGGCCCTCCTGATGAATGCTTCCTGGGATTAAGAACAACAGAGAACATGAGCAATTTCGGGTGTTTTTTTGAAAAATACTCCAAAGAACTGTAGATTGTGTAGAGAGAAGCTTATTAATCTTTTATTTGAATCATGGTCAGAAATGGTATAGTAAGATATTGTACTAGTCAAATAATTGTTTTGGAAGTTTTCGAACTTATGAATATATTAATTAATAGTTAACTGGTAGTTTAAATTTGCCTAATTACCATGGTTTTTATATTTTCTTCCTATTATTTTTTAAATTTTAAATACTCCACTTATATTGTTGTAAATATAATCCTAATCTTATACTTTCTATATTATTTTCTCTTATAAAAAAAAAATCCTGTTGTATATTTGAACATTTTATTACTAATATATTCAATTGTATTTGCAATAATTTCCTTTTATTACTTAAACTTCATCAGGTCTGTGCTTCCTCGTCCTCACCAAAACAAATGCCTAACAAATTAGAAAGCCATGAAAACGACGGTTAGGAATACCGTTGTGGGTGCGATTCAGGCCCTGATGGAAGTTGGAATTACAAATAGGGCCCAGGGACAGGGCCATGGCAAGCAGTTTCGGGCTCGGGGATGGGTCCCGATGGTGGCCTATATGGCTTTGTTTGGGGCACCGCAGTTTATGAATATGTCAGGGCAACACTTGTACATATATCCCCATCTTCTGCACCATATACCGAATCGCATTCGGGCTCTGATTTTACTTCTCCAAATCCAACTGAATAATGTAAATATAGTAACAGTATTAGACATTTATTAACAAATAAATATAAGGATATACAAATTTAAATTTTGATTTTTCTAAACTAACTCCATGAGAAAATTTACAGATGAAATCAATAAGAAAATGCCACGTACAATTTACTATTAATTTAATTAATAAAAAAATATATGAACCGAGTTTACGTAAGAATATATCCGAAACTTACTGCCGAGCCTCTTACTCTCGACTGTAGAGATTAGGACAAGTGAGAGTATAAGAAGAAGCATGAGTGCTTTGGCAATGAACTTGGCCATTTTAGGTTGAGTTACTGTAATGCTCCTAATGGTACCCTAAGATAGATAGATGGTCATTTTGCTTGAGACAAAAGTTAATTATTTGACTAATTAAGGAAAATTTGAAAATTAGAGACTTGATTGAAAAGACAAAGTAAAAGAATTGTGGTAAAATTAAAAATAAAGGAAGATGAGAGACAAAAGTAAGAATCATAAATATAAAGAAGGACCCAAATGAAACTTTTCCAAGATTTTTATTTAGAAACCAATAGGAATTGAACAAGTGAATGGCTATGAGAGAAAGAGATGGTTTATTTAAGTGTTGGCCGGCCAAAAAAGGGTTCCAAAACCCAAAAATTTCACTCTCTTTCCCTCATTTCCTTTCTCTCTCAAAATACATATCCATGGTGTCTCAAAGAAGGTAGAAAGAGAGAGAGAGAGAGAGAGAGAGAGAGTTTAGGGTTTGTCTCAATTAAGGTAACAATCTTTCCTCCTTTAATTCAACTATTTCATACATGTATTAAGGATTAATATTGTTGAGTTATATGGATAATTATGTGTGTGATTGATGCTATGAAGAAGAAGAAGAAGAAGACAGTAAGAAAGAGGAAGAGAATGAAGAGAGAGATTGAGGGAGCAATATAAGGTATGGGAACCATTTTGTGTGTGTATGATTGATTTTAGATATAAAATGCATGTTTTTGGATGTTATTAGATGAGTTACACATAAAAATTTAGGTTGGATGTGGTGTGAAAACCGAGCTATACATGAATACTTTGAAACTTGAAATTCTGTTTAAAAACTCATATAAATAGTTTGTACTATTTTGAGGATATCTTGAGTTATAGTAATTGGAATTGAGAAATTCAAATTGTACATAAAACTAGACTCACAGATCTTCATTTCTTATGAAGAACATGAAACCTGAATCAAATTTTAGAATAGAGAAAAATTTGCTTGAATCCGGGTCTTGACTGCTGCCCTGTCACTGGGAGAAGTTGGCGGTTTTTAAGAGATATATTGAGATTTATAGCTCTGATTGAGATTATTTTTTATGTTTTGGAAACTAGAAACATAGGGCTAAAACTTTGTAGAAGACAACTTTGTCAGAAAAAGTCGTTTGGTATGCCTAAATTGAGATAAAACATGATGTTCTTAACCAGTCGACAGGATTTTGTGAGTAGAGGAATTGTTGTTTGGGCCGTCGCACTCTACCGCGAGCGCGACACTTGCTATGAGCGCAAAAACACATGCTTGTCCCCTATATTTGCCTATTTTTCTCATTTTTCTACTATAATAGGCTATTTCCCATGTGTTGTTACTATAACCGGGTATAATAGACATTAGAATACAAGTTTATATGAATGATAAACACAAGAATGTACCACATTCAATTTACTTATACATAAATTATATATTGAAATGAAATGTAAAGGCAATATTTGTGAAATAATATATGATGCTTATATTTAGTTATTCGAATGTGAATTATAGATACAATACCATTATACGGTAATAATTGTTGTATAGTGTATCATATTATTTGGAATTATTCTACTTTATAGAGAAATGCTATAATATGAGCTAATGACATAAGAAATATGTTTATTTGCCTACACATAGAACTTGTTTGTGGATAGATAGGCATGCCTATAGGGTTACAGTCGCAGCTACTACATGTTTGATCCCGTTGGGTCTATATTTGTCCCTATTATGACCACAGGCTTGACCTTTTTGGGTCTACAGGTTTAATACCTTTGGGTATTTATACATTTGATACCTTCGGGTATCCACAGGAATAATATCTTCGGCTATTATATATTCGATACCTACGGGTATCCACAACACCCGTTATCCACACCCATAGGGCTTTAGCAGGCATTTTACAGTATGATCTAAACAATATATGTAATATTGATGAACACTTGATTAGTGATTGTTGGTCCATCTTTATACAATAATATTATATTATTAATTATGCTTTGTGAGTTACATTATAACTTTTGCATGTTGATTAAATTATCTTGACATTATTACTGTTCATTGTGTGCTTGAGAACAATCACCGTGAGTGGTTGTTCATATATATATTGTTCCCCATTAAGCTTTATAGCTTAGCACGGGTGTTTATCCGTGTAGGTTCAAGATATGTTATTGCTTCAGGGACAAGGTCAATACCATCTAGGAAGAGAAGTTAGGATGTTTAAATTGTACTGTTTTCTCTTTTAGAATTGTGTAATTTTTATAAAATAATGTAATGAATATGTTCTACAACTATTAACTCAAAATATGTTTACGATGTAAAAAAGTTTATATTTATGTAACTTGTTTCAATGTATGAATTATATAGTTAAAGAGTAACTAATTATGTGACATAAAAACATATCGATATTATTATATGTATTGTTTATTAAAATATTAAGATAAGTAACAGTAATCCGGAAAGGCTTGTGTGGTCCTTACGTTTTTGGTATCAGAACGCCTTGGTTTAGGCGGTTCTGGCCAATAAGGGTATAGAAATAAGCAGTTATAGAAGATTGTTGTCTGGTGTTGGCTTATTAGAGCTTGTTCCTCTCTTGTTTCGGTATAGTTTAAAGATGTATTAAGGTATATAGGTACCCTATTGTGAAATTTAATATAAGTTGAAAGAACATGTTTAAATAGTAAATACGTGAACAAGCAACGTAAGCATTGATTGATAGTAGTGGTTTAGAACATATGATGTGAGCAGGGGCAAATTTAACCTTAGATACTTACTTGCAATATTGTATTTACATATATGTATGTTTATATTATTTGGTCATGATTTTGGTAGAGAAGTATAGGGCTAGGGTATAAGAATATTAAAATAAAAGTTAATCTCACACTAAGATTTGCTTGTGTATTGGAATAAGCTTATGTAATTGTATGAATTTGATCTTATGTAGTTAACATGTTAATTTTAAATGGGAACATGTGATGATAGGTTTCAGTCACAATAATTTAGCAAATGAACTATTCTTTAATTAGTTAGGAATTAAATGTTTAGCATATGATTATTTAAGTTAAAATTAGTTAATGGTAAGAGATAATTGTGTTGTCGAAGTAAGCTGTTAAATTATAAAAGAGCCTTTAAACAGTGCTAAAGCTTGGTTAATATGATCTAATAAATTATAAATAAAATAACTAAAGGATTAATACTACAGCAAACTGTTTATTTTATAAACAGCAAACCATTTATTAGTGTAATGGCAAGCTATTAATAGTAAATACCTTATCGTGTAGTTATTTTACATAAAGGAAAAAGTGATGAAGTTTTATAAGGTGTATAATTGATTTAAATATACATGATAATTATGATAATATTAATGTAACGCGTACTGATATTATCAGGTCACCATATTTAAATAAACAACTATAGTATGGATGCAAAAAAAATAAAAATAAAAATAAAAAATAAAAATAAAATAAAACTTAAACCTATAGTTTGAACAATATAATATAATGTGTTTAGATAGTTAACTCAAAGTATTTTGGTTTTGAATGATCCTCGAAATCGCTAAAATATAAAGACATTTAATCAATTTTAAAGCCTTATCTTGTCAAATATAATATTCTAAGTAGAGAATTTTATTAATTCATTATCAATATTAAATGGACCTATAGGATTGCACACAAAGCATTGGGCTTAAAATATTTAAATAGAATATTGGGCATTAATTTGGGTTTTTATTTAAAGTCAAATTAATGTATGTAATGGGTATTAAAATTGCTAATTGGACCTTGATCCATGAGAGAGGGAAATTCGGCCTATACAGATTTAATTTCAATTAATTAATTATCTTAGATTAATTAAGTTAATTGAGTATTAAATCCTAAATTTTATTTGAATCAAAATAAATTAATTAAATGGGAGATAATGTGACCGAAAATCCAAGGTAAAATCCTAAGAAATTTGGGCAACAATAAATCCCTAATAAAGTGATTTGTTTTGATTAAATGTCTTATGTTTATTTTAAATTAATTTGAATTTAAAATTTAAAGGAATTTGTTTTAATAGATGTCACTTAATTAGGAAGTGATAGAGGCTGAATTTACTATCTAAAGATGGTAAATTTCGGCATTCACACTTGACCTAAACAAGAGATATATATTTATGAACCAAAAAGAAATAAAACTCTAGGCATTTTTCTTGCTCTCTCTCACTCTTGGCCAAAATACACAAGGCGAAAGAATTCTTTCTTGCTCTCTTGTGTTCTTGATCAGCAATAGCAACCTAAAAGAAGAACAAGATCAGATCTTGTGGCTTCAATCCATTCCCATTGCCAAATATTTTAAATATAGAGCAAGCACTCTAAGTTTTAAGCCTTCCTTGCAATTGTGTGTGTGAATATAGAGAGAAGTGGCATAAAGGTTGTTTCTTTGGCATTGGTGATCAAGATCTGAAGCATATAAGTTCATCCTATTTGCTGGTCATCATCAAAATCAAGATTTAAAGTGCATCTAAGATTGTAAATTTTAAAACCTTAAAATTGCATGTTTTCGATTCTTGTTATGGATTGCCGTGGTATGTATGGTCAATTTTATTATTTTTCCGCTGCATGATCATCATGTATATGCCATGTTATATTCCATCACTTATAGTTAACAAATTTAAACTATTAGGAGTATGAACATGGTTTTATTTTATTTTATATTTTTAATTTAATGATGAATATTGTGTTTACTTATTTTTCTATATATATCTATACATCCTTTTTAAATAATGTTCACATTTTCAATTTCACTTACTTTCTTAATGATGAATATAGTGTACACACCGTATGTACTTGGTGTATATACAATATGTACTTGGTGTACATAGTGTGTACATGGTATATACACCGTGTGTACTTGATGTATACAGTGTGTATTATATTATGTAATGATAATATAAAATTAATATAATATTTAACAATATTTTTTTATGTATTTATTATAATTGTAAAACATATACAGTTATTGTATACTGTGTATCTGGTGTATACACAGTGTGTACTTGATGTATACAGTATATGTTATATTATGTAATGATAATATAAAATTAATATAATGCTTAACAATGTTTCTTTTTTTTACCTGTCATTTGACGCTTTGCAAATATGGATGCATTAGAAAAGAACCTGTATGTATTCTTTGGCCTTTTGCTAATAAATTGAATGTGTGACTTACCATATATCTTGCTGTAGCGCCCCAAAAACAAATTTGGATTGATTATGTTTTCGGGTTTTAATTTAACAATGGGTAATTAAAACATATGAAAGTTATATATATATATATATATATATATATATATATATATATATATATATATATATATATATATATATATATTAATAATAATGTTATAAGGGTAAGATTTTAAAAGAAAAATTGTGTGGTTGATATTTAAAAGAAGAAAGAGAATTTATGGGTAAAATTCTTTAGTATTATTCTTATGATTATTCTTCTTATTATTATTATTATTATAAAAAAAAAAAGAAAACGAAAGAAAGAGAGGAAGAGAAATTGGGAGGGAGAGGGAGGAGGAAGGAGCAAGGCGGTGGTAGCTTGGGTCCCGTCGGCTGGCCGTTGTCCACGACACCGGCGAGGAGGCTCTGATTGCCGCCGTCGTCCTCCGTTCATCTCCTTCCCCCATAACCGCGCTCCGTCTTCTTCCATTTTTTCCCCATCATCTCCTTTGCTTCTTTCTCTTTTTTCGATAGTTCTTGACGCCGGTTGAGGGAGCTGACAATACCGGCGAGATCACGAGGCTGAGGCGAATCTTTCGGTACCCTCCGATTGTCCCCACTCGCCGACGAAGTGCAGATCGGAGCACGTGGCAACCGGTGGTTTTAGGTGGTTTTCCGACGACTTGAGACGGTGGTGGGGCGCGTGAAGACCACCAGAATGCTACCGGCGACTCTGGCTTCAGGCTCGGCGCTTCGACGAGGCTCCGGCGAGGTGCCGGCGAGGCTCCGAACAGGCAGAATGGAGGGAGTATTTTGGCCTTCGACTCTAAGGTGTGGGTACTTGAAATCTTGATATGCATGTGTTATTTTAGTCGATTTTAATAAACCAAAGTTATATGTATATAGATATATATACAGCTTGAAATGGAAAGAAAGCTAAACCCCTAATATAGACTATAAAGAAGATAATATATATGTTTGATTGGTGTTAAATAAATATATAAGGCTGGATATTAGTGAGATAAATTGAAATATGATTATGATATGGGAATTAGGTTTATATTAGCTTTGTATATATTGAGGTTGTTATAAGAAAATTGATTAACCTCTAAAAGAGTAAAGGAGTTACAGTGTTTGTGAGCACATATTTGCCCTGAATAAGGTTGAAAGTTTAATTATGTGTACTGTCTTGGTTAAATATGTAAATGTCTTCGAAATGACTTTAAATTGGTATACATGAGTTTGATATACCTGACTGTGGATTTCTTGGTTGGTCTTTTCTGATAAAGTTTGAGTGCAAGTCATTGTGAAATCTTGAATGTGTCAAGCGAATTTTCAAGCTTTAGAGAAAGTAGCATAACAAGGGAAAACATAAGTTCTTATTTGTTTTATTAAAGCAGTTTCTCTTGGTGGAATGGAATATGTAATATTGAATTTCATGATAAAGTTCCATTTATACGAGTACTCACCATATGCTTGGTGGTAGGTTGCTAGCCATCAAACTTGTTAGTTTTAAAGTCTAATCCTTGACTTGGAGAATCCACAGATATCTAGTAGTGAAGGAATTTTGAGTGGCCATGAAAGTTTATACCTTTAGGTTCTTAGTATACAAGATAACCTTGGAATTGTAATAATATAAATTAAATTATAGTTTCAACAACTGGAATTGGATAAGCGAAATCAAAGAGTGAACAATAGTGAGTTGAAATTAATTGTCTCAGGTTCCTACTGATCAAAGCTGTCTTGTTTTTATTGGCTTCTTCATGCCTTTCAAAACGACTTTGGCTAATTGCCTCTCATGTCTGTATTGTGAAATGAGGATACTGAATAAAACTGGATATAAGTTAGTACAATCTTTGGCTAGCTACTTAGTCCAGTATACGAGGTTCTTGTCTGGGATATCTTAATTCCTCTCTAGGCTTCTTATCCATTCTGTAAAAAGAAAAAGAGTTGGAACGTTATGAATATAGTTTTCACGGATGTTTGATGTTGGACTTCTGTTTATGTTATAAATTAAATAATTTAATTAAATTATGTGTTAATGGTTTACTTCTTATATTCTTGGTAAATTTAATAGGGTAGTGTAGTGATCACTGTTCTAGGTCTTGCCTAGTTGGGGTTAAAATATTAAATAGGAGTTTAACCAAATCATAATGGAACTTCATGTTTGGGTCTTCCATGTAATAGTATAGTTTTTTACCGTTAAGTTAACGATTGAACTTAGATAGCTAAACCAACTAATATGAATGAATATGAGTATAATTGATGAAGCCAAAACTCAGAGTCAGAGTAGTTGTGAAAGAAATTGAATTGAAATAAGTAAATGCTGTTGAAGATTTTATTGATAGGAATAAATCTGTTAAGTTTGTGAATCACACCTTAATTGTTTTAAAATTCTAGTTATAATCTCATGCTGTAATAAGTAATATTCTTCTGTTTGTCAATTTCAGTATAGCTTTTTAAGACATATTATGACCATATCATTATGTTTGGTAATGATATAATAAGTACAAAGGTTTAAAAGAGATGATCACGATGGGCCATGCAGGTACGTTTTTCTAAAATGATTATGAGTTTACATGCTGTTTTAGGTACTCACGGTGGGTGTGATTATATATAATTTCATTCTCATGAAAATAGTTTAGTAATGCATAAACTATCATGACTAGTACATGTATTGTTCACATATGATTATTAGATTGTTTAAAGTAAATTGAAAGAATATGTATAAAATAGACTTCACTGATGACTGAAAAATGTTTTAAAGATAATTTGCTGAATTATTGTGAAATAATTCATGATTTAAGTGAAAGTTCTGAATAACTGTATTATCTGGATTGAACTGATGATAAAGTTGATAAATGTACTGAAAGAAAGTGATCTTTTGCGCCCTTAGAAAATAGTCTGGCAGTAAAAACTAGCTCAGGATATAATTGGCTGGCTATAAGGATCTCTGTACCGCGGTGCAAGTCATGGCGACTTGTTTTACTATGGTAGGATCATTGATCTCCATAGTAATTATCTGTCTCTGTTTTCTGTATCTGTTATATGTTCTGTTGAGAAGTGATCCTTTGGTATCATTTCTCAGTCTGTTGTGATCCCGTGGGGTCCACATCCCGTATATCCAGTCCGAGTATTTCTGTCGGTACTGTTCTAGGGGCACTAATATGAAAATAAGTTAAAAAGTATAAAAGATAAGTAATATGATCGTTCATAACTAATATGCATAAGAATTTATCCTCTTGTATAAGTACATCAAATGGATAATAAATTGCAAATTATAATATTGATGAGCACGTGATTCTTTCATTCTATATAAACATTATGTATCTATATATATATATATATATGTGTGTGTATGTATATGTATGTACATCACTCTGTTATTGATCAAGTGTATATATATATGGCACACTATGATGTTAAGTCTTATATTGTTCACCTTGTTAAGATTATGTAATGATTACATGACAGTGAACTTTGAATGCATACAATGTTTTAAATGATGTAAATATATGAAAGAAATATACCGGATGTCTTTTATGGTAATATTGAATGATGCATTGTTTACTGAGTTATTAAGTTTTATTGACCATGTCAGTAGGATGTTCTGTCACTTGTGATTTATTGTTGAATATAAGAACTGGGATTTAGGGTAATTGAAGGTTTTGGTAGAAGTATTTTCAACATTGTACTAGTATAATTGATATTATATGTTTAAAAGATTATGTTTAGAATACTTTGTTCCCCGCTAAGCTTTATAGCTTAGCACGGGTTTTGTTATCCGTGTAGGTACAAGATAGGCTGGTCTTTGGTTAGACAGCTGCTCTGGTTCAATCAGCAGAAGAAGAGCTCTAGTTTCAGAAAATTTCATGTTGAGGGTCACAGATGTAGTGAGGCATTAATGTACATGTAAATTTGCTTATGAATATTAAAGTTTTAGAGCTGTTTAAGAGTATTAGTTATAAAATTGAATTATCTGATGACATGTAAAAAGAAACTAGTGAGAATGGATGTATGAGATGTATTAGTTATGTTTGTGGTGCCCTTGAAGGGCTGAGGAATTGTCTGATTTGCAGGTGGGTTAGTTAAGTTTTTAGGCGTTATATTGCCGAATTTTTATTTGAAAGTTGGTTAATTGGAGAATATAGATAACTCAATTTAGTTAATTTATAAGTATTGCATGTTGGGCAAGTCTGTAGTAGATAGAGTAAAAAAAAAAATTTCAGGTTATCTCATGCTCAGTCAGACTGTTGAGTAAGGGTATTACACTTGCAATCTTGGCCATTGTCAAATTCATTTCCAAGTTTTTTTTTCTATATTTTGATTTTTCTCCTTACACTTTTTCAAGAGGTCCATCTCATAAATGACACTGGAACGAGTGTCCAGTGTATTTGGATCTTTGTCAATGCTTTCTCCAAAAAGATGATATAAGAGGTACATAATTTTTTTTAATGTTTCCGTAATGTTAGTTCAAAAATTTTTCCTGGCTGTTCAATTTATATGTGTTCATTTTTGTTTATCCCCTCTACCTCTCTCAACTCTTGTTGTTCTCCTAATGAAGAATTTTCTTGCAGGTACATTGCATAACATAGCAGCAGTTTGGATTTTAGATCAAGCTAGGTAAGGCTTGGCTGAACTTCTGCAATACGTGGCTAAAATTAGAGAGCATTCTATCGTCACAAGTGGGCATGCAAACGAGAACTTAGATGGTGATATGAATGGAAGGCGAGTAAAGGAAAAGATACATTAGGAAATAATAAATTGTTTAGCTTTTGGACCAAAAATAGAGCTTGTTAGGTGTAGACATTTTTGAGGTTGTACTAACAGTTTGACCACTTATAATGGGAATTTTTTCATCACTATGAGTAGTGGGTGCTGTTATACATTCAAATCACCTTCATTTTTTCATCACTATGAGTAGTGGGTGTTGTTATTCTAGTTATCTCACTAACGCAAACTGAAACTGAAACTTTTACATCTGTATCTGAATATTTCAGAAGTTTATCAGAAACCAAGGAAATCCTCAAAGGTGAAATTGTAGCAATTGTTGATCCACGAGGTGATTGATTCACCTTTGATAGATAAAATTTTAAAAGTCAAACAATGCATATTATATAATATAGTATGAATGGATAATCAGATACTTAGAGTTCACTTAAAATTTCTAATAGATTGTTTAGTGCAAACAGAATGGGTGACAGACAAGGTAACTGCAAGGAACAACTTGATCTATTTGATTATGTTATAATATATAATTTTATTATGTTATAATTTTAAATATTGATTATTTACACTATTTATATAACTTAAATAAAAATAATATATTTATGATAGAAATAAATAAAGTTTTACATACTGAGCTAATGAATAAACTTCTCATATTCTACAATAAACAGCTTGTTGTTTGTTTGATAATATATGAAAACTAAAATAATAACTTGCTTTTTTATCTGGAGATAATATATAATTTTATTATGCTATAATTTTAAATATTTATTATGAATACGGAAAAACTGATGTTAATTAACAAATTACAAATGGATAAAAATGCAGCAAATAGAGAAAACACTTCTATTTTTAATGGTCTGATATACTAATTCATGCGTTAATAGTTGAATATTTACTGCATATTATATAATATAGTATGAATGAATAAAGTTGCCAAGCTGCAATAGCCAAGGTTACAAAGGGTAATACCCCTGCCCAACCCCAACCGTGATAAAGGTAACCAATTAGAGGGAGAAGTAGACTGGGAGTACCATATAAGCTTGGGGCGATTTCGTGATGGTAAAGCCCAAAACTGTTTGTATATAGTTTCTCAATTTTTTGATTTTTTTCCAATTTCTGCCTTGGTTCGATTTTCCGATCCTATTTGTGCTTGAGTCAGATTTTCTTCAATTTTCAAGGCCGATTTTGGACTTTTTCAATTTTGTAAAGACAATTCGTTACTTAGTTAACTAGTAAGTAGGAGTTTTCATTTAAGTGAGAAAAAAAAATTGTATTTTTGAAAACACACATTTAAAAAGTAAGATTTAGGAAAAATTAGAGGAGGGGTTGTATTTTTTGAAAAGGAGGAAAAAAATCTGGCATTTTGGGTAATTTTCTTTTTTTATATATATTATAATTAACTTGTCTATTTTACATTGTCTTTCATATAATGTATTATGTTAGTCGTTATAAATTACTATGAAATATCATTTATTAATTTACCACCATATGCTTAACTAAAATATAGATATAATAGGAAAAATTATATTTTTTATATTTATATGTTTATAATTCATAATTTGTCATTTATTGTCAATAAAAAATTAATTTAATTTTTAAGTTATAATTTATAAAATCATAATAATTTTGTTAATAACTAAAAATAAGAAATGATAGTTTGTTGATTATTATCAGCGATATCAGTAAATCGATTTAATATTTAAGAATCAGATTGAAATTCTTAATAAATCAAACTTTGTGGATCTAAAAAAAATATTTGCGCATGCCCTAGTAAGAGCCTGTATTACTTATTTACTTGGGAGTTTTACAAAACTACCCAAAAAAAAGGTGCTAAACTTAAATATGCTACCTTCTTCTTTTCTCTTTCAAAACTACCTTTTTTAAAATTTTCATTTTTAAAAATACCACTTTTTTTAATTTAACTTACACTTCCCCTCTTTTCACGCCTCATCCTTCTTCTCCTTCTCCTCCTCCTTACCAATATAAACACTACAATTTCCTTTGTCTCTCTCTTCTCTCTACCTCTCTCGCTTTCTTCGCCGGAAGTCAGGCACCTCTTCTATTCTCTGTAGCGAAAGCCTGGGCGAGTTATTTGTTTCCTTTTAATTTATCGTTCATTCGAGTTTCGATTTCTGTGCCAAGGGGATCAGATCTAGTTTTTTTTTTGCCTTGGTAGTTTGATTCGAGAGAGATTTAGGGTTTTAAATTGGTTTTAGTTTTTCTTTGGAAGATATTGCTCAATTTGGAATGATTTCGAAGGGAATTTTGAAGCTGTAAGGGTTTGTATTTGTTGCTGTGTGTATGGAAGAGAGGAGAAAATAATAACCCAGAGATGTAATTTGAAGTTCTTTAATTTAACACATATGTTCAATCTCTTCCAGTTCAAATTTCAGTTTTATTTCATAAAATCTAGCGAATTGATGTCAGTTTTGAAGTTTTCCAATTTAAAACAAAATTTAGTTACTAATTAAGCTTTTTATTCTGTCTTTTTGGACTTATTTGAATAAATTGCTCACAAGTCGTCTTCTCTTCCTTTTTATTTTTTTCAAGCTTAATAGATGCAATTGATGCGATCCTGCAAGGAGCACAAAGCCTGGTGGTACTTATTAAGTCAAGATCAAGAAGAAAATAGCAGCAAAAAATATCAGCCACATCCACTGGGCTAACCACCGTGTATAGCGGCCATGAATTCTGCTGGTTAACGCAAGAAGGTGTAGTCAGATTCCCCCTTAGCTCTATTCTCCCCAATCCCAGCACTATCTATTGAAAGTTTAGTCATAATCACTATTGATATCTTCACAATATGCTACAATTCCCCTGCTTCCTTCGCGCTGTAAGCTATTTCCAGCTCATTGGTGATGCAGACATCAGTGGCTGCGGTGGACAGTGATGAGAGTATTTTAAAAGGGAAGCAGTCACCGTTGACACTCTTGTGCTGCGATCTTCCGTTGGGGATCTAGTGGCATACATTGATGGTGGAGGCCCCCCAGAGGATATAATTAAGCTGGTGATGGATCGCTTGAAAAAACGAGGCCTTGAAACATTGCAAATTGTACTGTGTTTGCTGAAAAGGAGAAGACAATGTAACTGTAGATTAATCATATATGTTATGCTTGTATTATAATTAAATTTGTATACTCAATATTCCTATGATGTTTTTTTCATGTCTGCATACTCAATCTTCTTGTGAATGTAGTTGCATGTCCTGCATAAACTTTTTTATACTTGCTAGAGTGAAACCCAAAACCATATAAATATCATATTCTGCATAAAAATAAATAAGTTTTTTCGAGGGGCCAAACTCCAAAGATAGTGACAAAATAATAAATATCATATTCGCTATAACTTTATTTGGAGAAATTCGATTAATCCAATTTTTATTTCACACTTTTATATTGACATATGGTCAACAAAAAGAAAAAAAAACATAATTCATTATGGAAGTTAGTATACTACATGGTATACTAGGTATACCAAAGGTATACCATGACATACCATGTATACCAAACGTCATACTATTGGTATACCATGTATACCGAATGGTATAACATTGGTATATCGGATGAACCATGTGGTATATCATGTATAACAGGTGGTATACCATTGGTATACCGGATGCATCATGTGGTATACCATGTATACTGGTTGGTATACCAATAGTATACCGTGGTATACTTGATGTACTAGATGGTATAATATTGGTATACCGGATGTACCATGGTATATCGTGGTATACCATTGGTATACTAGATCTACCAGGTGGTATACCTGGTATACCGTTGGTATACCTTAGAATGCAGACTGCCAATCTCAATTCTGGATTTTGGTATACCACCGGTATACCAGGTATACCGATGGTATACCAAAATCCAGATTGTCAATCTCAATTCTGGATTTTGGTATACCGATGGTATACCTAGTATACCGGTGGTATACTAAAATCCAGAATTGAAAATGGTATTCTGAATTTTGGTATACCAATGGTATACCAAAATAAAAAAAATTAATTTTGATTATCATTCATAAAAAGAAATAGCTCAGCAATTTATTTTGATCCATCTTTATTTTGCATAAACATATAGTATGATTAAAGCATCTTATATTCTTATGTTATTGTTGATAATTAAGAAATAAAATTAAAATTATTTATTTATGTAATTCCTGCATTAAATTTAGAGAATTAAATTCAATAAATTAAAGCACAACATGTGCAATTTTAGAGCACAAAAACCAAAATTTGATGGTTAAAACTTAGTCAATTTTAAAAATTTTCTTGATGCAAATATAACAATTGTACTCAATTCAATAAATTGGCAGCAGTCCATTAAGCATCCCCGATTAATGATTAACAAATTCACTTAAATATGTTAGTGTATGTATATATATATATATATATATATATATATATATATATATATATATATATATATATATATATATATATATATATATATATATATATATATATATATATATATATATATATATATATATATATATATATATATATATATATATATATATTGTATTAACAAATCCATCAATATTTGAAAATGGAAAGCATGCAAGCAAGGAAATTAAGCTCAGAGATATGGGGCTCAGACCCATGATTTGTAGAAATTCGTCCAGTAATGTTAAATAATTTTGGAATGAATTTTAAACTACTGACACCGTTCCTTCCTATTGATACTGTGTCCGTTATCAATTTCAAAATCGGAATTTTCTTGTATCTTTTACAGCAAATTATGGTTAATGGCAAAAAAAAGGAAAAAGTGAAATAAAAATATTAGTTGCAATAGTTTTGTTTAGTGTTAGTGTAGTTGATATTGAATCCTCTTTTTGGCGGTTACAGAAGCAGTGGCGAAGGTAGGTCACTGGACGACGTTGGATAGGCCGTCACAGTCGTCGACGAGCAACCATCAGAACACCTTCAACTCTTTGTCGTCCTCTCAGTCTGTTCTTTTCTCCTCGTAGTTTATTTATTTATTTTTTACTTTCTCCCGTTCAGCTGGTTTCTCAATTAACAACTAAATTGGATCGCAATTTGACAGGACAACAGGTCAAAAAGAACAAAAAGGGAAGATGTAAGCATTAGGAGTAGAGCGTACACTGTGAGGGAATCTGCCCAACAAACCCCACGAACCAAAATGTACAAAACTTCTCAATGTAAAAATAATTGCACAGGTGAAGATGGAAGAGAACCATATTTTTGTATATATTATTAAAGGGTTCACTTGTACAGCTATATATAAGAAATTATACAAAGGAAGTAAAGTTCTACTGAAAATCAAATACAAACAACAAAACAGAGTAAAACAGAGGATTTGTTTTGTTGTATCGTGAGCTGTTAACATTATTTACAAAACTTAAACAGCAAGCTGTTTTAGTTAACAAACAAGCAAATATCTAACAAACTAAAACAGATCATCAAGAAATTCAAAACCCACTACAATATGCCTAACTTGCATCTAAACATCAATTGCAGCAAAACATCAGTTGCGTATTTCAAGAAAGTTTCCTCTTCTGATCTGCAAAAAAATCGCCGGCTGATCCGAAAGCCAATGGATTCATTACCGATGAACAAGTTGCCGGTGGACAACTTCCACCAGATCTTCTCGTCTTTACCTTTTCGTGAAATCATGATTTACTGATCAGTCTGCAAGTTCTTTAATCAGATTTTGAGTTCTCCTTCATTCACTGACCTCATTCCATCCAACGCCCTCTCCGTTTCCTCGCTTTAACGGCCGTCTCACCACCACCGTCACCATGGCAACCACCACCATCATTGCCAGATTCCTCCCCCTCTTTCTCTCTAGGTTTATGACCTTGATCAAAGCCACTGGCTTAGATTTAATCTCAGTTTTTTGCCATTTAAATCTCCTCATCCCGTGGCATCAGCTGGTGGTTTGTGGGGCAACTTAAAGTCTTAAACTAAAAGTGGTATTTTTGAAAACATAAATTTAAAAAATGATATTTTTAAAACTTAAAAACTGATGATGGTATTTTTAAAAATCAAAGTTAAAAAAGTTGTATTCTATGTAATTTCCTCTATTTACTTTTGTTAAGAATGGCCTAAGCCCAGCCCATAATTTTGAGATAGAAGTCCATCATTGGACATTAAGATAGGCTTGGCCTTAGTGAACTTCAGCCCAAATCAGAATGAGCTTTAAAGGGCTTCTCCCAATATATCTGTAGTGCTTTTTTTTTTTTGATATTTGCCATTTGAAGAACCATAAAAAAAAAGGAAACTGAAAGAAAAAAGAATTAATATTATTATTTTAAAAATTGAGGTAAAGTGTTTTTGAGTGGCTATTATACTTCAAATAAAATGGGATATTTAATGAATAAAATTGAAGAAAGCATTGTAAAGGGCAACATAAGAATGTGGAAGGCATATGGGTATGGCTGATGTTTATAGAGAAAACCAAATTAGATGATGAAGAAATATAATAAATGTTGTTGCAGTTAAGAAATAGACAACATCATCTCCCACCACGTGATTCGACTAACTCCCTTATCACACATTTTGAGTTGGTTGATTCCATTAAGCCCCACAAAATTTGGAGCAACTACCTATTATTTTTAAAGAAAATCTATATATATATACTGTCTAATAATTTAAAAAAAAAAATTAAAGTTATTCGATCTCTCAATAGGCTTTTGGGCATCATTTTCTTTGTTCATGTCTAATCTTCAAACACAATTCATTTTTTATATTTAACTACTTTTTTGGATATTTCTCTTAACAATTATAGTTGCATAAATGGATTCTCACTTAATTTGTCAATATTTTTAATTTTAATCTACGACCATTTATTAAGCCCACAAATTAATTTGTATACTCAGAAATCAAAGGGGATGGTTTGAGACTGAGAATGCCAAATATACTATTATTACTTGTTTATTCAACACCAACTATACCATTTAATTATTTAACCAGAATATTTATTGGTATTAATTTTCAAAATTGCAATATCGAAATCAACCAAAAACAATAGTGTGTGAATGATATTTCAAAAATATATAAGCAATTTTAATCATTAAATGGATATAAATTGGGACCAAAACCAGAGGAAGGTCCATGATTTTTTATTGAATTAAGTGGGAAAATCACTCCCAAGAATCGAATCAACATCCCACTTGCCCATCTAACAATATATGTTTCTTTCATCCATTATAAACCATATAAATCTACTCTCCCTTTTCTCTTAATTGTCTTATACTGTTTGTCCACAGTATATGCCACTTGATTTTTTCTTCTTCCCCCACAAAAATAGAAAAAAAATATATTAGAAAATCTTCTATTAAGTTATACATGGATTTAATTAGTGTAAAAAAGAAATTACAATTTATAAATTTCGCTAATTAAAGTTAGCTAATGGACTTGTGTGCATAAGAATTGAAGGTTACCAATACAATTATGAGTTAAGGATATTAATTATAGTTTCTTGGTTTAGTTGTTTATGGAAAATGGGACAACATAATTAGGGTTTGCATTGCGATGTCTAGTTTTGGTTGGGTGGTTGACAAATAATAGAGATGCATATAAATGGATATCCATGACCATAGGCATATATGGTTGTTAAATTGAAATATTAATGACCAAGTACCATAAAATTAAATTAAAATGAAATAAAATAAATAGTTTGGCAAAGTGTCCCCTTTTGTGGAACCTTATGTTGGCTACGATATAGACCAATGGCCACATTTACTATTTTTAAATACCAACAATTTCAAACTTCAAACTAGATGTCACTCTTTTATTTCCTTCTTCCCCAATTGTTAACAAATTATAATTATTCAATCTTTAAATTATTATTATTGCATTAAATTTTTAAATTTTTATTTTAATATATATTGAGTTTAAATAAAATTTTAATAAAATAATAAAAATGAGAGTTAAAAGGATTGATAAAGAGGGCAAAAAACGTATAAAATATTTTCAGAGAACTGAAAATGCTTTTTGTCTTATAATTATATGACTTTAGATAAATATAATTTTGATTTATAAGCTAAACCCCATGAAACCATGACATCATGAATTTTGTAAGCAAAGGGAAAGAGTTCGCACTCACACAAAGCTTTCATTTTCTCTCTTTAGTTTTTACACTTTTTGTTGGGCCATAGCCACCTTCTACTTTTTAAGTGTTGGGTTTGTAAGTTTTAAACGTTATTAATTACAAACACTTCGCCTATTTCTCAAAATTCAAAGGAAATTTTATTTTTTTAATGTGAAGAAAAATAAATCTTTTGATAATAGGAAATTTGATTTTTTAAAAAATAAATCTAATCTCTCGTAATAATATACATAAATAAAATAATATGCCATATATTTTCATATATATACATATATAAATACAACTAAACACTGATATTTTTATCAAAAGTTGTAAAAGATAAAAAGAATTTAATATGATTTTGTCACATCTATATGTATGGATTGTATTGAATTTACAGAAAATCTCTAAATTCATTATCATTGCCATCATTAAAGTAATAATATTTCTATTTAAATTTACATGTGATTTATAAATGATAGTATCGCCAGTAACTAGAGATAAGTATGGACCGATTAATCGATTTATTAATAATTTTATTAATTGATAAATTAATTTCAATTAATCATCATATTAATTTTAATTTTTAATCGATTTATTGGTTAACTATTAAAAATTTTAACATATAAATTTAATAAATTCTACAATTTGTAATATTATTTTTAATATTTCAAAATGCTTTACAAATGAAAAATACAAATTAAATATAATATCTATTAAAAGAATTAAAATAAAAATAAAATTTTTGTAATAAATTATAAAAATAAAATTTTTGTAATAAATTATAAAAATTAAATATATTCAATATGAAACTAATAATAAAGTGTTAATTATGCACATGTAATGAATAATTAATAGTAATAAAAAGATAATTTTAATATTTATTTATTAAAAATATGTATCATAATAATATTTTAAAAAGTTATATATCGTAATATTTATAAATTATAAAAATGTTGAAAATTTTAAGTAAAAAAATTAAAATATAATATATAAAATATAAAGAATAATCATTGGTTGATTAATTTAAAATCGATTATGTTTTAAATTGATTTTTTAATTAACCAAAATTTTGATTTTTTTAGCTCATCTCTATGGGTAAGAAGTGTAAAAAAAAACTACAAAAATGTATACACTTTTTTTATTTTTTTATATTTATAAGTAAATATAAAACTTTTTTCGTTAATTTTTTTATTTTTGAAAAGTTAATAGGCCTATTTACTATTATCATTAATTATATGAATAAATAATGGAATATATTGCGTGCAATGTACGTGTACAAAAAAAAATTAATTATGATATTAGGGAAAAAAAACTTAAATGTATATAATGAGTCGCTTTAACTATAATTAATAGATGTCCCGAGATAACTAAATTTAAAATTTTGAGATGAAAATAATAAAAAATTAAAATAATAATATTTTTATTATATTTATATTATAAATTGTGTTATATATATCATATAGACACACACAAATAATTAATTAAGGTTGAAGATATATAAACTTGAGAAAATGTGTGGATATAATAATTATGATTAACTTGAACATGATTTATTGTGGCAAACACGTTTATGTATTATATGCTATTTTCTTGTTATTGGGTTAATTATTGCTATTCACGTTGCTGCTGCTGCTGCTGCTGCTGCTATTATTATTATTATTCATTATTATTATTTATTATTATTATTATTATTATTATTATTATTATTATTATTATTATTATTATGCACTAATATACTTTGATCGATATAATTAAAAATAAATTTTTAGGAGTATAGTAAACAGAGGCATAATGTTTTATAGTTCCATATATATCAGGATATCTAAGATTCCAAACTTCACTAACAAGAATTCTTCTTCTTCCCATACATACAAAGAAAAATAATTGACTTATTTATTTATTTTTTCTAAAGGGTGTAACCGAAAATCAAATTTGAAACTAATCAGTTACTTCCTACATTTTTAAATGTTTGATTTTTAAAGTTATTTGCCAAATTTATCTTTATTAATCTTCTCCTAAAACTCTATTTTCCAGGCTAACATTCTCTCTTTTTCTAATTATGTGGTTTAATTATACAATTTCCAGTATCCCAATACATAAATTTGATTTTATTGAATATAGTGTTCATTTAAGAGGAGAAAATTAATTAAGAATAAATATGAGATAAACTAACCAAAATCATATCAAAAACTTAAAACGTCAATTACAAAAGAATGTTTTAGATAACCTCAAACGTCAAACATTTAATTGAGGTTAGTTAAAAATTCTTCTATAATTGACTTTTTAAGTTTTTGATATAGTTTTTGATCAGTTTATCTCATATTTACCCATATTTACCGTTAATTAATTTGTTTCTCTTAAATGAATACTATATTCAATAAAATCAAATTTATGTATTGGGATAATGCAAAACGTATAATTAAGCTACATAATTAGGAAGAGAGAATGTTAGTGTGAAAAATATAATTTTAGGAGAAAATTAATAAGAATAAATTAGTTATTTATATAATTTATTTAATAACTAATTTAATAGATTATTAATTTTGATAAATAATTTTAAATGTCAAATATTTAAAAATAGAAGGAGTAATAAAAAAAATACTCAAAATATACATGCCTTTTTTCAAACCACGTAAATAAGACAGCTTAATTAGGAATTAATTATAATCGACCTTTTTCTTAATATATATGATCTACAATTTTCTTTTTCATTTTATGGGACATAAATCTCAATCTTGTGAATAGGTGACCGAAAATTATAAAGGGACATTTTAAAATGAAAAATATCTAATCAAATTAATATGGGGAATGGGTTTGTCCCCTTCGTAGCAATCCTTATGTTGGGTATGATCGTAGCTTTAGGCCGACAAATGGCCGCAACCCATTAACAATTGGTGCCCAACTATCCTCATAGGTCCTTATCGCTGCCACTATGTCAGCTTACACAGTTAATTATTACAATGTCCCTCAACTTTCATTTAAATTTCAATTAAATCCATAATTTAAAAATTAAAATAAATCGAACTTATCAAATGCGTTTAAATCCAAATTATCTTGGCAACCTCATGTCATTGTTAGTTTTGAATCCTAATATTAATGCAGTAATGATTTAATTAAAAGGTTAATGATTGATTCGGATTTTAATTAGTTGAAAGAATGATGATAAGTCTTCGATTGGTTCATATTGAATCTTAATTCTTTCAATAAACGTCAGTCTTCGGTTGGTTTCCAGTGAGGTTTAAACCTCATTTCTAAGTTTCTTGGCATGGAACCGCATTTCACATTAAAAGTTAATTAGCTTTCTAAAATATCAAAAATACTTTCGCTCGAAAATACAATTTTGTGATGCCTATTGAATTATAGTCCACCATAAACACCTATCTTTTTAGATCAAAACGAATACATATTCGGTACATCAAATATATTATATGTTATTCCCTTCATTTTTTTATCTGATATTTTTATTATTTTCACTAAAATTAAAAAATGATAAATAAAATTAAATTTATTATTAAATTATGTGATTAAAATTAAATTATATTTAAAATATAAAATTAATAGATAAATATAATTTAAATTTTATTTAAAAATAACAGAAAAAATAGAACAGAAAAAATAATAAATACAAACAATAATGAACTATAATTATTTATCTTTTACTTTCAAATTACGGCACATTCAGTATATCGGATATAACCATATATTAGTAAATATAAATTATCGTATGAAAATGTAATATTTTGACATTTGATATATCCAGTTATCTCCTTGTCATGACCTTGTAAAACATCATATTCTTTAAAGTCTTGAGATTACTGGCAGACATGAATGTTGTTTTCCTGTCCATCGATCACTTCTTCAATGTCGAAAATATTAGGCTATATCATGTTTTTGAGATATCCCATGGTCTCTGTATAAATTTTGTCCACAGAAATATTTGGACACAACAGAGTTGGCTGTACACAATATTTGAATTGTATAGACCTATAACAATAAAAAAATTATTATTAATTTTTCAAATAATAATTATTTATAGTTAAAAGCTGAAAAAATTATTAAAAAATAGAAAAACTAATGTAAATGGATTTATTTCAGTATTTATTATAAATGGATCCTTATTCTCTACTGGTGTGGATGATATGGCATAACTCTGCTCAATTTTAATTATTTATATTATTATTATTTTTTTTTTTGAAGAAAAGAACTTAACAATAAAATGAGATGGCGTTGAGACATGTATATATTGAAAGCGAAATATGCAAATAATAAAATGTAGAAAAGGGAGCAAAATCATTGATGAAATAGAAATAGAAATAGAAATAGAATAGGTTTGGGTGGTTATGGTAGGTTGCGTTCAATCCTTTCAAAATTGAAGGACTGATTCCATCATATGCACATGAATAGTCTCTATCATATTATTATATTTATAATTTCCTACAGTTATATATGCAAATTGACATTCTGATAGAGACACAACATAAAACGACTATAAGATTTATATATATATATATATATATACACATTAATTAATCCTCTCTTTTTCATGGTAGAAAAATAGGACACTCGTTTCTCTAACCACCTACAAAATAAGCTTCTTCTTCTACATTTAAACTCAGACAACTATAGCTATCCACACGTGCATGCACACGATTTTCGCATATACATCATTTTCCATTTAATTTCTCTTTTAAATCCTTATCAATATCATCTGGACACAGAAAATACATGCATGTATGCCTTTGGCATGAATGAAAATAAAACGAAAATAGGATAATTTAATTAAATTTAAAAAATATATTATATATTTAGTATAAATAAAATAGCAGTGTCAGTGTTTATATAAATCTCGGATTCCAAAAATAGAAGAACGAAAACTATTGTTCTGATATAATTTAATTAAATTTTTATGAATTGTGATTTCACATATTAATTAGCTTAGAAAAGTTGATTGATAATTGAAAGAGAAGTAAAGGCATTATAAATAAAGTAATTGCTTAACTGGAAATACACATAGAAAGATGTAAGTGATTAAAAGAAATTGAAGAAATTAAATAATGTTACAGAAGAAAGCATAATAATAATTAATAAATAAATAATAGAAGTGGAAGAAAAGCAAAATGTTGATATCTGATTTTAGCAGAAACAAACAAAAATTGTTTATGCTGAATTTGTTCCATTGCAGCCTTCTCTGTTTGCATTATGCCTCGTCTGCTTAATTTCAAACTTTGCAATTTCGCCCTCTTCCCATTAAAACACTTTTTTTTTAAATCTTTTTTAGATAATTTCCTAAAATAATTTTAAAAACGTCTACTGTAATATATATATAGAGAGAGAATAGGTCCAAATCAATTTTATTCAATAATAATGTATCAAACAAAAAAAATTGAATATTTATAAATAACTCAATCACATGCATGAAATAAAAATAATTGAAATAAATTGTTATATTATTGGAGTAATTTCATTTCCATACTTTTTCGCTTTTTTTTCAGTTTGGAAATAAGAGATCTCAATATATAATGGCATAATTAATTTTTAAACTCTAAAAGTGGTTCAAGTACCTGAAGTTAAATAAGAGATCTTAATATATCGTCTGTCATTAAAAGAAATCGAAAATGATAAAGTTATTGATAACATTTCGTTATAGAAATATTAATATTGATATTTTCAACAAAGTGATGATCTTAAAATTAAATATGTAAAAAATATAGATATTAATTGCATTCAATATGAATTTTTAGACCTGCAGTTCAAAATATTGAAAAATATAATGTGAAAAGAGTATAATTAATATTCATGGTATAAACAATAAAGTCATAAATTATGATTTATTTTATGATATTTATTGCAATGAATTGGCATGGATTGTAAAAATACATAGTTTCTTATAATGATGCCAATTTAGTAATATATTAGTATGTAACTAATCAATACTATTTGACTATTTGATAATCAAATTGCATATAATTTCTGAAAGATTTATTATACTTGAAGGATATAAATATTTATGAAAAAATTTATTTCAATATATGCATTGAATTTTATGTATATAATTTTGAAGTGTTATATTTTTTTTTATTATCATGATTTATTTATGATTTTAATTACTGAAACTCTTGAAGAGTTCAAAATGGTTTAACGAATTTTGTAAATTAAATTTTATCTCAAATTAAATATCGAGTACTATTTGATTGAAAGAAAAAAATTTTATAATGTGACTATATGTTTATATATTATCTACCATTGAATACTTCAATAGTTGTAAAGTTACTTGATGCAATATATTTTATAATGATATATTATTGCTATTGATGCATTATGTTATCATACATTACATGGTAATTATCAAATTGTTGCTTAAAGTTGAATATTGTTTTAAAGATCTTAGTTATCTATGTAATTATATATATTTTATTTGGATAATTTTATTATTTTTAAGTAATTATTTAGAAAATTTTGAATTAAGTTATTAAATGCATTAATTTGTTATAGTTATTATATGATTATTTTGTATACATATCATGAAATTATTTTATTTGTTTCATTTCTCTAAATGAATGGAGCAAAATAGAATTATGGCCATGAAAATGGTATGTTCAAGAAATGATAACTATTACTATTATATGATTATATTTGTATACATGTCATGAAATTATTTTATTTGTTTCATTTCTCGAAATGAATGAAGCAATATGGAATTATGTTCATGAAAATGGTATGTTCAAGAAATGATAACTATTACTATTATATGATTAATTTTCACCACCAGAAGTGGTTGATAATTAAGAGAAAGAATAGAAATGTTTAAAAAAATCATTTAAGAATAGATAACTTATTTATGATATGGTATAAAAGCACATTGGTCATGTACCCGTTATACGTATAACTATATTATTAAATTTTATAAAATTTTTCATCTTAAAGAAATTAAAGATGTGTAAATGAATTTATACATGCTTGTAAATGTACAACATGTAATTTTATAAGTTTTAGTTGTTATTTTTCAGTTCATACATAATATATTCAGAAGATATATGGTAAGTATATTCAAAAGATGTGTGGCTCATTTTAAACAAAGAGTTTTATAATATTACATATCGAAACTCTGTACGCATAAATTTAAAGTTATGTACCGATATTTTTACAAGGGAAAGAAAAATACACATTTTACTCTTTTTTCCTTAACTAAGATTTTTTCCTACTGAATTTTCCTGTTAAAGTTTTTAATGAGATGACTTATGATGTGTATTAAAAATAATATGTACTTTTTTTTCATTTACTAGGTTTTTATCCCACGGGATTTTTCCTTGTAAGATTTTTAATGAGGTACAATACGTATTAATGGACATTCAATGAAAAGTATGTACTATAAATTCTATAATTATGAATGTCCATAATCCCTTAAAATTGATAACATGACTTATCAAATGGAAAAGGCAAACAATTATTGACTATGCAAGATATTTTGTAATATTGTTAATAAATTTAAAGTCCGTTAGAAGCGTGATAATCTTTTAATGAAAAAATTATCAATTTTTAAAAGAAAATCTTGAAATAATTTTAGATGGATAAGTCTTATCCATTGAGTATTTCAATGGGTGTTCGCTTTTTTGATATCAAGAAAGATTTTTTCTTTCACAAAAAGATAATGAAAAGATTTTTTATCCTGAAGTACCATGTCTTAGTGTAATAGGTGCATTTTTATATCTTACAAAAAATACCATATCAGATATAGATTTTGCAGTTAATTTGCTAGCAAGATTTAGTTTTGCACTAATTCGAATGCACTGAAATGGAGTAAAATATGTTCTACATTATATTCGTTGCACTTCTGATTTAGATTTATTTTTTCTAAAAGGAGTAAATTCAGAATGGACAAGGTAAATGGATGTTGAATACCTATCAGATTCTCATAAAATTCGATCACAAACATGTATATATTTACATATGGTGACAATATTATTTCTTGGCGATCTGTTAAGTAAATAATCACTGCTACTTCCTCAAATCATTCGAAAATATTATTTATTCATGAAGCAAGTAATGAATGTGTGTGGTTAAGAACCATGACTAAACATATTAAATAAACAAGTGGGTTAGTGGTGAAGAAAAATTCAACAAAATTATATATGGATAATGCAGCATATATTTCACAACTCAAATGTGGCTATATCAAATGAGATAGAATCAAACATATCTCACCAAAATTCTTCTATACTCATGAACTTATGAAAGAATGACAGATTAATGTTTACAAAGTTTACTCAAATAATAATCCAGTAAATTTGTTCACAAAGGATCTAACAAGTTCAATTTTTAAGAAACATGTGCATAATATTAGAATGTATAAATTAAAAAATTTAGCGTGATTCATTCTATTGTTAAAAGGAAGTACATATGAACATTATACTTTTTTTTCTTCACTAAATTTTCATCCCGCTAGATTTTTCTTAGCAAGACTTTAATGAGGTATGTTCATAATGTATAGTCATCTAAGGAAAGTATTGTGAAATATTCCTATCTGAATGACTTTTCATATTGGTTATTTTCTTTATTGCTTGATTTATTTTCTAGATTCATTTGTTTCCTAAATTTATTTATTTTCTATATTGATTAAGTTTTTATGTTTATAAATATTCTCAGTGTTATTGTTGGACATATAATAATATAACAGATAAATCATAATTCTCATTTTTTTATATTTTATTTTGATTTTATTTTTATTTATAACAAATATGGTATTTTATTTCAATTTTATCAAAAAAAGGATTGGGTATTTTTATTTGCATGGGAAATCCAGAGTTATTATCTATCTTTAGCTGTTGTATTATAGCAATATACTACATGAAAATTTGGCAGGTGAAATGAGTTTAATAATGCCTCAGTTGAAGTAAAAAAAAAAAAAAGTTATTGAAAGGCAAATAATATTTAAAATTAATTAAAAAAAAATTCCAACTATATGATATTTTTCAATATTTGTATCAAACTTCAAAACCTTACAATATGAGTGTCAAACTTATAAATTCATTTCAATGTTGGAACTCCATCAATTTATCAGTTAGTTTAAACGGATTATGCTGACTGAGATGCCTTAGCGGATTAGTTTATGTCGTTAGTCCGTCGTTAAAAATAACAACAGAAATTTCCTCGCTAACAATCTTTAATTTATTATTGTTATTATTATTATTATTATTTAAAAAATATAATAAAGAAAAATGGAGATAATAATAAAAAATTATTATATTATAAATATATATTAATTTATTTTTTCTATCAACTTTTTTCTTTTATTTTTTTAAACACGTTAAATTATAAAAAGGTTATTGAAGGTTCAATAGAAATTAATTTTTTATATTAATTTTTGAGCTTCATTAATTAAAATTTATAATTAATTTTTTAATTTAAAATTTATATTGTTCCCGTAATTGGTGAAATTTAAAATTTTCTACTGTTCATCTTCTTCCCCGCTCCCCCGTTTCATATTCTTTCATTTCTTGATCTTCGATTTTGTGATTAATGCATTAAGTCATGGTTTTTCCTGTTTGATAATGAGTTTCAAATTGATTTATGCATGATTCATGCATTATTTATGCTTTCTGGCCTAAATTCCCTTTTTTGTGAGGATTTCAATTTGCTGGAGGCAAAGCTGCTTCCAGACACAACCGACGGACATACGGTGACTGACGGTCATCGGTCCCTGCCCTTATCGCCTGGCCTCGCCGTTGCTCGCTGCCTCCTCCCTCCGGTAGGCATCCCGTCACCACAAGTGACCCCTCTTCTGCAGCAGTCTCTGTTCTTCTGCATGTTCATTTTGCATATTTTCTTCATTTTGGGCCACTGTCCACTTTTTATCTTTCATATATATATATATATATATATATATATATATATATACATTTAAAGAAATTTATAGAGTTACATTTTTCATTTTATAAAGAAAGCGGCCATAAAATAATTCTGCATCTTTCATTTCTTTTTCAATTAGTATTATATTCATTGATTTAAAGAAATTTATAGAGTTACAATATTCAAAGTCAATTAAATTAAAGGATTAATTGCAAAAAATAAATAAATAAAGATAATATTAAATATTTTATTTTATTTTTTCATTATTTTTTATATTGAAATTTACAATTAAATTTTTACATTAATTTTTGAACTTCAATAATTAATTTATTAATTTAAAATTTATTATTATTATTATTATGGAATTAATAAAAAAATCAAATATATTAGCGACGGAAATTTCCGTCGCTAATTTGGTGGAAGAGAAGTGGCAGCTTAATTGGCATTCAAATATTTTTAGCGATTAAATAACGACGGAAATTTCCGTCGCTAAGTCCAGTTTAAACTAACAAATAGATTTACTGAATTCTAATATTGAAAGAAATTTATAAGTTTGATGCTCACAGTATAAGATTTTGAAGTTTGATACAAATATTGAAAAACATTCTATAGTTATAATTTTTTTAATTAATCCTAATATTTATTCATTAATTGTACTGTTAAACGCTAATTATGTCTTGAATATTAAATAAATCCGCACCCTCTTTGAGAAAATAAGTCTTTTAGTTATTTATTTTGGTTTTTTCTAATTTGAAATTACTTGTGGAATTATTCAAATTGATTAAAGTTTGCAAAGCTTATGGCCTCAAAAATAAATAAAAAAAATGATGGCAATACGTAATTGCAAGCCATCACAGATATTTGGCAATTGGCATTGGCATCTTCTGTTGCCGTAATTTTCATTAACACGTCAGTTTTCAGAATCCTGCACCCATCTTCCAAATCGGCTCCTCTTCTTTTCCTGTTTGGAAAATTTTTGCCAAAATTCAATGCTATCGAAATTAAATCCTTGGTCGTTTTGGAAGAACAAAAATAATTTTAATTGGATTTGTAATAGAATCACTTTGATGATAATTTTTTAAAATTAAAATAATTTATTATTTTGTTATAAATTTGATCAATAACAAAAACAATAGTAGTTAACTTCTGCACATATATTTTTCAATTGCAAATCCAAAAACTCACACCAACATACAAACAGCAAAAGAAAAGGATCATTCGAGATTGGTATGTCGAGAGCGGATGGCCTCGGGGCTCTGCTCCAAAGCTTCACCCAACTTGTAAATCAACATCTCAAAAAGCACAAACAGAGCTCCTTCATAAACACTTCCCATTGGCAGCAGCGGCCTCGATTTTATCCGTCCCTCATCCTCATCATCCGCCATGGTCTGCGCCGGCACATAGCAAACCACGGTGGCGTGCTTCACACAGGATCCCGTTTCAGGCTGAGCAGTCAGCAATAGCACTTTAGCACCGTACGATCTTGCCAACGAGCATAAGGCATCAACGGTGGAGAATCCGCCAGGACCCGCAGAGGCGATAAGGAGATCATTGGAGGAAATTGGAGGACTGGTCATGTCGAAGACAAAGTGAGCAGAGAGTCCCAGGTGGGCGAGGCGCATGCATAAGGCCTTTAGCATCAACCCCTCACGCCCTACTCCGTAGAGAAAGACACGGCCACTCTGATAAGCGGTGGCGGAGATGGCGGTGACCATAACGTCTAGGGGTGGTGGGTGGGGGACAGTGGGGTTGGAGAAGACGGATGCTATTTGAGTGCATATTTGTGAGGCTAGATGCGAGGCCATGGTGAAGCAAAGGGGTTTTCTCTGAAGTTGGGTCACACCATCATCTGAACCGCTTGAGAAAAAGGCTTTAGCATGTGCGGCTGCTAATAGACTTATCCATTATTTGGGTGGGTAATAGAGAAAGTCACCTAACGCGTTGACTATGGTTAGAACTTAGAACACGTCATTGTGTTAGTTTAATGACTTTAGACCATGGTTGGTCCGGTTGGTTCAATGAGTAAAAACTGGATTAGATAAAAACCGAAAAATACTGTTTCAAATCATAAAAAAACCGGTTAAATCGGAATAAAACTGAAAAAACCGGATTAAATGATAAAAAACCGATTTAATTTTAGAAAAATCAACTTTTTATCCAAAATATTCATACAATATTATTTTTTCTGGAAAAAAATAAAATAAAATTATAAATACAAAATAATTAAAATTCAAATAATTTAATAAATTTTTATGAATAAAATAAAATTTTATAATTTATATTTAAAGAATTTTTTTGAAAAATTACAATTTTTTATTATATTTATCTTAAATTTTTATTATAAATATTGAATGACTTGAAAATATAGTCTTATTGTTAATGTTTGATAATAAATATATTTTTCTAAATTATTTTTAATTTTTTTATATAGTAATATTTTTATAATATTTATATAAAATTTAAAAAATAATATATTTTTTAAAAAATAAAAAAAATTGATTGAATTTCAACGAACCGATCGAATCATAAATTCTTAAGCTATTCAATTCTTTATTCAATTCGATTTTATAACATTGCTTTAGACCGATCTAGCTAAGGCTAGACTTTGGTAATTCAAGATGTATAAAATTACAAAATAAAAATAAAATATGAGAAATTGACAGAGAAACACGTGAAAAACTGTTTGGGTGTAAAATAATGGCAGTGTAAAGTAGGAACATATTTGACACAAACAGACAATATTTACAAGCCTAAGTGCCTGACAAAAGTTAGATGCAATTGCAAATTTCAGACAACAAACAACCTATGTTTTTGAAAACCGCAACTTGTTAGGATCCAGTTCCACTCAAAATGAAGGTTTTATACTACAACTTCAATAATAATTATAAAATCCAAAGTCTTAATTAAATAACGTTTTCACATTAAGATCTGAATCTTGATTTTTGTTCTTTTCTTTCTCCCCTCGAATTTTAATTGCTCAACTAGCTGTATATTATTCCCTATTTCGTAGTATGGGGACGCATCTGTTTACATGGTATGGTCCTAAAGTATAAACAATAAAAACCACATAGAAAGAATAACAAGATTCGGTACCCACACATAAAATACCGAAAAACCCGAGTCCAGATTTAAGTTGCTAAGATAGTTCAATTACGAAATTATAGGAGAGTGGCTGAGTATATTTAATCGAAGAAATGTTAATAAAACAAAATGGTTAATTACATTTATTGTCATCAAATTTTATGACTTATAACCAAATAATTATAATAAAATAATTTATAATTTAAAAATTATTAAAATTTTTTTTATTTTAATTAAAATAAAAATAATTTAAAAATTAATTTTTTTATCATTAAAATAATAATTAAATAAACTACATATAATTATCATATCATTTAACTTTATAAATAGATTACTTAAATTTTTTATTTATTTTTTATATATATCATTATTTTATATTTATGCGATAACATAAAATTTTTTTTATTTGATGATTCAATTTATAAAAAATATTAATTTTAAAATAACATGATAATTATACGTAACATATTTAATTATCACTTCAATGATATAAAAAATTAATTTTTAAATAATTTTTATTTTAATTAAAATAAAATAAAATTTTAATAATTTTTATATTATAAATTATTTTATTATAATTATTTAATTATAAATTCAAAAATTTAATGATCACAAATATAATTATAATTAACCCTGAAACAACAGCCTGGCGTGCGTTAAAAAAGGTGAAAACGGGTCAAAATCAAGAGATACCAGGCAACGGCCCCAAGATAGAGCAGTGAAACTGATACAGACCCGTGCTTCGAGTCATAGTAACCGGACACTAGTAGAAGATCCCAAAAGCCACCCACCACACCACAAATTACAACCATTTCACCAAGAACATGAAAGAGACGCACAACTTTGACCTCCGCTGTGAAAACATAAACGGCTCGAGTCCCAAAGACTGGATTCACATAATGACCATCTTGACCTTACAGTTAAATGGATCGGTTTCACAGTCAAAGGCGGTAGGAATTAGTTAAATTGAATGTTCAGTTAAAATGAAAGAAAGAATTGAAATAACAGGAGGAACAATAAAGTCGGATGGTAAACAAAGTAAAGGGAGAAGAAGAAACAGCAAGCGCATCTTTCTCATACTTTCTCTGCTTTTGATGGGCTTAAATACTTGCTTCTGCCCAATGCCTCCCTTTCACTGCAAAAAGCAAACCCCTTATGACCCCATTTCTATACACAGAGAATACCCCATTTATATACTACAGTTAATCAAGGACGCGATAGAGAGATCCCATGGGGTCCTCCCCACAGTAACCTGATTCAAACATTTCTTTTTCTTTTTCATGTCGCACAAAAAAAATATTTCACGAAATTCCACAACCTCTATTAAGCTGTACACTTTCTTATTCCAAGTCTTCCCCCCCATTTTGAATCTTCTCTCTGGGAAAAATTTTCCCTATTCCCTATACCTATCTTTCAAATCTTCACAATTCACAATCCTAGGTTACCCACATTAAAAAAATATTCCCAAAAATATAATAAATAGGAAAAAAAAAAAGAAGGAAATTAGAATCCAAGTTTCCCTCTTCACCCCACCCTCTAGAATGTACAAGAATTTTTGCCCTTCCGTATGGCTGATATTCAAAATTCAGCCCGGAACACCTCCAAAACTTCCCTCCTAGCTCTCTACCACCTCTAAGCGACTCCATCTCTCCGTAATTATTTGCTCAATCTAACCACTGGGAGCAAAGTGATTCCCTCGCTAAAGAGTATGGTCCGAATTCAAGCAAAATCAAAATCAATTTCTTGCAACAAGATCACTTCTTCACTTGCAACTTCATTCCCATTGCTACCTGTCTTCTATAAATATTCTTCCAATGAAATCCCTGAATCTCTTTGAGTAGAGCTTTGGATCCACTGCCGAGATTGAGGCAGGGTCAGCTTGCAAGGATTTGTAGGCATGCTCTAACCTCTTACTGATATCATAATCTTGCAAGATATCAATGATTCCAAAATAGAGGACCACTTCACATATTTCACCACTTTTAGAGGGGGTAAAATGACTAATGCCACCAGAGGTGTACTGATCGAAATCACTTCTTCGGGCCATTCTCTCAGCTCTTGCTGGCATGTTTGCTCCTAGCCTTATCAGAGGTTTCCTGCAAAGAACACATTAAATTCAACTCAATACATCCATATTTAAAATTCAAATTCTCCAACTACAATAATCACCCAAAAATAATTGGATTATATATATATATATATATATATATATATATATATATATATATATATATATATATATATATATATATATAATCTTTTTTAGCAATCATCCCAATAACTTGTACTTCATCTGCATGACTCTCTATCATAGACAATAAGAGAGCTGCAAGTAAAAACTGGAGAATATAATCAGAACTCGGTAATACTCAACCAAGGAAAAAAAGAAAAAGAACACTCTTGGCTCTTATCTAGCAAGCAGGTATAGGACCACCGTCTCATATCAGCCCCACGGACAACTGTTGCCTACTGAACTACCCCCACAACTATAGCAATCCAAAACAGACCATTTTCAATTATTCTGTTGACAGTTATAAATTGAATGACAAATTATTGGCTACATTTACTGCCAAAATCAAGACTAAAAACGCTGTTTTTTACAATTATCCAAATAAGTCAACAACCAATTGGGCATAAGCTTCTTTCCACTCAAGCTACTTGCAGATGATAATCATTGCTACAGCAATAACCCTGTAACTTAGCCAAAACAAGAAAGAACAAGAATAATACCGGCCAGCCAAAATCCTATCTCTGTCTTGTAGCTCTGCCTCAAGGAAGCGACAGCCACGCATAAACTTTTCATTTTGATAGGAACCGTGGTTTCCTGTACATAGCAGCCAATTAATCATTATGTTGGCTGCTGAAAAATAATTATCCATTTTTTCCAATATGCAATCTTGCATAATGTCATTCAATTACCTGATCGCAAAACAAACGGTGACAACCCCATTTTGTCACAAGTATTATCATCACGAAAGTGAAGGCCAACCAATAGGCTATAATCCATAATTCGCTCAGCTTCCAAAAATTCACAATCTTGATTAATTTGCCTAGACATTGTTAAAAGGCCAGTTGTGAGAAATGGAGGGCAAAAAAAAATAAAAAACTGCATAAGTCAGCTGAGAGAGATGCTGCCCCAAAAATATTATTCATCATTTTCACTCACTTAACAAGTTCCTGGTACCAATTTCGTTGAAGACGGAACACATAGTTCAGATCGAGGTCCTTGAGGGTTGTGGTTTCATCAATCTCCCCCTCAGGCTTATCAGTTGTGCGGCCATGGGAGGATCCTTTCAAATCAAATCTCCTATGTATACTGTACTCCGAGCAGAACAAATTGCCCATCACGATAAAACGTGTCTGGGTTTCAAAAGCAACACTTCAATTAGAACTGCACAATAAAGTCGCAGTAGCTGTCAAAGCAATGGAAACTTAGGCACTTTCCACCACATACCTTCTGCCCACCAATTGGCTTGACACAATGCACACCAAAGAACTTTGTCACCAGTGAATTTTCGTACCGGCACACATGTTGATAATAACTGGAAAGCATCCTAATTAGCACCTAAACACCAGTCAACAGAATTTCAGAGCCAATGCAATTTATTTGATCTAAAAGCAATTATCATATTTCAGTTGGAAATTTCAAATTGAGCCACAAATGCATTTACCGTTGTCACTTATGACCCCTTAAACAAATATTCAGACCTTCGCATATATATCAAATTAAATTAAAATAAAAGCTGATGAAAGCAACTAACCTTTACTTCTGATTTCTTGACCGTCTTGATCATAAATCTGTCATCCTGAGTAAGATAAAAGAAGCTTCCACTCTTCCCAGGAGAAGAAAGCTCTCTAAGCGCATCATTCCCACAAATAGCTAGCATGTAATCAGCAGTATCCACTTGGAATAGCTCCCTCAAGTGTCTAACGGAAAAGAGACGAATAGGATCATGTTAGCATACATCAGAAAACATTTAAATCCAATCACATTAAAATAAAAACCCAAGCTACGAGGTTTAGAATAGATAGTAAAAACGTTATATCAAAGATAAACGATTATTTTGAATAATACCTAAAGACCATAGGACAGTAATCCTTCCAGCGAAACTCCACAGACTGATGAGGAGGAGTAATCTTTGATCCCTCCGGTGGAAACCTAGTCCAGAACTTTTCCTTTGGATCAAAATCATTTGGCTTCAGTTCCCTTACAATCTGGGCATGCTTTCCAACAGAATACCTGATGTACAAAACCAACATTAAAAATCAGGATTAAGGTCCGCAGTGCTACCAAATGAATCAAACAGAAACCAGACTCGCACTTGAAGAAATTAACCAAAGAACCCATATCTCAAAATTAATAAAATAATAATTACCGGATGCCCAATTGTAAATTAAGCATCAAATCGTAATTCTTATGCCCTTTAGAAATAGTCTCTCCAGGCTTCTTCGCCTCCTCGCCATTAAAACAACAAGGTGCTTTCCTAAACGGCCTGATACCATCCCGATCCAAACCATCCCTGTATATCATGGAAGCCTCAACATTATCAATAATATCACATGTAATGTCCCCAGCCTCGCCATCACTTTCCCATATGCATATCCTTGGAAAATTCATGTTACTTCCTCTAGCTCCATCCACTGAAGACCTTTTCCTAGTAGCTGCAGCTGGTATAAGCAAATCGCTCTCGTTTCTTTTAAGGAAATGTTCCTTACCATTCCCTGGATAAAAAGTTCCGCTCAATTCTTGAGCCACAACATCCTTGTTACTATTCCAGGTACCGACATAACAGCTCCCATCTGGCCAAGTGAAAATACCATTTCCTTTTGGTACACCATTTTCCCATTGCCCATCATATCGATTTCCATTTGCCCAAAGCAAAACTCCTCGGCCAGAGATGACGCCGTTTTTCCATTCACCATCATACACATTCCCGTTTTTCCAGACATACCTTCCTTTCCCATCCTGTACATTCTTCTTCCATGTCCCATCGTAAAAATCCCCGTTGGCGTATCTCTTTTGGCCGTACCCGTGTTTCCGATCAGCGCTCCACGAGCCACGATAAGTGTCTCCGTCGGATCCGATGAATGTACCGAACCCTTCCATCCGACCCGACTTGAATTCGCCCTCAAACGTAGCACCCGACGGCCAAGAGAACTTCCCTTTCCCAGATGCTTTTCCTCGCCGCCACTCTCCTTCGTACATGCACCCGTCTGTCCATAGATACTTACCCGATCCGTGAGGCGCGTTTCCCGAGAACGAACCAATATAGAGATCGCCGTTAGGGATACGCTTCTCCACTGCGGCAGAGCCTCCGGTGGCGCCACTTGCATCGACACCCGCCGCCGCCGTGGTGGCTGTGTTGGTCGGAGTAACTCTTCGAGTAGCGGACTGAGATCGGGGACGGTTAACAACTACCGGCTGCGGCGGAACTGAAACCACCAATGGTACAGGTTTTGAGGTTTCTTTGTCAGCCACTAGAACTAAAACCTTATCTTCCTCTCCTTTCTTCTTCTTAGCACTTGAAACGGCGTCATTTCGCTCATCAACGACAAGTCCTTCACGCATTTTCAGCTCATAAAATATCCTCCAATCTGTTTCTTTATAATCTTCAAATCTCAGCGGATGAGTGTATCTGCTGTTTTATCCTCTTCACAACTGCATTTCCAGGGAGGCTGAGTTTGCAGCGGCGGAAATGGAAACGCCGGAAAAAAGGGCATTTCCGGCGGGATTGGGCGTTCCTTTATCTCTCTAGAATTGATTAATTTTCCTTCTAGGTATTCTCAGTTTTCTCTCTCTCTAAAACTTAACTTTCTTTATTTCCTTGTATCTTTCTCTCTTTACTGCTTTTGTGTTTGGGGAAATAGGTGGGAATCCTACAAACGCAAACACCACAAGCAGAGCACCGTAGAGACAGAAAGTAAATAAAGCTTATAATTTTAAATTATTGACTGCTTAATTATTTTGATAATAATAACTAAAAAAAAAGTGAAATTTACAAAGAAGAGAGAGAGTATTTGAGTGCAATGAGCCGGCTTTTGCCTAGGGAACGTTGCTGCTACTATGCGAGTATAAGTAATTAGTACCAATTTTGATTTTATTTTCGGATTTTCTAAATTTCCTTATGACGAATATGCCCTCTAGTTTTTTATCGAAATTCCCTCGGGTATGTAACCATGGATCTCTGGTTCCATCGTGACATGACGGAATTGGCCAAGGATAGGAACCTTCAGGGGCCATGACTATCGTTATGTAATTTCCTTACATTTACTTATTTGCCCTTGCTACTTCAATTTTTTTTTTTGGGTGGAAAATCCGTTTGTTCGCGGTGCTGCATGGTTAAGGTTTGACGATTCCACTCCGTTGGTAATTTCATTCTTTTTTTATTTGTTCTCTGTCAACCATTTTAGAATATTAGAAAAAGAAAAGGAAATACGTGTTTTAGGACATGACTGGGAGGTTATGTTTGGTAACAACATTTGAAGAATCCTTATTTGTACTAAACAGAATCCAAATTATTTTCTGGTTGGTAGATAATATCCTACAGCTACAGTTTCGACGGATTTAAAATATTTACAACAGAATCTGATTTTTTTTAATGACGAAATACACCAAACATCCCATATATCACAAAAAAAAGAAAAAAAAATATTCCAGCTCGGTTTGACTCGACGTTTAAATACAATTAACATTGCAATTTAAGAAAAAAATTACTCTCATAAGAAAAAATCACTCAATAAATAATTAAGATTGTTTTACTTTATGGGTCGATCAACCCTGTATAAATCAGCAATCTTTTATATTAGTGTATTATTATTTAACCTTTAATAATGTAATTTCCTTTTAGTATATAGTGAGCCTTGGAAATAAAGGATAGCGGTACAAGTTTGAATGATGAAGGGGAGGACCAAAATTACCTGTGTATGGCCCACCTTGAAAGCCTATTTTAGTTAAATTTTTAGTGGGTTGTCCACCAATATTTTTTGTTAATAGACAAAATGCCTCAATTTTGGTATCAGGTCGTGCAATTGAGACTGTGAAATCATAAAATATCATTTTCATCCATTAACTTAATTACTATTATAAGATGTGTCTCGATTTTAACTTATATCTGCAAATATTACCTAATTTGTCTTTTAAATATGGGAACTTGTTATCAGTATAATTCTGCTTGGATTTAACTAAACTAATATTTAGATAAAACATATTTGCCAAAGAAAATTGGCAGCTAGGTTTCGTGACCATTTTTATATTTTCTTTGAAAACGTTTTAATTATTGATCCAATTGTTAACAAGTACTACGGCTATGTTTGGTATGATAGATTGTAATGTAATGTAATAAAAGTATAATTAATCATCTATTTGTTAACACAAATTTTTAACAATGTAATGTAATTATATTTACAAATGTATTTGTGAATACATTTATTAATATATTTCAAAATCCTTTAATTTTGTTCCGTATTTCTCATTATATTATTTTTACGAGTTTAAAGATTTTGCAAATTATTTTTAATATGACATTAGAGTGTTGATGCTAGTTTTTTATTTTAATGAATTAATATATTTTTAACATGAATTAATTTATTTTAATGCTAGTTTTAACATGACTGGGATGAATAATATTATCCGAGGAAAGTATTATTCATGACGAGTACGATAATATAATTTGAGATAAAAATGAATTCATTTAGGCCATCAAAAGTCAAAAATAAAAATAAATAGCTTAAAGAGTTGATCAAAATTTGACAGGCTAAAAAATATTTTACAAATTTAAAAAAAATTATTTTGATCGCATAGAATCTTTTGAAATAATGTAAATAAATTTTTAAAAGTGAAAACTAATTTTTAGATAAATATAAAAAATAGACTTTCGGGCTCTGAAATATATCGAAACGAATTCGTTGTGGGTTAAAATTTTAAAACCAACCTAAATAATATTTTTGAATAATTTTGGTAAAAATTTGATAATAAAATAAATTGGATCAACCATAACTAGACAAGTAAATTAATCATAGATATTGGTTAAAAAACTTGATGATCAATATATGGTCATTGACCAAGTCATATATAAGCATTATATATTTGAAATTTTCAACTATTTTTCACTCATATTTTTAACTAAATATAGAAATGTATTAGTATTTACATTACATTACTAATGTAATCAAATATAGCAATGTAATCACAATTACATTGCATTATATTACATTTCTTAATCCATTACATTATTCAATTCATTATATTTTACCAAATATAGCCTAAGATGTTTATAATTTCAATGCTAAATATCACATGACATAAATTGGCTCATCTGGGGCTGAAAAATTTAGAATTTTCATCATAAAATACAGTAGCTAGACTATAGGAACTTATTGTCTTGGTTAAAATATCAATTTTCTCACTTAAATTATAAAAATTATAGTTAAATTTCAATTTTAATATTTAAAAAAATCATATAGTCAAGTATGTGTTTTTCCTGTAATAATTACACCATATATAATGATAACAACAAAGATAACTAAATTTTGTAACTTTAAAATCGCATCACAGAATAATAAAACCCAACATATACGACAATAATACATAAACAACATATATATTTAAAAAAAAAAAGTTTGGATATGTTTTATTAAGAATAAGGATGTTGGTCTCGCAGTCAGTGCATGTGAGAATAATAAATCTTGAATAAATTCACCTTTAACTCCGGTGAGCCCTCACAATTAATAAGCCCTACTCTTTAATGGTACTTTAGGCAAAGAATGAATAGAGACGTATACTTTCAACTACCCATTCACTTATACGTCCTTCATAATCTTTTTTTTTTTCCTTAAATGGCCATAATTTCATTTTTATTTAAAAAAAAAAGAGAAGTATAAAATCTAATCAGAATCATATGAAATCGAAATTGAGATTTACTGCACTTTTAATTAAATATTGCCAGTGGATCAAATTAATCTAATTAGATTCTTGTTAATATAAAGTGTTTGGTTCCTTTAAAAATAGAAAAAAAAATGTAAGAAAATTAATGTATGGGGTAGTTTTCATGTTTTGTTTAGTAGTTAGAGCTAATTTAATTACGGACGTCTCTTGATTAGTTTATGAAGTAGAAAATAATTACTCTCTCAAATTTCCATTTTAAAAGTCAATTTTTTATTTTTTATCGAAATAAAAAAAAATAATTAATATACATCAATTTTATAAAAAAATTATAGTCATTAATAAAAATATATTTTTATATTATCAAAAAATTTTATTTAATTTTAGTTAAAAATAGAGAACAATAAGAAGAAAAAATTTAATAATGTGTATAATAATTAGAGAAATATAGATATATATATATTACTCAAATTTAAAAAAAATATAGTTAAAAGTGAAATAAGATAAAATATAAAAAATAATATTTTAAAATAAAATTGAGAGAGTAATTGTTATAACTTATAAGCGAACATCCAACTATCATAAATGTTTAAAATTCATATTTGTTTTACTCTTTACTTTATTTATTTTTGTTATATTTTATTTGTTTAATTTTAGTTTATTTATTTTTGCAATTAAAACCTCCCCAATTTATTCTTTAGTTTTTTTTTTCTTAGAAAAATCAAATTTCTTCTATTTTCCGTGGGATCCACCGTCCCTATTATTCTCACAAATTTTATTGTTTTTAAGAGTAAATTTTTTTTATTTATTTTTTGTGATTTTAACACACATAAATTATATTGCATTTAAGTAATTAATTTATTAATGATTACTGATTAATGACGCCTCAAGAACCATACCTTAAGCACTCAAGTGCACTCCTACACTTCTTACAAATAACTCAATAAATAGGAGATTTAGATATTGATTCATTGATACTCTTTCTCTAGATTTATCTCTCTAAAAGATATATGACTTGATCTTCAGAGTATTTACATTCCGTCGGACCGGACAAAACTTCTTGCAGGTGTTTATTAGTAAATTGTGTCATACAGCCATTGATTCATTCAAGGTTTTGACGAATCAACCTTTATCAAATAGCAACCAATTATTTATAGTTTCGATATACGGATTTTCTCATATATATAATTTCAAGTTAGTAAGCCCATTACCATACCCTTTAAAAAAACACTCAGAGTTAGAGGTGAGCAAAAAAAAATCGAAAAAATAGTTAACCATAAAATCGATCAGAAATTAAATCGATTTATACTATTAATTAATCTGATAGATTCGGTTACGATTTTTAATTTTTACATTTTGTATTTTTTTTGTTAAGGTTTATGTTTTTAAGTACCGGTTAACCGTATATATATATATATATATATATATATATATATATATATATATATATATATATATATATATCTTAAATATTTTTCGTTCTCTCTAAAATTTACATAAAATAATATTTTAAAATAAATTTAAATTATATTTTTATTTTTATAACATAATTTTTTATATTTTCCTATAAAATTTATATAATACTTTAAACTAAATTTATATTTTATCATTCTCTTTAGGTATATAATAATATTTATATGTAATATTTGATTAATTTTTATATATGTTATTTTTTATCATATATTAATGTTCATATTTTACTTAATAGCATTTAATTAAATTTTTTTATATTTTATAGTTTATTTTGTAATATTTAATATTATCCAAAATTTTATTTGACTTAAAATTAAACATACTAATTTCTAACAAATATCAAATCTATTTTATAATGTTAGCTATTAATTTATAAAATTTAAATTTTGACTAGTAAATTATATTTATTTTGTGATAAATCCTAAAGTAGTTTATTTGTGAAAGAAGGAGTGAAAGCTGCAGTAAATAATTGGATACCGATTCATCTATAAGGGAATAGCTAGCAGTCGAAAGGTCGATCGAATGGCTGGACCTGTAAAAGGGAGTGCTCGATTGGACCCGGACGTTAGCATTTCGAATCTTAAGTTAGTATCTTTAGAGAGAGTGCTTAAAGAGTGAGAAAGTCTCAGGATTTCAATACCTGATGCCATCATACTTTGGATTATTTATAGGAGTTATTTGGAGAGGTACTTGAGTACTTTGGGGGGCGATATTTGGAGAGGTACTTGAGTACTTTGGGGGGCGATAACCGACAATCAGAGTAGGTGAGCGGCGATGTGACAGGAAGTAGATGGAGAGTATGGGCGCTGGCTTGTGTCAGTGAGCTAATAGGACGGACTGTCCCATCAGTCCAATCGGACACCACACTTTTCCCGTATTATCTTTCAGCTCGCGTTTTGCCTTTTTGCTAATGGACTTTCAAAAATATCCATCTTTGAGAAATTTTCCAGAAATCTCTATTTACATTTTTACATTATTTAGTGTGAATAAGAATTCCAACGCCAATGTAATCCGGGAGCTAATTTTGACCATGCATTTTTAAATTTGAAAGACTTTAAATTTTGACTTCAAAACTCTATATTTATTTATTTTAAGATTAATATATATACAATTACTTAAATTTAATTTTATATTTCTTTCAACATCCATACTTTAATAATAACTTATTGAATACTTGTACTTATTAATATTTTATAAAAAATAAATATAAATTTACAATTTAAATAATCAGCACGTGACACTCAATTATGTTGATATTCTCATCACATTATATCAAAATTAACAAAAAGAATCCATCAAAATCAATAAAAAAGAACCATTCCTTTCATTTTTATTTCACGTTAGTTTTACTGCACTTGTAAGACGTGTATTTTCATTACAACAATTTAAATATCATAACAATATTAGTCAAAATACAGATTAATCTTTTACCTTAATTAACTACGTATATACATGCCATAACACAACTAAAATAAAAACTATTATTTTTTTTCAGATCTTGCTCCACTATGTACCGAGCTCCCGCATATTTCAGAACCTGCACGCAGTAAACACTACGTGCTGAACACTAAATATGTTCAGTAGTAACTACTAATCTTAAAATTTTATAATAAAAACATAATTACGTATATTATGCAAACCTTTATTTATATCTTATCCGAAATTTCTTTCAATTCTTTTAATACTATTTTCATTATTTATCAATATTTTGGTTATCTTTTTACTTTAATACTTTACTTTTCAATTAACTTGACAGTATGTTATTTTATACTTCAATTACAAATGAACATTTATCGTTACATTCCTTATTTTTACTTTAATTTTTACTTTTACTTAACTTTATCTTATACTTTTAATTACATCGATACAATTATCATTTCCTTTAACGAGTTACATTGGTATTCGTGTTTTCAGTTTTCGCTATTTATTCATTTATTTCGCTTTGATTTTTTGACTAATTAATGCACTGCAATTACCAAGACTTTTAACTTTTAATACAAAGCGATACATTTATTTAGAACACTTTGTATACAACTTTTTATTTTCCTTTCTTTCTACAAATGGGTCTTTTTAAGCACTTATTTCACAATTATTACCTTTTTCATTATTAACTGTACAATTATTTTTCTTTTGATCATTTTACTTTTCATGTAACTTTTACTTTCAAATTTCCATTACTTAGCTATATTTTCAATTAATCATAGTATTGTCATTTTGAACTTTAATTACAGATTTAGTACAAATTTTCAATTTTTTTATTTTCAAAATAATAATTGATACACAACATACCAATTATTTCTCATGGATCTTTTCGTATAACTTCTCATTTTAATTTCTTTTCTTTACAAAGATTTATTTTTATGAGCTGTACAAACATTACTTATCATTTTATTCTTATAAAATATTTTCTTTCCATTTTTGCTTTTAAATTATAAATCTTTGGGAATAATTTCAGTTTTATCCAAAAGTTTTCATTCTTCTTCAATCAAATCCTTATCATTTATAACATTTATATTCAATTATTTTTGCACTTCTGAGTTATTCTTTTCAATGTACCCCTAACGCAATATGACATGACTCTCAAAAAAAATATGCAGGACATGGACCCCAAAGAGTCCCACTAAACAGATTAAGAAATGATCCCGAAAGATCAAGTCTCACAGATCGGATATCATATACACTTTCACTTTCACTTTAACACTGAAACTATGGAGATCAGAGATCTTACCCATAACAAAGCAAGTCGTCATGACTTGCACTGCGGTATATGGTGTCCCTATGGCTAGCAAATTATATCACGAATAAGAATATCACTACTTGACTATTGCTAAGGGCAAAAACAATCAAAAAATTTCATAATGATTTATAATCTTTCAATAATTTTAATTTTTTTTCTTAAAAAGTGTATTTTGTCAATCGCACTCTTTTTAGCGCTTTTGATTATTTAGTAATTTTTACTTTACAAAATACCCCTAATGCAATATGACAGGATCTCGAAAGATCAAGTCTCACAGAACGGATATCAAATACACTTTCACTTTCACTTTAACACTGAAACTATGGAGATTAGAGATCGTACCCATAACAAAGCAAGTCGTCATGACTTGCACCGCGGTATATAGTGTCCCTATGGCTAGCAAATTATATCACGAATAAGAATATCACTACTTGGCTATTGCTAAGGGCAAAAACAATAAAAAAATTTTAGAATGATTTATAATCTTTCAATAATTTTAATTTATTTGTTTTTCTTAAAACAATATATTTTGTCAATCGCACTTTTTTTAGCGCTTTTGACTATTCAGTAATTTTTACTTTTCAATCACTTTTTTTGAATTATTTTACAATATTTCAATCTAAATATTTAATATCTTTTGGACATATAACTTTTGAAATTACTTACTTTTAGCCAAATATTCTTTTTATATTTTTATACACTTGGTGAATTATATTGTTATAATTCACTATCTCTTTTTTATTTTTAACACTTTACACTTTATGAATTATTGCTTTTAAATTCAATAAATTACTTTTATATTCATTTTATTCTCTTTGACTTTTAAATAATTTCTTACATTTTTTGTTTGAATTTGTGATTATTCGAAATTTGAAATACTTTTGTACGGATTGTGAATTATTTATAATAATTCACCATTTTATTTGAATTATAAATTATTTTGTAATAATTCAATACGGTTATTTTATTCACTGTTCTTTTTATTTTTCCAAAATTTCATCATTTGATTTCTTTATTTTCTTTATACGAAATGTAAATTAAATTACATTAATTTACCAATTTTTAATTATTTATTGAATTATTTTTTAATAATTCAATATTTCAATTAAGCATGTTTCATATTTACTTTCAAAAATATTATCATAAATCACATAAATTCTATAAAAATTTATGTGAATATTGTTCTTTAATTATTGTCATTTTTATTTATTTTATGAATTATTTTACCATAATTTATTATATACGATATATACATACATTTATACTTAACTTAAAAATTCTCTAAAAATCTGCATAAATTTTCAAAAAATTTATGGGCAATTCATTTTATGCTTGTTATCATTTTATAACATAATTACAAAAAATTCACTAACTTTCTTAATTATATCATCCAATAAATATTTCAAAAATATTCAATTAATTCTAATAAATTTTAAGAAAATTTGTGGACGTATTATTTCATGTTCCATATCAAATTAAAACTTAATTTCATCAAATTACATAACATATAATCCAATACTTTAAAAGGAAATTTTTTGCTCATATAGGAAATTTCTTAATAAATTTCCTTAATTTAATTTATACATTATACTAAGCTTAATTAAAATCTAATTGAACAATTATAACATTAATTACGATTTTACTCAATAATTCAATATTTTTTCCTTAATAATCTTAAAGGAAAAATTCAATAAATTTAAGGGATCAAAGGATTTCATAGTCACTTATCTTAACGGTCGAATTCTCTTTAGTTTACTTGTTAAATTGCTTGTCGGACCAGTCATCGGAGCGTCGTCGGTAACAATCTGACACTGCCACCTCATAGATCGGGATCCATCGACTTCATTTTCAGTGGTCACGTATCAAACCGCCGGTTGGTTTGGTTGAAAAATCCTTTTAAACCGTCGATTCACTATTCTCTGATCTCTTCATCACTAGCACTTGAGGAGCGATGGAGTATATCGGAAGACTTGCCTTATTGCTGGGAGTCGACCGATGGTAATAGGATCACCGTAGTTGCTGTAGATCATCGAAAAAAAAAAGAAAACCGATCGATAGAGGGAGAGAAAAAAATCGGACGATTGGACTACCACGGTAGGACTGGACACAAGCAAGAGAGAGATTGCCGCATGTCGCTCGCCGCCGTTGCGATGGTGGCCAGAGTGAAGCGCGGTCGGCATGAGGTGGGCTTGGCGCCATCCCTCCCTTGCATCATCACCTTTATCTCATTCTTTCTTTGTTTCTTTTTTCATATGCTCCTTATATATATATATATATGATTCATAAATTTTACCACTTTGCTTTCGTAATTTTTTTCTCACTTTCAAAACTTTTATTCAATTAAAATTAATTCAATAATTCTTATCACATAAAAAATAGGCGAGACATAAATTTTCGGCTCAATCGGAGTCCGTTATTGGTCCGATTTAATTTTATCGGTTTGATTTAATAACTGTCGGTGTCATCAAAAAATTTAATTCTTATCACCAAAATATTCTACACAAAATTTAAGGTAGATCTGAAAAATTTAGCAATATTTGGAGTTCATTTGTTATTTTTAAAAATTACACAAAATCAAGTCACCTTTTTTATCGAAAAAATTAATTCGCTACTTTTTTCGTATTTTTTATTTTTCGAATCTCATTTGATATCAGTTTCACTTCAAATTTCTACTCCAGACTCACCATAACCAATAATTTTCGATGATCCAATAAAATATTTTTAACTTTCGAATTTACTTTTTTGCCCGAAAAATACTATTTACTGTCGAATAATACTGTTCACAGCTAATCCAGTGTTGAGGCCGTTACATTAATAGCATTTTTGCACCTTAAATTTTCTAAATACTTTTAAATAATTATAGTTTATAGAATAATTCATGAATTATTTTTCTTGCTTGGATTGAATGCGTTAAACCTTCACTTCCTTTTTTGTGTTTTTTTTAAACCCAAACTTTATTAAGTAAAAATCAATGTTATTAAAATCGGATCGGACCATTCGGTTTAATTGCAAACCGATAAATTACTTAAAATCGAATTGATAAAAAATCGAATTAAACCAAAAAAATCGGATTGAATCGAAAAAATCGAATAGAACTGATCAAAACGAGTTTTTGGCTAAAAAGTGTAAAATATATATATATATATAATTTTTATTATTTATTTAATTAAAAAAATTAGTATTTTAAATTATAAATATGTCACTTAATAATTTAATATACTTATTAACTATTTAGTTCATTATAATAGTATATTAAATTATTAAATAATATATTTAAAATTTAAAATACTAAATTTTTTAGATTAAATAAATAATAAAAATTAATATATATATATATATTAAATTTTTATTATTTATTTATTTAAACAATTAATATTTTAAATTCTAAAAATATCACTTAATAATTTAATATACATATTATCTATTTGAATTTATTATAATTAAATATAATTATACTCATACATGCAATGTTAATATTTTTTTGTGTCTGTTTCATTAGTACTCTATCTAAACATGAAATTCTTTTCATGATATGATTATATTTTTATGTTTCTAACATATAATATTCAAAAATTATAATTAATCACTTGTAATAATAAAATTGAAATTATATTTTATAATTTATTATTAGAATATTTGTGACATATATTTAATATTTAATGAATATTTTTTTTTAATTTTTATATAATAGTATTTAAGAAATTATAATAATTGATAATATTTAAAAAAAATTAATTGAACCGATCGAACCACGAATTTCTAATTTTACTAATTTTTTATTCAATTCGATTTTAATAACATTGTTAAAAACAAACCAACAGACAAACTAAATAACAAAAATCAAACAGAGTTGGAGCCAACAAACGTCTTATATAGATTGGAGCTTGGATCGGATAAAGATGAAGATGCATCAAAAGAAATTATAGAAGATAAATGGAAGGACAAGAAATGAAATCAATTTTCAAAAAGGAACTCTATCTATTATTCCGCGGACAACCTTATCATCTTGCCACACCGATGCTATGCCAACCCATAAATGAATGATAATAAAACCATTGAAAATATAAGAAATGCAAGGAAATTACTTATTTCGTTTTTTTTATTAATTATTTTTGTTATTTTTATTAAAATTAAAAAATAATAAATAAATTTAAATTTAATATTAAATTTCGTAATTAAGATTAAATTATTAAATCTGATTAATTTTGATTTTATTAAAAAATAAAATAAATTAAAAAAAATAAATTAAATTATATTAAAAATTTAAATGTGATAAATAAATATAATTTAAAATTTATTAAAAAAAATAATAAATAAAAAAAATAAAGAAAGTAATTAAGAAAGAAAATTGTAATGAAATTGGATATTTTTTTCCTTTTAGAAATCTGACATAATAATGACTAAGCAAACCGTACAATATTTATCCAAATTTACGGAAAATCCCTTTTTTTTTAAAGATATCGAGAATAATATGTTATGTACATCCAAAATAGTTAGTATACATGAAATTATTTATTAAATTGATTCGTAAAAAAAAAAATCAAAGAAATCGTCCAATATGAAAACAAACTAAAAAAAAAAAACTAATTAAACAACAGGAATGTCCAAACGGAACCCAATAATTTTATGGATTTTCTTGCATTAACGTTTGTATAAAAGCAACAAAATATCAGTAATAAGGGTTAAGAAAAAGACATTTTGACCCCATCTTATTCGCTGCCCAATTAACTTCTCTAATTAATACATAATCAATATACTAAATTCAGGATTGTCATAGTAATGCTTTGATCTAATCACCCTCATAAAAAGTCTAACTATTAATTAATTAAGGTTCGATAACCACTACTGTAATACATCATGTTTGATCCTTTCTATAATATTCTACTATCAAAATCTTCCACTAATCATTCTTAGCCATGCATATCCCTTGCAATTTTAACTCAACATTTCCATATCTCTATCATTAGTATTTTTACAAAAAAAAAACAATTGATTGAGATAATGATATTCCTTCTCTAATTTTGTTTTGTTTTGGTTTGGTTTTATCATGAGTTAAGGTTAATTAAATAAGTTATTGAAAATTGGTTGCAATAATTAAGAAAAATAGCGAAAATAAAAGGATGAAGCCAAACAGTCCCTTTTACAGTTGGAACGGGGCGGCCTGAGCTGGCAGTTTAGTTGGGCCCACATCGTTTCTTTTTTTCTTTATTTTTAGGTGTCTGTATGTGGGGATGTCCCCGTTTCCCACGATTCAACACGTGTAATTCTAAGAGTTCGCCACGTGCACCCTGGAGTTGGATCAAATGTGTTTTGCGACTTTTTGTCCTTATACTGTTATACATGAAAAAGGTCTGCCACTGTGCGCGTTTACTTTGCCACGTGGGATGAAGCGGACAACAGGAGGTGTTGACGTGCCATTTTCTTTTTAATTAAATTGCCGACATATGCAGGAATTGTATTATCAAAAAAATATATGTGGCTCGAATTGAGTTATTCAAATAAGGATAGTTAAGTAATTATATATTTTAATAAATTTAAAGTGACATAAATCATTTTTATTTATTAAAAGTCAATCCAAATCGAATTATATTTAACTCATAAAGAGGATGTTATTTCAAATATCTCAATTTACATAGATTTATTCTATTTTTAATAAGAGAAAACGAAGTAAAAGTTATCTTTGAAATAAAATAAACAATGTTTACCTTTTCTCCAATATTTTTAATACATTCTTTTGGTATATTATTGGGTAAGGGAGTTCTGATTATTACGGGAACAAAATGGCATAATTTTTAATCAAATTGTTAAATTCCAATGATGAGCAAGGTTGAAAAATATTTTATATTGGAATATAAAATGCAGGGCCATCATTATTATCGTTGTTATTATGTTTGCAGAGAAAATTCAATCATCAAGTTTTCATAACATACCAGTCCAAATCTTAAAGCCGTCCCTTTGACGTTACACCTATTATGGAATTACACGTGTTGAAGTTAATTTATCTAAATTTATATTGAATATATTCATAAAAGAGCAACGTATTCTCTATTGGACATTTTGAAGTTATTATATAAATAAAATTAAAAAAAAAACTATATAGTTCATAAAAAAAGTCCAAAATTAGAGTTAGGTGAAAAGATAATGAGGGCGAGCATAGATTTAAAGGGAAAGAGTTTGAATGACTGTATAATTTGTTGCAATCAATCCTACAGTACTGTATCCACTTATGGAATAATGAAAATGAAAACAAATATTAGTTGTCAGTATCAACATATCAAATGCAAAAAAATATTCAACAATTTGCTTTCTTTCATTCAATTGGGTTTATTTACTATTATTATTTAGTATTTAAATCAATTTTATTTCTAAAGAAAAAGTATGAAAAATAAATTGTCAAACAATGGAGAAAATATAATGAGAAATGTGTGCCTTGGAATTTTGGATTATGCAACAGTAACCGACCGTGTCATCTTTAATTCTTTCCTTTCTCCCTCCACGATTTTTTTGTGAAACCCCAAAATAAGTCAAAAATAAAACAACAAAAAATCTCCATTATATATTGTGACGTATAAATAAAAACGGATGCTTTCTTCAATAATAATAATAATGGACGCCTATTTTTAAAATTTTAGTAAAATTGATTTTAATATAGTCGGTGATTTTAAATTCGAATTTCCACCTTTTTTTTTGCATGAAAAAATAAAAACTTTAAAGATGCGTTTACTTATATAAAATAATTTTTTATTTTATTAAAAAAATTGAAGTATTTATTTTCTATAAAAAATTTAAAAAATGCTTTTATTTATCAACAAATAAAAAATTGTAGTGTTTATTTATGTACACATATGTGTGTGTGTTTATGTATGTATATGTGTGTATATATATATATATATATATGTATATGTATGTGCATACATACATATGTATATGTATGTAAATATATGCTCGTACATACACATGTATTTATACATACATACATACATACATATGTACATGTATATATATGTATGTACATATATACACATACACATACATATACATATGTATATATGTATGCACATACAAGTACATACAGATACGTGTATATGAATATTTATGTGTATGCATATGCATATGCACATGCATAAATACATATTTATATGTATATGTATGTATATAGATAGATAGATACATATACATATATGTGCGTACATACATACATGTATGTATGTATGTGTGTGTGTGTGTGTGTGTGTGTGTGTATATATATATATATATATATATATATATATATATATATATATATATATTCATATGTACGTATGTATGCATGTACTACATATACATGCACATACAAAAACATACATATGCATATATATGTATATGTATGTATGTACATATATATATGTGTGTGTGTGTGTATTAATATTATTCAGAAAAATTGGAAAATATCTTCTATTAGTTTTTTAATCTATTTTTTATTTTGGAAAACTGAAAAATTTATTTTCTATTTTCTATTTTAGAAAACTGACGAAAATAAACATTATCTCTATTTTCTATTTTATGTGAAATTTTTTTTTGAAAAATTGAAGTAATTTTCTGTGAGTGAATGGATCCTAAATGCATTAGTTTTTTATACTCTGGGTCGAATTTTATTAACTTGCTCACTAAGTCTATATATATAATACGTATTTTCTTGTCACGGTCCAATTATTTGTAACGAAATACAACTCGTTGTTTTTTTTTAAAAAATTAATAGAAAAGTATATTAATTTGATTTTTTTTAATCAGTTCCTTATATATACGCAGAGGGTATAAGCATGGTTGAATATAGCAAAATAGCTTGACAATAGTTAGTTGGATGAAGATACAAGGAATTCCTTATTCATGTGTGGATTGAATTTGAGACCTAACAGCACAGTTCGCTAGATTAGCATTACTAAGTCAAAACTTATAAATACAAGATTGTCTATCTTAAACGCATAAAAAAATAAAATATTTAATAATTTATGTACTTTTATTTTTACCTTTGTTATATATTCTAGTTGTAATTACAATTTAGCAATAAAAACTTTGTTGCGAAGTGCATGTTAAATTTTAATGAAAGCGACATTTTTATGAATTGTATGCTTAATGCAGCAAGAATATATATATATATATATATATATTGGCTAAATTATGCTAACAATGTTAGTTATAAAATTTAAGTTCGCACTAAATTTATTTAGTAATAAAAATCATCAGTTACAGAGATTGTTCTGGTAGTGAATAAATAATTATGGGTAGGAGCTTTTATGGCTCAGTAAAAATTATTGATCGAAGCTGCCAAATCGTTTCTAAACTCTTTTTTAATATTTTTAATTTCTGTTTTTCTTTTGAAATGCTGTAGGTAGGTCCATGCATTTTACTACTTTTCTCGTTCATTTTTGTATATTATTAAAATATGAATTTTTATTTTCAAAAAAAAAAAAAAGCATGAGGAGTGAACTTTTTAGAAAATAGGTAACCATGTCACCGGTCAATATTTTTATATGAAAACTCTTTTCTTAAAACCTTATTCGGATACATAATTGAAAGCGATTCTTCCAATGGAATATACTCCATACATGAGATAATAATTGAATACATAATTTCATTTAAGAAAATCCAAATTTCTTATCACTTGTACCAATAACTATTCATTTATCAGTCAATGTTTACCAGTTAAGTAATTAATAAAATTACGTAATACAAATTTCCAATATGGTTTTTGGAAAAAAATAAAATTGCAATTTGTGTATAATTGTTTTGGAGGAATGAAATTTAGAAATAAAATAATTGTTTTATTTTCTTTAAAAAGAATCCAAGTGGATATAAAATAAATTCAGTTAGAAAAAAAAGAAGTCAGATGTGGCAATTAGTTGGAGAAAATTGGATGCAAGAGCGGACTATAACGGCCTTATTTTGTGTAAGAAGAAAACAGACTGCACATGATAAGTGGTTGAATACATATAATTTGTAATGACTTCATCAGTCCAATTGGAGGAGACCCATTTTCTCAACATCACCTCTTATTATTTCACCCAATTTTGGAAACAAAAATAAATATGATTTTGGTTTTATGCACACCTATTTCATATACCTTTCAAATCTTTTTATTTTTTTAACTTAATTAACAGTCATTCCATTTTGGGATAAAAGCCAAAATTACTTTTAAAATATTAAAAATTGTATAAATTTGTTTTTGTTAATTTTTAGTAAAAAGCGTTCTCACCATTAATAAAATAGCTCATATTTATCATTATTGATAATAACTCTCTATGAAATTGGGCCTCAAGAGCTGAAGGTCCAATATAAACGCAAGCCCACAAAGGAGTAGGTCCATAAAGAGGCACCACAACGATCCGATCGGATTGATCGTATAGCCCGTATTTTCGCCTAATATCACCTACCCACCTAAAATATGATCGCTACAGTGTAAGTCATATCACCATTATTAGGCCATCCTCCTAGGTACTCAAGAGCGTAACAGCCCACACATTATCGAAATCCTATAAATAAGTTAAAAGTCTTGGTAATGCCAAGCTCTCTCTAGAATTTCTATTTGTTTATTTCCTCTCTCTAAATATACACTCTTCTTACTTAACCATCAGAGCCTATCTCGGTTTGATCGGACGCCTTCTTTTCTCACAGGTTTCACGTAGCTCTTCATTGTATGGTCCATATCCTCTCTGTTATTTCGATATTCTTAAAAATATCATTTGGTGCTTTCGTTGAGAGGCGATGGAGAGCCTTCATGAGTAACTCAGCCACCTCAAATTTGAAAATCATTTCGATGATGAACGAAGGAGGCTTAAATCGTTCGTTATAACTAACGACACTAAAGAACCCTCTCCGAACTTCCAGCACGTCACAATCTCCTGAATAAATTCGAAAGAGAATCATAGAAGGATGATTTTGCGAAACTTCTCCAACATTAGCTTGAGAAAAAATCTCCATTGCCTTTTCGGGCTCATCTCGAATAATCAATTTTGAAGATTTGTGAGACTTTTTAGGCCGAGCGAATTTGTCACCTTTAGAAGTAGACTTTTTCTTCCTCTTCTTTTTAAGATTCACCTTAATGCTCTCCAACACTTTTGATGTGAAATCAACATCCATGAAAGCTACAAGAAAATAAAAAGACCAAAATCAATAACATCATGCAATAAGTATGCTTACGGTCGACAATAGGATGATTGACCTCAATAATTGTTGATCTATCTAAAGAATTCAATAGAAAATCAGAATTAATTGGGTTATCCTGGCGATCTTCAAGAAACTTCATCAATGCATCGATTCCTAAATTAAAATCATCAGAATCAGCTGTAAGATCTTTTAAAAATTATGGTTTATCTGATTAGCGTAGGCTCACCCCGAAACCTCCCTTTCGACCAACCAGAAATAACTTTTCTTTGAACCCTTTGAGAGAAATGGGAAGGATAAAAAGTATTTTCTTATGCCTACTTATGAAGTGATACTCATTCCCCCCATCATAGCAAGAAAGATAGAAGAAATGGATAAATAACTCCAAGAAAGGGAACTACCTGCACCTTATTGTAAACGATCTTAAAACAAGTAATAAACCTCCATCCGTTTGGATTCAATTGATTGGGGCCTAGCTCATAACCTCTCAGAATACTAGCATCTAAAGGAGGTAAAGAAAATTGCATACCACATTTCAAACTACCTTCATTGTAATGACTATACTAGATAATCCTAATTACTGTTACTAATTACTTTTATCTATACAATTATCTTTGTTAATCCATTACTAATCATTAGTTATCTATGCATATATGTGCATGCACACACCATCATACTATATTATTCATGTCACATTGAGAGTCATACTATCTGATATTACATACATAGCTTTAATAATTACATGCCTTTACTTATGAATTTATCTTTAACTACCAAAAAGACACAATTAAGTTACATACTTCAATACACTCTTCCTAAATTGATGCTGGCTGAGAAAAATTGTGGCCCTTGTCCCTGACTCAATGTTTAATCCAGAGGACCTACACGGATAAACACCCGTGCTAAGCTATAAAGCTTAGTGGGGAACAACTAATATATTTTCATGAACATTATTCATAAGCATGCAATTATAGTATATATACATAACATGTTAAAAGAATTATCAATTCAATGGATCATTAATATACATCATTAACTGTTTACATATTCCATTTGTCTTATTCCTTAGCCTGCTCAATTTTCTGTGGGAGTGGATAACGGGTACTGTAGATACCAAAGGTATCGAATCTGTGAATACCCGAAGGTATTAAATCTGTAGACCCATTGGGTCAGAACTATGGTCTCATATAGAGACAACTGTGGACTCATAAGAGTCAGACTATAGCAGCTGCAACTATAACCCTATAGGCATGCCTATCTATCCACGACCAAGTCTTTAAGTGCAGGCTTAATTCAATTACTTTTCATATTTTATGAAATTGTATTAACATATACAACTATAGCATTAACGAATGCAAGATATTTCTCTATCATATATTGCTATTCCATAATATAAAATCAATCATATAGAAAAGAAGTATCATATGCAACATCTCGTTTAAGGTGATGGAAATTACCTTATAATTGAATAATAAACTCTTGAACTTTGAAAGGGTTTTCTCGCTATACGTTACAACTTATGGTGACTTAGACACGTTTAAAGCTCAATTAGAGTCATAAAATACAAATAATAAAATTAGAAAACACAGGCTTATTGTCGCGGTCGCGACGATTGTCGCGCTCGCGACACTTGTCGCGCTCGCGGTAATAATCGCGCTCGCGACAGACAGCGATGGCTTTGAGTCATTCTTCAAGTCGCGCTCGCGACCTAAGTCGCGCTCGCGACAGACGGCAATGGCCTAAATGAGCATTTCTTGATGTCGCGCTCGCGGCATAAGTCGCGCTCGCGACACAAGGCTTCCGTTTAATGTCGCGCTCGCGACATAAGTCGCGCTCGCGACATAAAACGACGGGGCGACCGCCTTAACGTGATTATTGCTCAAAAATCCTGTAAATTAATATACAAACTCAGATTGCATCTCAATTTCGACATGCCAAACGGATTTTTCAGAAAACACTATCTTCTACAAGGTTTTAGGTTTACATTTCTAGTTTCCAAAACATCAAAAATCATTTCAATAGGACTTGTAAATCTTGAGATATTACATAAAAACCACAGGCTGTTCATAAGGGCATATTTTCACTCACAATCAGAAATCAATCCCGATTTTCACTATCATGCAGTGAGAATCAGGTTTTGGTCTCTTCTAACAAAATCAAGGATTACAAGTCTAGTTTCCATACCAATTGGAATTTCATCATTTGAATAACTATAGCTCAAGATATGAGCAAAAATATACAGACTGGTCAAGTGATCCTTAAGACAGTTTTCATATTTTCAACTCAAACATGCATTTTATCAACTATAATCCATCTTCAAGCTTATAATCATCCACCAAATACAGGAGAGAGACACTCCAGACCTCTCTCATGACAAATCACAAGACTTTACACACAAAGAAAACCCTAAGTTCCCATACCTTGTTTGAGCTTTCTCTTCTTCAACCTTGAAGAGTTTCCTTCCCCTTGCCTTTGCTTGGCTCTCCTTCTATAAGCATAAGACAATTCTATGAAACACTAGCAAACCAATCCATGAATCACACATATGAAAGCTTAAGAGTGTTACCTTAAGTCCAAGACCAAGAAAATTCTTTCTCTTTTCTTACTCTAATTTAAAGAAAACCCTAGAGAGAGAGAGGATGAGAGAGAGGAGAGTTGGAGAAGATGAAAATGGAGATGGAGACCTTGAAGATGGCCGGCTCTCTCTCCAAAATATCTCTCTTTCCAATTCTCTAATTGGTCCAAATGTCCCTCACAATAATTCTTTTGAAATTTGGTCCCTCAACTTCTTTTATTTCTATTCTTACCCCAATTCTTTTACTTTAATTTTTCAAGTAAGTCCCTCCACATGTATTTACACTTATTTAAACATGTATAACAATAATTAATTAATGATAATTCTTCTAGGGTACATGGAGGGGTATTACAACTCTCCTCCCCCTAAAAGAATTTCGTCCTCGAAATTCATACCTGTATTGAAGAGTTGTGGGTACTGAGCCCGCATAACTTCTTCAGGTTCCCAAGTCGCTTCTTGCACACCGTGGTGTTGCCATAAGACTTTGACTAAAGGAATCTCTTTGTTCCTCAACTGTTTAACTTCTTTGGCCAATATCTGTTTAGGTTCCTTCATCATACGTATAATCAGATTTGACACTAACATCTTGCGTTGGTATGATATGTGACTCATCAGATCGGTACCGCCGGAGCATAGAAACATGGAAGACATTATGCAATTTTGATAGCTCACTAGGAAGCTCCAACACGGTATGCTACTGGTCCAATCCGATCCAAGATCCTATAAGGACCTATAAACGTGGGCTAAGCTTTCCTTTCTTTCCAAACCGCTAATACCCTTCTCCATGGGGACACCTTTAAAACACGTTATCGCCAACCTGATATTCAATATCTTTCCTTTTAAGTTGGCATAAGATCTCTGTCTGTCACTGGCTTCTTTCAATCTCTTTTTGACAAGTTGAATCTTCTCTTCAGTGTCTTTAACAATATCAGGACCCGTCAATTTGCCTTCAGCTAATTCTGTCCAACAGGAAGGAGTTCTACATTTCCGACCATAGAGCGCTTCATAAGGTGGCATACCAATGCTAGTTTGGTTAGCCATTATGTATGCAAACTCCATCAGTTGTAACATATCTATCCCAGCTTCCTGGAAAATCTAGCACACAACCCCTTAACATGTCTTCTAGTACTTGTATAACCCTTTCTGACTGTCCATCCGTCTGAGGATGAAATGCAGTACTAAGGAGAAGCTTTGTGCCTAAGGCTTGCTGTAAACTCTTCCAAAATCTGGAAGTGAACCTCGGATCCCGATCCGAAACAATTGAAATAGGCACCCCATGCAATCTAATAATTTGATCTATGTACAATTCAGCCAATCTATCCATTGAATAATTGGTTCGAACTGGTATAAAGTGAGCCACCTTTGTCAGTCTGTCTACGATGACCCACACTGCATCATGTTTTCTTTGGGTTCGTGGGCAAACCTGTAATGAAGTCCATCGTGACATTGTCCCACTTCCATTGAGGAATGGGAAGAGGATTCAACAATCCCGAAGGAAATTGATGTTCTGCTTTTACTTGTTGACATGTTAGGCACTTGGAGACATAATTAGTTACATCTCTTTTCATTCCTGGCCACCAATAAAACTGCTTCAAATCTCTATACATCTTGTTGCCACCTGGATGCATGGTGAATACTGTACTATGAGCTTCGTGCAATAAAGCCTCCTTTAGTTCTTTAACATCTGGTACACATAAACGATTCCGATAGTAAAGACCACCATCACTTCCAACAGAGTATTCTATCGGACCCCCAGAACCAACTGAGTGAATCAACTGTTGTAACTTTACATCATCTGCTTGTGCATCTATCACTGTCTGTCTTAGGCTAGGACGAGCTCGTAATTGGGCTAACAAAGCTCCATCCGAAGAAAACTTCCATTTACAGTCTTGTAATAATAAAGTTGCCATCATTTTCGACTCAAAGCATCAGCTACCACATTTGCTTTTTCCTGGATGATAGTCGACTATACAATCATAGTCCTTGAACAATTCTAGCCACCTGCGTTGTCTTAAATTAAGATCTCGCTGAGTAAGCAAGTATTTAAGACTCTTGTGATCAGTAAAGATCCTGCATTTCTCACCATAAAGATAATGCCGCCATATCTTTAAAGCAAACACAATCGCGGCTAGCTCTAGATCATGAGTCGGATAATTCTGTTCATGAGGTTTTAATTGTCTTGAAGCATAGGCCACTACCTTACCCTCTTGCATCAGAACACAACCCAGTCCATTTCTCGATGCATCACTGTACATGGCATATTCCTTATCAGCTACTGGTTGAGTAAGAACTGGAGCTTGAGTTAACATTTCTTTTAACTGATCAAAACTGGCTTGACAACGATCTGTCCACTCAAATTTAGCTTCTTTTTCGTAGTAATCTAGTGAGTGGAGAGGCAGTAACTGAAAATCCTTTCACAAACCGCCTATAATAGCCAGCTAAGCCCAGGAAACTTCGGACTTCTGGCACATTCCTAGGCGGTCTCCAATTAACAATAGCCTCAATCTTTTTAGGATCCACTCTGATGCCTTCAGAAGACACCACGTGCCCAAGGAAAGCAACTTCTTTTAAGCCAGAATTCACACTTGCTCAGCTTTGCATACAACTGTTGCTCCCTCAAGGTTTGCAGTACTATTCTCAGATGTTCTGCATGCTCCGTTTCATCACGAGAATAAACCAAAATATCATCTATGAATACCCACAACAAACTGATCTAAATAGGGTCTGAACACCCTATTCATCAGATCCTGAAAGCAGCCGGTGCATTAGTCAACCGAAAGGCATTACTAAAATTCGTAATGTCCATATCGAGTCCTAAATGCAGTCTCTGAACATCCATATCTTTAACTCGAAGTTGATAATATCCAGACCTCAGATCAATTTTAGAAAATACTCCTGCACCACGCAATTGATCAAAAAGATCCTCAATCCGAGGTTAAAGGATACTTGTTCTTCACAGTCATCTTATTAAGCTGTCTGTAATCTATACACATTCTCAAAGTACCATCCTTCTTCTTAACAAATAGCACTGGTGCACCCCAGGGCGATACACTAGGCTTGATAAAGCCTTTATCTAACAACTCCTGCAACTGGACCTTTAACTCTTTTAGCTCGGTTGGTGCCATTCCGATAAGGTGCTCGAGAGATAGGAGCTGTACCAGGTACAACTTCAATTGATAACTCAACTTCTCTCTCCGGTGGCAAACCAGAAAGTTCTTCAGGAAAAACATCAGGAAATTCATTGATCACTGGAATGTCCTGAAGATTAACCGTCTCTCTTTTCGAATCAAGAACTAAAGCCAGGTATGCTTCACATCCCTTTCGAAGAAATCTTTTCGCTTTCATTGCAGAAATAACCATTGGTTAAGGGTTTAGACTTACTACCCTTAATCAATGTCTCAACTCCCCCATCTTTCTTAACAATTACCGTTTTTAGCTTTACAATCTACTATGGCCTGATACTTAGATAACCAGTCCATACCCAGGATTACATCAAATTCGTGAAAAGGTAACACTATCAAATCAGCTGGAAATTCTCTCTTTTGAACTCTAATGGGCAATTTCTATAAACTTTATTAACATGTATACTATGGCCCAAAGGACTAATCACACATATATCATAGTTCAAATGATCAATACCAGATACATTTCTACCCAGCTCCCCATTACAAATATACGAATGTGTAGATCCTGGGTCTATAAGCACATATACATCAGTATCAAAGAGGGAGAATGTACAGCTATGATATTAGGAGCATCAGCCTCTTCTTCGTCCCTTCATCGCATAAGCTCTAGCAGGAGGTGTCGAAGTAAAGGGTCGATCCACCGTCTCAGATGCATTTCTGACTGGGCCCTAAAACTGGCCCGATCCACTTCTACCTCTACCCCGACCTCTGCTAGGTGAAGGTGCTTGAGAAGCTCCTCGATTACTCTGTTGACTGGAAAAGCTTGTTCTCTGTTGTCAGAGGGACAATTAGGCCATGAAGTTTGCTAGCTCGTATCTGCCACATCTGTAACAACCACCTGTAAGCATCCTACAGGTGCCCCAATGTCGTCTGAAACAATAGGTGCACTCTGGGGCTTGTCCTCTACCTTGTCCTGAAGCAGCACCTCTACTAGATCTCCCTGAATTAGTAGTCCCTTGCTGTCTACCTCTAGAAACAGGGCGATTCCCAGATTCTATAGATTGCTCTCCTTGTTGTGCTCTTGTTCTTTTCCCCGAGGAAGAACCACCCCGAGAAAAACTTCTTCTTCTTTGCTCTCTTTCTCTTTTCACATTCTCTTCTTTTTCAACTCGATAGCGGCTTGCACTAATTGATGATAATCCACAGGATGCAGAGAAATAGGGCCTATCAAATGATCCCGGATATGATCATTCAATCCTCTTGAAACTGGCGACATTGGAAAGTCCCAGTTAACATAGGCCTCGGTGCATACTTACTCAAGCGACTGAATTCTGCCTCGTACTCCCTCTTTGCCTTAGATTCAAAAATTGTTTCAGCTTCTCATCTTTATACGCCTCTGTTACATATCTCTTTTTGAATTCAGCAATAAAGAAATCCAAGTGAGAATTTCAGGTAGCTGGGGTTGAGTTTGGACTAGCTTCCACCAGTCATAAGCTGCTCCTTGAAGTAAGGACACAGCACAAGCTACCTTCTGACTGACAGGGCATTGAATTTCTGTGAACACTCTCTCCAATCTTTCAAGCCATAACTCGGCTTTCTCAGACTCTTCCCAAGTAGAGCCTAAGAATTCTTCCGCACCATGCTTCCTGAGTTCAGAAATAGGAGCCTTGGGTGCAGTCATTCTTTGTAAGATCTGAGCCATGTCCTGAGAAATTTTTAACAAAGCTTCCCCAGCATTGGCAGCAGCTGCACCGCCTCGTGAAAATGTAGAGGTGTCGGGCTGAGAAGGATGCGATTGACCCGGTAAATTGCTCTCAGCCGATTCATCTATTCCATCATGATAACCTTCCATTTCGAACTATATTAAGAAACACAGGAACAACCACAATCAGCCAACATCAACATACTTTTATATATCTATAACCCTTGAAATTGCCTATTGGCCAGAACCGCCTAAACCAAGGCGCTCTGATACCAAAGATGTAACTGTCGGGTTACATTCCAGTGTGGCTACATAAGGTACCTATCAGAGCACTCACGGGCGTTACGTATCGCCGTCCCCGTAAGCCCTTGGGCGGAGAGTCACGCTTCGCCACTGTTCACATGCGAGAGTTCCCAAGGATCGGGCGTTACGTATCGCCGTCCCCTTTGCTCTGATACCAAAGATGTAATGACTATACTAGATAATCCTAATTACTGTTACTAATTACTTTTATCTATACAATTATCTTTGTTAATCCATTACTAATCATTAGTTATCTATGCATATATGTGCATGCACACACCATCATACTATATTATTCATGTCACATTGAGAGTCATACTATCTGATATTACATACATAGCTTTAATAATTACATGCCTTTACTTATGAATTTATCTTTAACTACCAAAAAGACACAATTAAGTTACATACTTCAATACACTCTTCCTAAATTGATGCTGGCTGAGAAAAATTGTGGCCCTTGTCCCTGACTCAATGTTTAATCCAGAGGACCTACACGGATAAACACCCGTGCTAAGCTAATAAAGCTTAGTGGGGAACAACTAATATATTTTCATGAACATTATTCATAAGCATGCAATTATAGTATATATACATAACATGTTAAAAGAATTATCAATTCAATGGATCATTAATATACATCATTAACTGTTTACATATTCCATTTGTCTTATTCCTTAGCCTGCTCAATTTTCTGTGGGAGTGGATAACGGGTACTGTAGATACCAAAGGTATCGAATCTGTGAATACCCGAAGGTATTAAATCTGTAGACCCATTGGGTCAGAACTATGGTCTCATATAGAGACAACTGTGGACTCATAAGAGTCAGACTATAGCAGCTGCAACTATAACCCTATAGGCATGCCTATCTATCCACGACCAAGTCTTTAAGTGCAGGCTTAATTCAATTACTTTTCATATTTTATGAAATTGTATTAACATATACAACTATAGCATTAACGAATGCAAGATATTTCTCTATCATATATTGCTATTCCATAATATAAAATCAATCATATAGAAAAGAAGTATCATATGCAACATCTCGTTTAAGGTGATGGAAATTACCTTATAATTGAATAATAAACTCTTGAACTTTGAAAGGGTTTTCTCGCTATACGTTACAACTTATGGTGACTTAGACACGTTTAAAGCTCAATTAGAGTCATAAAATACAAATAATAAAATTAGAAAACACAGGCTTATTGTCGCGGTCGCGACGATTGTCGCGCTCGCGACACTTGTCGCGCTCGCGGTAATAATCGCGCTCGCGACAGACAGCGATGGCTTTGAGTCATTCTTCAAGTCGCGCTCGCGACCTAAGTCGCGCTCGCGACAGACGGCAATGGCCTAAATGAGCATTTCTTGATGTCGCGCTCGCGGCATAAGTCGCGCTCGCGACACAAGGCTTCCGTTTAATGTCGCGCTCGCGACATAAGTCGCGCTCGCGACATAAAACGACGGGGCGACCGCCTTAACGTGATTATTGCTCAAAAATCCTGTAAATTAATATACAAACTCAGATTGCATCTCAATTTCGACATGCCAAACGGATTTTTCAGAAAACACTATCTTCTACAAGGTTTTAGGTTTACATTTCTAGTTTCCAAAACATCAAAAATCATTTCAATAGGACTTGTAAATCTTGAGATATTACATAAAAACCACAGGCTGTTCATAAGGGCATATTTTCACTCACAATCAGAAATCAATCCCGATTTTCACTATCATGCAGTGAGAATCAGGTTTTGGTCTCTTCTAACAAAATCAAGGATTACAAGTCTAGTTTCCATACCAATTGGAATTTCATCATTTGAATAACTATAGCTCAAGATATGAGCAAAAATATACAGACTGGTCAAGTGATCCTTAAGACAGTTTTCATATTTTCAACTCAAACATGCATTTTATCAACTATAATCCATCTTCAAGCTTATAATCATCCACCAAATACAGGAGAGAGACACTCCAGACCTCTCTCATGACAAATCACAAGACTTTACACACAAAGAAAACCCTAAGTTCCCATACCTTGTTTGAGCTTTCTCTTCTTCAACCTTGAAGAGTTTCCTTCCCCTTGCCTTTGCTTGGCTCTCCTTCTATAAGCATAAGACAATTCTATGAAACACTAGCAAACCAATCCATGAATCACACATATGAAAGCTTAAGAGTGTTACCTTAAGTCCAAGACCAAGAAAATTCTTTCTCTTTTCTTACTCTAATTTAAAGAAAACCCTAGAGAGAGAGAGGATGAGAGAGAGGAGAGTTGGAGAAGATGAAAATGGAGATGGAGACCTTGAAGATGGCCGGCTCTCTCTCCAAAATATCTCTCTTTCCAATTCTCTAATTGGTCCAAATGTCCCTCACAATAATTCTTTTGAAATTTGGTCCCTCAACTTCTTTTATTTCTATTCTTACCCCAATTCTTTTACTTTAATTTTTCAAGTAAGTCCCTCCACATGTATTTACACTTATTTAAACATGTATAACAATAATTAATTAATGATAATTCTTCTAGGGTACATGGAGGGGTATTACATTCATGACATATAAATCACTCATTTTTACCCTCTTCAAATGGGCCATCAAAAATAGACATAGATAAAGGACATACTAGAGTCAGTACGTCTTTAAAAAATTTGTAGTTTCCCCTAAGCTCATTCAAATTTGTAGTAAGAATTTTAGAATGATCGACTCTAGGGTCCCTACTACGGTACTCTTCAAGAAAACTTACATCTAAGCCATCATCGCTCCCACTTGGGACACTACTACTGGAAGCCATCCTAAGGGATACTGTCTCAAAAAAGGACTTCTTAATTTATTTCTAGGAAGCGAATTTTAGAACGACATTGAAAAATGTAACTGTGATGATGAAGAAGATGACGATTTAGAAGAAAAAAAAGATGAAACAAAATTAAAAGAACTCATACAAGTAAAAGAAGCTTACTTGATGAAATCAGCTAGAAAAAAACGCCGAGACACGAAGAACTCCAAAAAGCCCCAAAGTTTGAAACCTTTTAGAAAAGTATAAAAGAAAAAATCCAGCACCTATATATAAGGAAAATACGATAACTTATCTAACATAGGCCTACTAACGAAGCGTCAGGTGGCCTGAATTTGCAGAGCCCATTGATGGCGCGATATATGAAGCGTTGTCTATAGCTAATGACCACTCGAAAAAAGGAATTCCCTTTGGATCCCTTTGAATTCAAAATTTAAAATTTAAATGGGTTGCGACCTTTGCACATCGGCACTTGGAGTCCCTGAAAATGCCAACAAAATTCGATTGGAATGATTTTGGGTGGGGACAAATGATAACACCTCTCTAAAAATTTTGGCCTCAAGAGTTGAAGGCCCGATGTAAACATAAGCCCATGAAGGAGTAGATCTATGAAGAGGCACCACACACGATCCGATCGGATTGATTTGATAAGGGTATCACATCAATATGACCGTATAGCTCGTATCTTTGCCTGATATTACCTATCCAACTAAAGTATGATCGCTACAGTGCAAGTCACATCACCACCATTAGACCATCTTCCTAGGTACTCAAGAGCCTAACAGCATATACATTATTGAAACCTATAAATAGTGGTAACTTGAAAAGTTTTGGTAATACTAATTTCTCTCTAGAATCTTTATTTGTTTATTTTCTCTCTCTAAGCAGACAATCCTCTTACTTAACCATCGAAGCCTACCTGATCTGATCGGATGCCTTATTTTCTCGCAGGTTCTGCATAGCTCTTCATTATAGGATCCATATCTGCTTTCTTGTTTCGATATTATAGGAAATATCAATTATTTATAAAAATGATTATAAATATGGATAGTTTTATTAATGATAGATATCAAAAGAAAATGATTCATATTCTTTTATTCTCCATTATAAAAAAATTTAGTAAGACAGCTTGATATTGATAAAGACATTTTTTTGGCAAAAAAAATGTATTATTTTATATAATTTGTGAGCAAATTTGGCCATTTTTCCTTATTCATAGAATTTTTAGACACGTGAAACAATGATTTGGATCTAACTCAATTCAAAAAATTAATTTATTGAGCTGAAAATTATTCAACCATCATAAGAAGTATATTTTTAAAAATTGCTGGTATAAAATATTTAATTAACAAGTCATGTTTTTTTTATCATAAAATTTTAGAACACATCGGTCAATATTAGTTTGAAAGCGATAAAAAATTATTAAAAAATACATTAAAACTGTTACAATTATTCTACCGTAATAATTTTACAGACACTATATTGATTTTTACTGTTTTAAATAATTATAATTATTTAAACGTATTGATATAATATTTATAAAATTATAGTGCAATATGTGCAACGTGCGAGTGATAAAAATATCTTTCATATCTTTCTATATATACAATAATTAAAAAAAAAAAAATCAAAGAGCCACTCACATATTGAGACGGTAAAAGAAGGTTGAGATATTTTGCAATAATTGACTTTATCGTCAACATTATTCATATTCCAAAATGGATTGAATTTCTAATCAAAGAAGAAAAGAAAATGGACAAAACGCTACAAACAGCATAACATAAGCATGCTAATGCCATATTTTACTTTTGGGCATAACGTCCGTTTCCACACAAGAAGACCTTTTAAGTTTCTTTCACCGTTTTTCTCCCGTTATCTGACGCAAGTTGAGGAGTCATTGTTTGTCAAGATCCCATTCTTTTTAGAGGGCGAGTCCCCTAAGAATATATTTTACACCGTCTGATTAATCACACGTGCATAATCGAACCAGCAAATACGCACGTGCATTATATTCCATTCATATTTTTTTTATTTAATTGATCGCACTCATTTTTTTCTAAATTTTTTTGTTTCACTATTAATTTTTAGTTGTACTTAATCAGTTATAGGTAACTATAACTGATTAAGCAATAAAAAAAAAGTTTACTTGTTTTACATATTTTCATTTTGTGTCAAATTATTGGATATTTTGATATTTTCATTTTACAAGTACTCATTCGGGTGAAGTCCACCCTTACATAATCATGTCTTGCTTTTGATATTTTGGTTGGAGGGTAGAGAGAATTCTGAATATTCTCTGCCAGTCTAATTTCCATGCTGCTATTGATTACAAAGATTGCCTTCTGCCCTTTTCATGGTTTCTTCTAAATATTATATTAACAAAAAAGATTAACTTTTGATTTATTATTGTCCCTCTTCAACTTAAGTAATAAAAAGATGTGTGCTTAGATGAGCTTTTCCCTGCTAAATTACCATACTTAATTTAACCTAATCATGTGAAGCCCATACTGAAACTCAAGGTTTGCATTTTTCTATATACACCTCAAAGGAAGTGTCATATTGTTATTTTCTACTAAGTTTTAACCGAAGATTTGAAAGAAGATAAAACTAAATCAATATTATTCTTAGCAATAACGTCATGTACCAATATATCATGTCAAAAATTACTAGAATTAGCATCTGATAAAAAAAAAATCTCATTCAATGAACATTGTTAAATAAAAATATTTTTATTTTTATTTAACAGACATATTTTATATAAATTGCGATTTGGTTCATTTTACACAATGCTCGCAGTTGAGTTAGTTGTGAACTGTGTGAAGTTTCATCTCCAATTCGACTGTATCATCTTAAAAAGAATAGCTTTCGCAATCAAAATTATTGTTGTTAACAAAAGGGTAAGTTTAAAAGAGTGAAAAATGTAGAAAAAGAATATACATAGCCGCCCTAAGGTCATCAAAGCTAGCGAGAAATGAACATGAATGACTAAATTTGCAAGAAACATAATTCAGCAAACTGTCAATATGATAGAAGAGAGGTAAAGAATCATACGTACGGAAGCAGGAGATGACATAACAAGGGAGAAAAAGGAAAAACTCTTTCCTTTTGCATAATTTGCAGTCTGTTTGTTTCTCTGGAAAATTATGGTCTTAAAAGAAAAAGACCAATCAATCCAAAAAAATATTATAATAATTCTGACATAAGACACTCTGAATGAGAGAGGGAGGTAAGCATATTGCTTGTTGAGTTGATCGGTTGGTTGGTCTGGCTCAGAAATGGGTCCCTATAGCAGTGGTTTGAACGGTGAAGATGGATTTGATGGGGAAGATCATGGCGCGGGGATATGGAAATATACATAATGTTGAGTCACACATCTGTCTAATCGGTTAGTAGACAGGTAGAGGTAAGAGGTTGTAGGCTCTAGTATCAGCAATGGAGGCATTGCGTCATTTTTCAAAGCCCGAGTAGGCGTGAGCTTAGGCTGGAGAAAGAAACAGCTATAACATGACTCTGTTCTGTCAGATCTGGGTTGGTTAATGTTTAGATTGGGTCAAGACACCTCTCTATATTTGAATTCAACACTTCGATTCTTGCTGGACTAGTCTTCATATTTTTGGCTATTTGTGATTGCAACGGCTTGTTGTGTGCCAGTTTGCCATTTTTTGTCCTCTGAATATTGGGGTGGATTCTTCTGTCCAAATCTTTTATTTTACACTTGGTCCAACATCTACTCAAATATAGACTCTCCACTCTAAATTTTACTATAATTGACGGCCGGACCAGGACTATTCTCGTAGCCATGGCTGCCAGCCACATGCAAGGCAAGGGGGGCAATTGCCCCCGCCTCTTAATTTTTGAAATATTTTTATTATAAATACATACATGTATATTATATATACATCTACATAATTGTTAACATACTAATGATAATTGTTCCCTTTTTTTTATTTAACAATTTATGATATTATTTCTTTTACTTTATTTAATAATTTATTTATATCATTTATATTATATTTTTATTCTGTTTAATTATAAATTTTAGCTTTGCCACTTATGGCTGCTATTACTGTTACGTGTGTTCTTGCGATGTAATACAAATGATGATTACAATTCTTCAGCTTCTGTACCAGTTAAACGTATCCAGAGATTCTGCATCCACAAGCAATTTTAGGAGGCACAAAATACGATACAATAACTTGTTTGTATGACCACTACACGAAGTATTATACGTTTATCTCCGCAGCAGTTGATGATTATAAGAGTAAGAAGTGCATTTACAAAATTAGATGGCAATATGGCATGTCAGCTGTATTGGTATACCATACGACCCCTTCAAATGTTTCAGGAAGTTGAATCTTAAAATAAAATTGGAAAATCATGCTCATATCATTTATAGTTGAGGTTAACCCACAATGCGAAAAAAAAAAGGGACAAAAAAGGATTTTTCTTTTTTCTTTTGCTTTTTTATTACCGCAACTTAATTTACTTGCATGGATTTCACGGGGGAAACATCAAACTGCACACACCTTCAGTTGTCTGCTACCTATCCCCCAAAAAATTGAGAAAGAATATGATGGGAATTGGATATTAATCAAGGAGCGGATCTGTTGGGACTTGGCCAAAAATATCGGGACATGAATCCCAATTTCCCTGTTCTCTAGCCTCCCAGTATCCACCAATATATCGGTACCCATCACTTCCTTTATCCTTCTCAAACCACCGCGGCTTCCAGCCCCTCTCTTGCATTTTTCGGGCCTGATGACAAAAATTTGAATGTATCAATTGCTAATTAAAACACATATCACGAAGTGCAATGGATAAAACCCATTAGAGTACAATATTTTCTTCAATGTCAACCGCATTGTCAACTAACTTTGAACAATTTCAAAAATGAGACTGTTCAGGACAAAAACATACAACAAACATCTGGTTAATAACCGGCCCTTGGTTATCCGCAATGCCAGATGCAATGTTTAATATAAGAATAAATAAGATACTCAGAGAGCCTAACTTGGAACGACAACAATAAAGCATTGCTTCCAATCAAAATATTAAGCTTAACAAGGATTACATCCAGCATAAAAAAAACATCTTTTCTCCTGGAAATAACTTGTCCAATAGTTGAAATATGAAATAACACAGCAATATCATACAAAATTAAACATCCCAGAGTTCTCAGAATTCCATGTCCACGAAGAGAAGTGCATGGAGAAACAGCATTCTGCCACTTTTCAATCCATGACCCAAGTTTTAAGAGTCTAGCTAATCTCCAGAATCTTACTAGTGTTCCATTTGTAAGAACTCTCAAGGGTCAAGTCTAGCTAGACCCAGTGGAACTCAAATCAATATTAGTTCGGTAATCAAATAGATTTTAAATATTTATTAACCAGCCACATTCTTTCCACTCTTTCCTATATAATTTTACATTGTTACCCTCCCTCTCACCAATTCATCACTTTTTGGCGGAAAAAGAAAGGTCCCATTAAATTGTTACTTTATAAAATTCAAGATAAAATTTATTGCAAGCATTCCAACTTTGCGCTTGTTATGATATCAACAAAATATTTAACAACTTCATTAATATTCTCTATCTTTTTGAAATACTATCGAATAATAGTGACTTTGAAAAAAAGCAGAAATCTTAATTTAAGATAAGGGTATTTTAGTCTCTTAAATATAACATTTTATAAAATTAAGCAAAACTATCAATTACCTTAATATAGGTAAATGTGTAAGAAGTTACAAATTGATGGTATCGAGGAAGTAAATCATTCATCTTATTTTCAACAACTAAAATTGAGATAAAACCTCTTTAAATAACTCTTACGACACTGCGAATATCCTAGGGGATTGGTGAATGAAATTCAATTGCAGTGAAGATATCAACCATACAACCTTAAGGAACAAGAAGCCAATGCATCTGACTACTTTAACAGAGGATTAGTAACTCACACTCCACACACCCACCCAAAAAATAAAAAAATATACGAAAAGAAGAAGCAATAAACCTGGCGTTGACGCTGCTCAAGCCGCAACTTTTCTGCATTAGCCATCTCAAATTCACCATTCTCCAAGTATCTTTGGTCAGGCCTTAGTCTTGAATCAGTAGGCGGCAACTTTTCCTGAATACAGAGATGGACATCACAAACCAATATTGTATAGCACCAAAGCAGCAGCCATGAAGTAGAAAACCCCAAAATCTTCAGTGTGTTATTATCGTTTGTATGTTTCACTTTCCTATAAAATATAACAAATTATCTACCGGTTGATTCATTGCATGCACATGCTAAGGAGAGAAGTGATTCAACAACGAGCTTGTGTGTAACAGAAATGCAGTGGAAAATACCCCCACCATTTTTTTGTATTTTTTTTACTCCGGTGCAATGCAAGACATGCAACCACATAAAAAGGATGACAAACTGTAAAACTGAAACAACAAACAGTTACCTGAAGTCCTGGGGTTAGCTCATTTAATGTTATAGCAAAGCGTGTGAAGTTATATCTTGTTGGAAATTGGGGAGGCTTGCTTGGCTTCCAGAGCAACTGAGCATCTTTTAGAGATTCAAATCCTTTTCCCTTCCCAGACCAGTCACCATCCATGTAATGCATGCTTTCATCCCATTTTCCTAAAAGGGTTGCTACTCTTTTACCAGTTTTATCCTGAACAATTCCTTGTACCTGAAAAAAGAACCAGGCTCACATAAACTGACAGTATCCATAACTAGTGGTTCTAGCACACATGAACAGAAGCAATTTCTTGATTTATGTTTTTAGACAGCTTACATAGAGTGAAAGTGTCCATAACAATGGTTCTAGTAGACTAATACATGGAAATTATTAGTTTTCTACAGAAATATTTCATTAACTTTTTAGCATTTGCAAAGTTTCACCGACACAGATATTGATGATATAAAGCTTTGTAAAAATAATAAACTGCCAAATGCACCACACAGTGGTCATAGAAAATATCCTACTTCAATTCATACGGGGCGAGGTCATCTAGGAGCAAAAGAATTACTTGAGAAGACATTGCACACCTGGTGTGGATTTCGGTCTATGATGGACTGCTCCTTGAATTTCAGTTTGCATGAGTAGTCACGATTCCCCTCTATTCGCATTGTACCATAGTGATCACAGTACAGTTTTCCCAATATGAGATTGTATATTGAAGTTGTAACCTAACACATCGAATAAAAAAAAAAAAATTTCAGACTGAAACTTGACGAGGAAAGAAACAGTTTAAAGGTCATACCTTGCTCCATTGAAAAACTTCCCCATCACCAAATTCCAAAGTCAAAACACCAACAGGATCAAGTTGAATAGAGCGACCCCAGAATTTGCTTTTTAGATTACTATCTCCCCAGAATTTCCACCCTGTACCCTCACAATGGCAGGCAACAACCATGGGGTGATGACTGACCTGACAACAATAGTAAGCTTCTTATCATGCGGAATAAAAGAAGCAGAAAAAATTGAGAAAAGAAGAAAGAGAAAGGTTCTCAGACTTGTTTGAAGAAACAAGTCTTCATCAGTTGGGAGGGGAGACAATTTCCCAACAAAAGAGCACACATCATCTTCCATCTGTTTTAGGAGCATGTCAATGCATATTTTTTGCCCTAATGGATAAGTAATAGCGATGAGATCTTTTAATATATTACTCTTTTACTCCTTGGATCCTCCTCAGTCCTTGTTGGGTCTATCATGTATCTTCTATCTATTGACTCATGTATCAGATTGTCAGAATAATGCAGAACTGGCATCGTTCCGTATTTTTCATGAGCCTTGCAGAAGCAATATTATTTGGATCGGGGAAGTGTCCCCTGGACTAAAACTGCAGCAAACCATACCATGCCACTCAGGTGCAATGGAAAGATATTAACCCTTAAATCATTAACCCAATTCATAGTAGTTATCTAGTCCTCATACAATCTACCAAAGAAAATGCAAAACATAACACACAGTATCTTGATCATACTTCAATCTGAAATCAAATTGCAGCGTAGTAGCATAGCAGCCTAACCAACCAGGGTTGATCACACAATTTAATCTACCAGGGTAGATATCTAACCTTCTCAGAGAAAAACCGGAGGCCTTTATCTGGATAGTCAGCCTCATAAGTTTCCCCTAATAGTGGATTAAAAGGCTTGCAAATCCTTCCCTCAGTTGAAGCATATCCAGACACAGCAAAAGCAGCCACATTAAGAATCCTCATAAGGCCATTACCCTGTAACAGATATATGTGTGAATGCTCCACAAACTTAGAAACCACAGGGAACATAACTATTAACAATAAAAGGCCAATAAGAAGCCAATGACCACTAACTGAAAAAAAAAAAAAAACAGAAGAGCTGTCCATGAGGGTGGACATTACTATAAGAATGTACATAAATGGTGCAAACTTCATGTGCATTCAACATGAAAGATAAAACACTAAAAGGAGTACATCCTATGCAATTCAACTACAACAATGGTGGCCACAGAATGCTATGTAGCAAGGAGATAGTCTCACACAAATCTGAAATAATTAATAAATTGATTCAAACTAGATGGGGTTCAAGAAAGAGTTATTTCTTCATGCCCATATCTATGCATGCAATGGAATTTTTAATTTCCATCCATTTTTTCTTTGGAAGAAAATGTTATGATTCTCAGACAGATCAAATTCTGGTTCTACAACTTTTATAAAATTCAAAGTATACTCCGTCAATTTTATCTCATTGGATAGTTGAACAGAATGGCAATAAACCTCTTAGAAAATGTATATCAAAGTTCATTAAGCAAACCACACTACTTATGATGAAAGTGATAAAGAAACTCTGCATCAGAGGTAATATAATGACGTAAAACCCAAATTCTGGAAAAAGAAGAAGAAAGAAAATTGCTTGTGAGGAGACTTACTCTTTTCCCCCATTCATATGCCCGATCAAGGAGGTACGAGTACTCCATCTCTTCAAAACATTTTTGTAGTGAAGAGAGAGGTTCATTAAAGTAAACAGGAAGACAAACTTTAGTGAGATCCTTCCCAATATTATCCTTAATCATTGACCAAAGGCTGACACCTTTTTCTTTTTCAATTGGGTCAGGTAACTTCTTACGTCGCTTAACATGTGGGTAATTTTTTCCAACCACTTTGACAGAAGGATCAATATCTTCTTCTGATTCAGATGGAAAAATTCCTTCATCATCAGAAGAAAAGGATGATGTACGAAATTCAGATTCACTGCTTTTGAAGGAACGCGATGATAGAAAATCACGAGTATCAAAGAAGGGATTCTCCTCATCATCAGTTTCTTCCTCCGCAGCATCAGCTCTTTCATTATCGTCATCAGATTCACTAGCACTTGCTTCAGGGGAAAAAAGGTCAAAATAAGACTGAATCAGAGGTTTTATAACATACCCAAGATAAGATAATAAGAGCAAACAAAGATATAGCATTTGAAACTCCTTTTGCACATTGTTTACTGCAAAGATGAAGGGAGACTTTAAAGCATTTTATAAAAAAATTTGAAGTAAAATGAAGAAAAAGAAATTTAAAGCAGACACAGAAACGGACCATGCTATTTCCTGCTAACAAGCAATCAGTATTTACAATGGCAGTACGCAGAAATAAAGTAAGAGGAAGCTGATTCATTTTAAATTGATTTAGAAATACATAGTTATGCAAGTTCAGATCAGAACGTGACACTGACAACCTAAGTTAACTTTCTCAATCACACATCAAATGTTAGTTGCCAGTAATTATACATAAAATCACTGGAAAAGCAATCTTCTCTTTGTCGCTAATATATTTACGTGACATACTCGGACAATTTTATTGCTCTGGTAATAAAATACCATTTTAAGCTCACGACAATTTCAAAGGAAAGTCAGATAGTCCAGGAATTGAAATCAAAGAATACAAAATATGAATTGAAACTGAATTAGTTGTTTCTTGGTTATTTGTTAGCATCAGTGAATGCCCAAATCATAAGCCTCCAACTTGAACTGTTGCAATTAAATAAATTTTATTGCATAAAAACTTACCACTGGATTTGTCTTGTCTTGAGGCAGAAGAAGCCCCTTGATCATTGAACTGCCTTTGGCTTTCATCAACTACTGTATTTTCCAGGTCAACCTTTTCTGTCTACAAAAAGAAAAAAAACAATTGTAGAACATGGAGACTCGTGAGATAGGTAAACCTTGAAGCAGAATCAGGGATTTAGACTTCTGTTTAAGACATTCAAATGGAAATAGAACTGAATTTAAAAATTAAATTGTGAAAAAGTTGGTCAAAAAATTCAGATATTCTGATAATAGATGTTAAAGCTTAATCAAACTACAAGGTTTTCACAATTTAATTTTTAAATTCATCAATCTAAATAAACTCACTGAGGGAGCACTAGGCTACTGCAACTTGATGGGAAAAAAAAAGGAAAGAAAAGAAAAGAAAAGAACCATAATGTCATAAACTAACAGAGATATATTTGTGTAAAGAAATCTCCACCAGACATTTCAATTGATATATTTCCTTAAATTAATAAAAATAAAGGGGGGCAAAACAAGCAAAATATGAGAAGTCAATTAAAGGACTGGTCACGGTTCCTAATACTTGCAGGGAAAATTTTAAGCCATAATCAAGTCTTCAATGTTTCATGTAGCAGAAAAGCAGACCCATAATAAAACATGGGTACAAATGCACACCCTTCCGTATCATAATTGTATCTGAATAACACTTATGAAAGAGCTACAAATTTTCCTATTTCAGACATCACAAGTTAAGAGACAAAATATAGAACCCATTTATTGCCAAGAAAAAAAAAAACACACTCAGCTCACTCGGACTCTAAGTAAGTCACCTAGCTGCTACGGCACTGGCTACCAGTACTACATTAGCCAACTTCCATCACGCTCTCTCGAAAAGTTGTGCGAAGAATCGTTTGGCTTTGAAGAATCAATTACAATCGAATCAATCAAACCTCACACCACCCAAACATTATCACTATTTCTTTTACGATCAGATTATCTGGTGAGTATGTGTGTGTATATTAAACCAGAGATTCTCCATGCTGCAGGTCGCAAGTTCCCAGGCTAAGATGAAGGAACAATAATAGATAAATTTGTTTGTAGACCTAAAATCAAAATCAAAACAGGAATGCCCATAAGAACTTGATTAGAATTATAGATGTGGCCTAGTTTGAACTGACAAGACAGGTCCCCCTAAACATCAGGAAAGGAACAAAAGTTTTCGCAATTATTGGTTGATTACATCGAAACAAAACAATTTCAAAACAGCAGTGCCAATTGAATTTCTATATTCATTTTCTGTTAGAAGAATCACAACCAACCACCCACCCCACCCAAAAAAAAAAAAAAAATCATGTGGAATGTCAGCAAGAACTCTGAATTGCAATGAAACGCTTCTTAACTACTGTTGATTTCATGTACCTCTAAATTCCGCAGGGTGTCAATGAGGAGCCACTGCTTCTGCTTGAGCAATACAATTTGGTTCTGCAACGAGGCAAACTCGCTCCTCACTATCTGCTCGGCTTCCTGGATGGCCTCCTCGCTCAAGCCCTCTTCTTGAAGACGATGCCTCAATTTCTCTGTGGAGATGGACACTTTTTCTATAGGAGCCATTAGTTCGCCGTTAGACATGCGAGGGAACATATCCTTCACGGCCTGCAATGCCTCCATCCATGCCAAACGATCCTCTCTAGTCTCCGCTCTCAAATGAAGCCTCTTCGTACCAGTAAATATTGAGAATCTCTTATCATCGGATCTGCTCTCGCGAATCGAGGATACCTAAAAACTTGATCGAACTTAATTCGATAAATAAAAATAATACGCAGACTCAACTGAAATGCAATAGAATTAAACAGATAAGGACCTTTAGATGGATTTCGCCCACTGGATTCCGCTTAAGCTGCGAGTTACCGTTCTTCGGTCTCGACATAATTCTAACAGACTCGTCGCCGATAACTTTGGATCCTTTCTCTGTCTCCCGATTAACTAAGATCTTATCAGGTCCATGAATCTTATAATACGACAATACACCATCCTGCAAAACGAACCACCTCGGCCTCCAACCTTTGCCGTAATTCACCCACTTGTATAGAATCCCGGAGATTCCATTCCCCACAATATCGTTAATCCTCACATCAACCTGCTGCTCTCGCGGCAACGACACGGCATTAGCCGTCACGGAAGCAGCCGGCGCCAATCCCCGCTGACTATGCCGGTTACTGTTGCTGATGCCGTTGCTGCTATTACAATCGAATCCGTTGTGGTGGTGGTTTAAGAAATTATTATGGTGATTGTGAAGGGCAGAGACGGATCGGATAGTCGGGTCGGATCTAGAGGTTATTGCCATTGGTAAATCCGTCAAGGAGTTGGCCGAGGAATGATCGGACACGGTGGATATACAACAGAAATGATGCATAGCAGATTAAAATTCAAAACGAACATGGGAACAGATCGGAGAGGCGCATATCGGCAGAAATGATGAAAAATTTACTCATAATTTTCTTCCAGGAATACCTGTGGAAAAAAACAGATAAAAATGGCGTGAAATTGAACAATAGGAGAAAGAGAGAGAATTAAATAACGATAAGTTCGGTGAAGAGAAGCAGCATGTAAGAGAGACGAGGAGCAAGCGGGGAGAGAGAATCGAAACCAAGTTAACAATTGAATTCGTTTTTGTTTTTGAGAATTAGAAATAGAAATAGAAATTTCCGCCAACAAAAATCAAATTCAGATAAAATATTTTGTTTATCTTATAAAAATCCAATGCGGAAAGCCAGAGGCAGCTCAAAAATGCGAAGCGGTTGGAACTTATTTGAGTTATGACTCTCTCTGCTTTACATCTGTTATTGTGGATGGGTTCTGTTTCTATGTTGAGGGATGCAGGTGACAAGGTGGGGATCGCCGCCGGCGTGTGGGGACAATGACTTCAAGGAACTGTGATGTGGACACGTGGATGAATCACAGTGTGTGAACGTAGGATTGGGAAGTGACTTGGGTTGGTTCGCAGCGAACCGGTCCACTCATAGGGCAACCAAAGCGGAGTGTTGCCCACGCCCGAAGGAAAGTCAAGAAAAATCTGCAGTTAATTACAATTTGCAAATTCAAATAATACCGTGACTTGGAAAAAAAAAAAATCAATACACTGACAACAGTATCAACTATCTTTTTAGGTGAATTAGTTTAATTTTTTTAAGTTACTAATTTGCTGTTGATATAATTTGCCACTTAAGGTATTTTTTCATCCAATTTGTCTTTAGCATTTCACTTTTTTATTCTAAATTTGTTTATGTATTTATTAATGTTTAAAAATATATTTTTATCCTAAAATTAAATTTTTATATTTACCGTAATTTATTTTTTTAATTTTATTCAAAATTTATAAAATTACTTCAAAATATTTCAAATGAGAGTCTGATATTATTCAATGTGAACGTGATTTATATTGAGAATTTCTTACTATTTTAGGCGCGTCATAAAATTCTTTAGGAATCTTAATAATATATTGCAGATTCAATTTAGAATGATTGATTTTTCCTTTTTTATATTCATTATACTATCAAGAACTTGAACGGTATGTATATCAGTCTCGTCACAAATATTTTCGGATAATTTTATAAATTTTAAATAACCTTCAAAAATAAATTAATTTGGGATAGAAATATAATTCTAAAAAATTTAAGGATCAAAAGTTGAAATATTAATTATAAATTAGATTAAAAAAATAAGTAAGTGGAATCAACTTTTTCAACAAAACTCAATGAGCAAAACATAAACTTATTTATTTCTTTTATATTTTTTATAAGGAAGGTTAAATAATTTTTTATTAAATGGAAAATATAAGCTTACTATTATAATTTTATTTTATTTTAAAGTTCTAAAACTAGTTCCGGTAAAATTTTAAAATAAATCATTGAAATCCAAATATAAGTATTAATGAATAAATATATTTTTTGAATAGTGATATTTAAGCACAAGTTTTTTTTTCTTTCAATAAAGCTGAAATTAGAATATAATTAATGTTGCAGTGCCAATAGATTATAGGAACCATACCTAAAAACTAATTATTACGATCTCGTTTCAATAATATGAATTATGTATTCTTTAAACTGCTCAATCATTTTCAAATAAAAAAGAAAAGAAAAAGGAAATTTCCCATCCTCCTTCCCATTCCTTTTTTTTCTTTTTGAAATGGAGCTATTAAATATGGGTCCTGCATTAGCAGTGGCGCCACTTGAAGAGGAAGGGGGCAATTGCCCTTTTTAATTTTTGAAAATGTTTTAATTACATTTATATATATATATATATATATTAAATAGATAATTTTGCTTTCTTTAAAATTTTATTTTTATCCCTCTATTTTTAATTTATTTCTTAAATTTTTGATCAATTAAATCTTTTATATTCACAATTTCATTGAAATAAAAATACAAAACTCTATTATTTTTTGAATTTTTAAAGAAAAATCAGATAAATTTAAAAATAAACTAAAAAGTAAGAACAAAGATTTATCTTTAATTAAATGTTAGTAATTTGGTTTTGCAATTTTTTTTTTGCTTTTATATCTCTTAAATAGTTGTAATATTTCTTTATTTCTTTATTTTTTGCATTTTAAAGAATACATATGAAAATTTAAACAAATGTTAAGCAAGTTAAATTTTATATTATCTATTTGAATTGATAAAAATCTTTAAAATAAATGATTAATTCAAACACATCATAAAAGTAAAGCTAGTAAAAAAGAAAGAAACCAAAATTCTCAGCAAATGCTACTAATAAAGGAGACACGGTGAATAGAAAATAATATTAACGGTATTTGGGCATTTGATTCTAAAAATTTTATGGATCTAAATTCTTTAATTTTTGTTATTATGCCATTAAAAACACTATTGTATCAGTTTGACTTAATTGATACATTTGCACATAATTTAAATGGATAAAAACTAAAAAGAGTATTTATATAATATCAATAAATATAAAATAAAGCTTTACATTTTTTTTATAAAATACTAGCAAATTAAGCAAACATGTTACATAATATCCTAATAACTTTTATTTAAATGGATAAAAAAGTTATTGTTATATCGTTGTATCCGAATAACTTTTTAATTATTTTGAAATTTTAATTTGTAATATAATAAGTGTAATAATATTTTTTTAGATTTGTTAGTTCAATGAATATTTTTTATTTAATAATTTATTTATAATATTCATGCTATATTTTTTTAAGCATAATTTATATTTTTGCCTCATTTAATTATAAACCTTGATTTCATTACTGTGCATTAGTGTATTTTATTTTTTATTTTTTAACTGTTAAATCATACTATTTACAGATATAACGATAAAATAATAAAAAAAGTTTCTTATCCCATCTGCTACGATAGTTTTTGAAACTTTCTTTTGAGACTAGCCAAAATGTTATACGTAAATATTAAATATCAATTATGAGCAAGTTAAAAGACCTGCCAGCATCGGCTTCGCCTTGGAAAAAATAAAATAAAATAAAAATTCCTTATTCTCCACGCAATATATAACTAAGAATTTTAGGCTAATTTTAATTTCCATAATCATATATATATATATATATATATATATATATATATATATATATATATATATATATATATATATATATATATATATATTGGGTATTGGGAGATGGTGAGTCCCCACTCCCTTTATGCCTCTGCAGAAAAAAAAGCCTCCTGAAAGTTATAACGCAGTTAGTTGCATTAGACCGTATGAAAGTTCTTTATAATTTTTCTGAAATTTAAAAGAAAAACATTAACCTTCTAATAAAATCGGTTCCAATTTTCTACGGATATTATTTCCAGGGTGGGACCCCATTAACATAGGGATGATGAATACAATGTGATTTAGACTGAATCTTGAAAGGGATTGACTAAACCTAAAACAGACATGTTTCCGCCCATTTATTTATATATGTGTGTATTTGAATTAGCTAATTCCTAATTCAATATTGTTGTAAGAATCCGCAATTAAAAATGAGTTTATATGTTCTATTAAATTAATTTCAAGATGGAATTATGAAACTTGACATTACCTTAACGAACATTTTTCATTTATCGATACAGTTCATATTTTGTATTTAACTAAAATAAATATTAACAGTGAACAAAAAAAATTAATTTCACTAATTATCATTGAACTTATGCTTAAATTATATAAAAATAACGGAATAACTTTTTATGATATAAAAGTCATTGAAGTTAGTAATATTACATAAAAATAATTATAACCAATTTCTGGTAAAAATTAATATCGAAAAATACACATAACACATCATGTTAATACTTTATGTACACATGAATATATTTTTTTTCATATCATTGGATAATGTGTTAGTATTACCACGTGTCGGTTTGCCTCGTGGCATGACTTATGGCATAATGATGTGATAATACATATGATGATATGGCATAAAAAATATTTTTACGTGTATATAAAATATTGACATGACGTATTATTTGTACTTTTCATAATTGATTTTTATTAAAAATCGATCATAATTACTTTTACATATAATATTGTTAATTTCAATAATTTTTATGTTACGGAAAATTATATACTTATTTTTATATATTTAGATATAAATTCGGTAACTATAACTGAAATTAACAAAAACAAAGTTTGTTTGAATTGTGCATAGTTTTTACTTTATAATAGCAGCAAATTATCCATAAAAGCAAACTATTTATTCACTCAATCAATAATTAAGCTTTCATCATTTTTTTCCTCACCTTTTATTTCCTTTTTCTGAGAGAATAATTTTCATGTTGACTAGAAGAAGCAGCTGCTTTTCCGAAATTATATGAAATTAAAATACAGTTGTCGTTGCCTGAATATATAACACCTTCCTTGACATACTTTGCATGATTCCAGTTCATAAGCTCTCTCCCATTTTAATATTAAAGAATTAAATCATTATTAAAAGTACCGAAAATTTTCAATTCAATTTTTTTCTAGAACATTCAAAATTATAATTAAACATTATGTTTCATTTATATATATATATGTGTGTAAAAGTATTAAAGTCATATTTATATTTATTTGATGCAAATTAAAACAGTGTATATGTATGAATATATGGTTACACATGTGTATCCGCATATGAACAAGAGAAATTGTGTATACGTTAAATAGTAACCAATTCATATTTTTGGAGTCCAAAATTTGGACTAATAATGAGAAATTTTAAATTTTTACATAGAAAACAATTTTAAATGAATTTATTTAAAAAGTATATACTTAAGAAATTAAAAAGCTTCTAAATAACAATTATAAAATAATTCGATACATATATATTTAAACTATATGATTAATATAATAGTGTGTTAAATTCAAGTCAATATTTGGTGGCCACATCAAATTCAACCTTTTAAGCGAATATACATACAAAATGTCAAGTACAATTAGGATTTAGTAGTATAATAAAATATGCTGAATTAGTCATAAATTGAAAAGGTATATCGCTTTGTTTGAAAATTTAATTAATTAAATTTTAGTTTACGAATAATTTGAAGAAGCAGTCTATTTACAAATTATCTGCCTACTAGCGTCCATCGTCGGGAATTTCAGAAGTGCAGAAGTCAAACTATGCGGGTGTTTCTCTCGTGCCAGAGACAAAGTTCTTTATTGGATTTAACTTTTCCTATTTACAGCTGGTGCATTTGTAACTGCAACTACTGATAAATAAATAAATAAATAATTTTTTAAAATAAATAACTAAATAATTATTAATTAAATAAATTATTGGACAAGTCATGAGGAGTTGCCTAGTTGATTTGATGCTTTAAGTCGTCCCCAGCTAATGAATTTCCAAATTGAGAGAATTTTTTAAATAATGTTATAGAAACAATTTGTGCGATTGGGGTTGGGTTAGAAAATGCCAATTCATTCAACGTCCTCCGTTAAGATTCTATATCGGCCCACATTGATAAAAAACACAGGTTGCATCTTCCATCAGGATGTCTGTCACTTGACAGATAACGCACGAAAGTGCTGCATCTTACATTTTGGTCACTTATCCCATCATAACTCAGGCAAAAACTTTTAAACCGAACATCTATATAAGGTTCGGTTGTCCAAGTATATTTTGTATCTCAAGTTGATTTTGTATACAAAGTAAGTGATTTTGAGGTGCAAACTACTTATCCAAATTTATTCCATCGAAGTTTATTTTACATTCGAAGCAAGTGATTTTAAAGTATTGCTGGAATAAGCAGTCAATTTTTTAGTGACAAATTATGAATTCATGTAATCACTAATATATCTTGTAATATGTTTTGCAATTTATAATTTATGAATTTTTTAAAATTACGCCTTAAAAATTAAAATTAATTAGTTATACTTTTTTTTATTATTTTATAAAATGATGAAAAAAAGTTAAAGTAATAATAAGATAATAACTCGTAACTTGCCATATTTTGAAATATTACATCAATACAACTAATTCAATATCTCTTTGTATGAGATGAGGTACTATGGATAAGAGTATCAGGATCCATCCCATATGGGTTGGGATCATTGTAACCCACACCTCCCACTATACAGTGGTTGATTCGCTAAATTTTGATTGCCTAAAACAGTTGGACCACTAAAATGTTCATTAAAGAAATCATCTTGTGGTACTGTAGTAGTGCTCTGCTCATAAATATTGTAGGCTGTAACATCTCCTTCAGACAAACTTATATTCCAATCAACATTCAGCCCAAATGCAACAGCTCTAGATGGCCTAGCTGCATAGTCAAAATATCCAGAAGGACCTACTTCTAATGGCCTAGCTTCATATTGATAATATGCAAAAGGACGTGCTGCAGCTTCATACTGCCAAGGCTGATGGTATGAAGATATACTTAATAAGCTAGAAATATCTTTAGCAATATATTGCCATGTCACTGGTGGAGATACTTGCTGAACAACAAGATGAGTAGGAATAAAATCAACTGTCGTCCTTCTTTCTGCCATACATCGCCTGTTACGTCTAGCACGTCAATCTTCATATGGTACTGCTAGTAGTGGAATATCTGTAGTATCATGTACAGGCTGACGAGGATAATCAGTTGATATCCTATCATATGCACCAACAACACCTAAAATTTTGACTTACGCAATACGAATATTATCGCTATCAGGTCCAGATGACGAAGCAATGTTGCTGTGAAATATTCGTTCAACAGCATTAACCTACATGGCAAAAACGAATATTATTGCTATTAGGTCCAGATAATAATAATAATAATAATAATAATAATAATAATAATAATAATAATAATAATAATACCTACAACAATAATGACAATACTACATACCGATGAGCCCGTTGTAGCACTGACTACGGTCATCCACCGTCTTGTTCTCTCTCTATACCATTGTATATATTGCGATATACTATGCAATGGTACATTGATAATTGGACCTTGTGCAACCTGATAATGTCAATTGTGCCACTCAGAAATGAAATTTGCGAATCTCAATTCCCAATTTTGATCTACATGTCCCTTCATGTCAATAGAATGCAATGCGTTGATGTCCTCTGGAGGACATAAAATTGGCTAATGTAAACCAAATTATCTCAGACATCTATCAGGTTGGTGCCACTCAACAGTATTAAAACACACTATTGGGACGACAAATCTCCAACTCGTCCACTAGTACAAAAAACTGGCAATAAGTGCACAAGATTTTTATATGGTTTTCAATCCATCAACAAAAATATTTAAGAATCATCAATATATTGTTACAAAATATTTTTTAACGATATTAAATAATTTAGCATGGCTTCAAAAAAATAAAAATTAAACCTAATCATAGAGTTACCACTTGTTCCACAATATATATAACTTGTCGGTATATTTTTCTAAAAAATAAAACTAAAAATATTTCAATATTAAATATAATAAATAAATTTTACCTATAATTGATCCATAAGCACCCCATGGGTAAAGTGAAAGCGAAATTGAGGGAGTTTTTTTCATACCCACATTTAGATTAACTGATGATACCCGCCAAGTCCACATGCACGTGGGCGAGTTGCACAACATAACTCCTGATATAGCCAAGCCAAAACTATTGATCACAAGCTATAATCATAGACTTATGCCAAATTTTTCAATAGTGACAGTCACATCAAATGTGCATAATTATTAATCTGATCATAACATAGTAGATCACCAATATAATGCAAGATTCATGTACGGGCAAAATATTGTATCTGGTAATCCGTCGTATCTGCTAGTAAGTGACTAAAATTGTTAGTTGGTCATGTTAGTTTTATTTTTAGTCCTCTAATTGCATCTTTTAGGGGAACAATTCCCAATAGCCTATCACAAACATCAGGCTAGTTATAATCTAAATTTTCTGTAACAACACATTCTTCTACAAATAAGCTGATTAGTGTCTTAATATCCTTTAGAGTAATTGCACCTTCACTAACAACAAGGTGAAAAGTATTTGTCTCTAGCCTCCATCTCTCGATAAGAGGAATCATTAATTCCTTTAAGGTCTTCACGTAGGATGATTGAAGCTGATGGAAGATGCAACTGACAGAAATGTCATTTGGACCTGTTGGAATGCTCACCAACAATGTAGCTGATACCTGTGTCTTCCAACTCACCTGCACACACCCATGTACTTGCAATGCCTTGATGTAGGACGTAGAAAGGGCTTGCATCTTCTAACTCAATCCCAGATCGATAAATACTTTCTGACACACTCTACAACTGTTTTATTTTTTTTTAAATATTACTTAAAAAATTCCCCATTCCAAATCCCTCTGGAAAATTTTCACTCATCAAACAACTCTTTTTTTTCCAACTATTCAAACTACTTCACAGTACGAAACTTCTTTAATTTTCTTGGCCTTGTCATGTCATCTTTATATTTAGTATTATATAACTGAGGAACCAGATTAATAAATTAAATTCAGAAAAAAGTTATTTTCCTCAAACAATAACCAGACATAAAAAGATTTGAGAGAGGAAGACTAATCTAATTAAGGTTCCTAACAAAGCCAACGAATATTCGATATTTGGTTCTGGTTAACAATGACGTGGGACTACTATAATCAAGAATTTGGAATAATTCCTGTAAAACGATCCTAAAATTCTCCTCCACATATTTTATTTTAATTTGGTGAAAAGGCTAATTCAATTGCTTTATGTAAAAAAAAAAAAAAGGTATTTGTGGTCCTTTTTTATATTATCAATCTCCTTGGTACGTATAATAATGCATATACAACTGGCCTACGTTGATTTTTCGGGTGCATGTATACAAAAACAATCATTTTTAAAGCCATCAAAATGAGAGCACCGGCAATAAAGAATTTGGAACCCAATTATTCTTGCCAATTCTTTTTCTATGAATTTAATGAAAATATAACTTCATTTACAGTTACATATTTTTATAAACGTAAATTAATTCTATTGTTTTTTTTTTGCGAAATGCACGGGGTATCCTGGATGGACTCCAACTGTGGAAGGCACCTTTAAGCCCGTACAACATCCAGACTAATCCTCGTTCGCACCGTGTCGGCCCAATTAAGGGGTAGTGTGCTGGCCAATGTGTTGCTCCGTACGTGAGGGGGATCGAACCCCTGACCTCACTTAAGGGATGAGAGTGTCTTACCACTCACACCAACCACAATTGGTTAATTCTATTGTTTTTACATAACAATATTAATTCTAGATTTTTTTTTAAAAAAATATTAGAGCTAAACGGTCTTAATTATTATAGGGACAAACTCGTAGTTTCGTATTTATTTAATTTTCATCAATAAAAAAAAAGTCGAGGGCGATGGTCAAAGAATGGACAAGTATTGTTGAAATGCATACAAGGAACACGTGTTGAGAGGTCACTATCCTGTGGGGTCACGCAGACGATAAAATCCATAAGAGAATAAGAAAAGGGAGGGACAAGAACACTGCTTGTTAAGTATACCAGAAGGCAGAGTATCAGGGCCACAAAGAGGAGCAGTTTTGACCAGATAGATTTTGTCAAAATCTGAGTTGGATAACACGTGGCTGTCATTCGTCGCAGTATCTGTGACCGTCCTCCGGAGCCGTTAAACTAAGGCAGCTACAAATGCGTTACGAATTGTCGGCACTTGTACTTTGGATATATACAGCACCCTTTACGCTTTTTGGATTTGTACCTCCATTTTTATCATCGCCACCGTTCACAATGAATTCCTTTATCACCGTAATAAATAAGTATTTATTTTATTTTTAATTAAAATTAAAAATGAATTAATTACTTTATATTTGCATGCATTAATATTCTCGTAAGGTATATGTCAGTCTTGAAAGACAGAAACAACAACATCATGTATGGAGTTATATGCAAGTAATTAATATTCTTTTAAGAAATACATCGCTGAATATGAAAAACAGGCATTGGCTATGGTTCTTAAAGAGGACCTTATTTAAAAAATGCTGAACGTTCATTTGATATACTTTTTGTGAAAGTTAATTTTGGAATAGACTACCCGAAAGTTTTGAGCAAATTTTACTAATTCCATTAATTTTTAATTTTAATTTTTTTTTACATAAAAAATTGTATTTTCCACAAATTAACCTTATTTTATCTCCAAATTTTTAACTTTTTATCCAAATTATTTTCTTTCAAATATTAACAGAAGTAACTAATTTAAAAAAATAAGTGAATAATAACCTCATTAAAAAAATTACATTTTTACTTAAATATAAAAATTTTGATATGAAATATAAGGATTAATTACGTCTGTGGTCATCGAATTTTTGAGCTTATAACCAAATGGTTATAATAAAATAATTTAAAATAAAAAATAACCAAAATTTTATTTTATTTCAATTGAAGTAGAAATTACCAGAAAATTAATTTTTTATATTATCAAAATGATAATTAAGTACAACATGTATGATTACCAGATCATTTTAAAATCAATAACCTTTATAAATTGAACTAAAAAATGAAAACAGTTTCACGTTATCATATAAATATAAAAAAAATGATGTGTATAGAAAAAAATTCAAATAACTAATCATAATCTATTTATAGAGTTAATTGATATTAAAATAACATGACAATTATATATATGGTCTACTTAATTATTATTTTGGTGATATAAAAAATTAATTTTTAGATTATTTTTACTTTAATTAAAATAAAATAAAAATTTGATAATTTTTATATTATAAATTATTTTATTATGATCATTTGATTATAAGTCATAAAATTCGATAACCACGGATGTAATTAATCCTGGAATATAATAACACCGACTACTGGTATATATGCCTATGTTAATGTCTTGATATAGTTATAATTTTTCACTCCATTCATTCATTCGTAAATAAATATTTATTTTATTTTTAATTAAAATTAAAAAAATGCATTAATTACTTTATATTTGCATGCATTAATATTCTTGTAAGGTATACGTTAGTCTGAAACAACAAAATCTGGAGTTATACGCAAGTAATTAATATTTTTTTAAGAAATACATATCCCATATTTTTAGGAATAAGATTCGTAGAAATTATAAATTAAAAGTCCAATATCTTTTGATAACAAAAGAAATGAATAAAAGATAAAAAAAAAAAAGACTAAACAAATTAAAAATCAAGATTTGGCTGATCTCTCTAGCTAATGTGCGTTCATGCAATCATTTGGATAGCTAAACCGGGAGACTGCGCGACTAATTATTGCACGACACGATCAATTAAGCAAACCTAATAATGATTGATCGTTACGAGATCCTAGGAATTAAACTGTGCTTATATTTTTAAAGGAAATAACTTGTTTTAAGCTGTAGTTAAGCAGAAACCCAATAATTGCAAGCTACTAAAGTGAGTCAAAGAATATATTCTAATCATGCAATTAATTAATTTATAAAAAAGTAATGCGCACCACATTGTAAATGCACACAAAACATGTTTAGTCAAAGCATGTTTCAGATTTTAGTAATGATAAAAGTTCATTAGCAATGCAGCAAATGATTAAATTAAGAAAAGAAGAATGAGACACGTATAGAAGGTGCAGGCTTCTGTTCCAAGCTTCGATTTCACCTCATCTTTCTCCACAACCAAACAAATAATCTAATAATTAGTCTTACCAAAAGCTTGATTTGTGTATCAATATCCACTAATCTTTTGTTTTTTTTTTCAATTCTCTGATCTTTAACATAATTAGCCTACCTGTAGATGACTAGTCAATTTCTTCTCTCAAGAAACATAGGATATTGGTATTCAAATTCGAGAGATTTTAATTCTAAAGTAAGATTCGTTCCACTTATGTGAAGTTCATTGATAATTAGACAAATTTCTTTTATGTCAAACAAGATAATAAAGTTCGGAACTAAAAAAAAAAAGAATAACTTAAAAAAAAAAATCCCGTTAGGAATTTAATTTTGTCAATTTATTTTAACTTTATTAATTGAGCTTTAAACGAGATTCAAACTTATGGCTTCTGGTTTTCTTATGAACTCGAAGTAATTTTAACTTGTTGAAACGGAATTCATTAATAGGGTTGTTATTTGATGTAATTAATTAAGTCGTCATGTACTTTCCAATCATACATGTATATGTATTTGAATTCAAGACTTTTTGTACATTGACCGAGTGCTCACCATAAAACCATATTGTGATGGTTAACAATATTTCATTTTCAATGCAAGTTAAAATGTTGAGAAGACATGAGAGGAGAACGAGATGGACAATTCAGAGATCACTCTCCACGTACTAAACGCAAACTGGTTTTAAATTATTCAGATATAGATTAAAAATAAAATAAAATTTATAAGCTATATATATAATTGATGTGATCCACAAAAAAATTCAAAGATCTAGTTGATAATCGAACTGCCTAACTGGACTCTATCGAGTAATCTGAGTATCAGATTACTCAATTCACCCCAGATATGAAGCAGTACTCCGGATAAATCATTTTCGGAGTTATGTCTGGACAACACTCTGAATTGCCTAAAAAAGGTGGAATTTCTATTCATGAATCTTAGCTTGGTTTCCTCATCAGATCATATGTCTTTCTGAATGAGTTTTTTGTCGACGATAGAAATTCATCCAAGCTAGAAAACTAAATCATAACTAAAATATGATTCACATCCCTATAAATAAGCTAGATTTCTCAGGTATTTCTCTCTCTTATCTAATTTTACTCTCATAATCATTCTTTAAAATATTATACTGATTTGACTGTCGGAACTTCTCCTCGTCGAAAACCCTGTCGAAGTTCTTTGTTTTCAGGCACTCGAGTAGCTGCAAAGAACGTTTTATTCAAGCTTGATCTAGGTAATAGCCTGAAAATTCAAACTGTTATTATTTGGTACGGTAAGCGTAAAGTTTATCCCCCAAAATCAGGAATCCTTAAGATCAAGACACATCAGACACTTAGACTGGAAACAACCGAAATACCACACCATCACCTCCACAATTACCTATTTTTTCATCCCTAAAACCTACTCCCCCAGGTGCTTCCACTAATCTTTCCATCACCAACCTACACCTCATGACCTCCACAATCCCCATACATGGTCTTACCCGACAATTGACCCAAACTCTCTTGGCAACCCTATCAAACTTGGTAGCACAAGCATTGCCCTAACTATCACCTCAAATGACCATTGCAGCAAACAACACCCCTAACACTAACACACAAAACGTAACACCTCTTCACCAACCCTAGCTTCCACAATCACTATGATTATTTACAAGTTCAAAAAGCTTTTCGAAGAGAGGTTACTGAAGCATCAACATTTTGCAGTATCAGGGAAGTTTCTGCTCCCCATTATCAAAAGACATACTGGATGCTCCTTTTTTGAGCATAAAATTATCTAATTTATCGAAGGTATAATGGAAACACTGACCTTCGAGCTCATTTGAAGCAATTCCATCATACCATATTAATCTACATAGTCGAAGATGTTGCACTTTATAAAGTTTTTCCACAGGCCTTAATAGAGTCTGCCCAAATTTAGTTCAAAAATCTACCAGAACATTCAGTAGATAACTTTTAGCAATTTAATGACATATTCATCATAAAGCTTGTAGTTGCTATCCAACCAATAAAGATTTTGGCCGATCTACATCAGATCATCTAGGAGAAAGGAGAGCCCTTGCACAGTTATGTAGAGAGAGATTTAACATTATAGCAATGGACATTTAGAATCTGAATTTGAAAGTCAACATCAAATCGTTTGCTAGAAATAAGAAGTGTTAGGATCTCAGTGACTCGCTAAACAAGAAGCCCTCTTACGATTTCACCGAGCTAATGATCCGAGCTCATAAATACATTCAAATGAATGAGGCTTGGTGGTTGAAATATAGCACCCAGATATAAGAAAAGATAGCGAGAATTATCATAAAGGAGGTCGGGATAGAGGTAGTTTGAGAAGAGGTAATTTTTGAGCTATAAGGGGGTCGAATAGGGCATATATGGTTTTAAAGTCATACTCAAACAGTCAAAGTGAAGAATAGTTCACCAAATTAAACGCTTTTTCAGTATAAATTTTATCTTGAATTAAGAAGAATGATCAAGTTATCTGGCCGAAGCCCATGAAAGAGGACCCGAAGGACCCAAGCCTTTACTGTGCTTTTCACGAGGATAATGGGCACTGAATCAATGATTGTAGATAACTTAAAAAGGAGATAGAGTACCAAATCAAGAAAGGCAAACTAAAGTAATTTGGCAAGGGGAACAAGAGTGATGTTTGACGATCACCACCTCGGCAGTCTGACAGGGGAGAAAGGAAATAAGCCCCAGTAGGAGTGATCTATGCAATTACAGAAGGGAAATATTATGATATATTCGGCGACTCTAAATAATGTAAAGCAAAATAAGTTTTCTCACTTGGGACTAGTTCGTCTATTTTAACAGGTATCATCTAATTTTCACCACAAGATGGGAAGCATATTCGGCAATCTCACAATGATGTGCTAATTTTTGAAGTGATAATTAAAGATTACTTGGTGTAGAGTATTTTAATTGACACAGATAGTGCAATCAATTTGATTACGTTGCAGGCCTTCAAAGTTCTAGGAATGCCAAGCCTCTCGGAGGAAGTTATTGTACCATTGATCAATATTTTAGGTCAACCTGTCAAGGTCGAGGGTTTGTTTAACTTATCTATATATACAACACGGGGTTGATTTGATAGTCAGGACTTGCAAAACATACTTTATAGTGGTAAATATGCCATTATCATATAATGCAATTTTCGGACAACCTTTTTTAGCATCGATGGATGCATAAATTTCTATATAGAACTCAATACTTAAGATTCCTGCACCGTAAATAATAAAAATACTTTGGAAAAACCAGACTATAGCTCAAAAAACATACGTTACTATGTTAAAGGAAGCAAATCAAATATTACCTATAGACATGGTGGATGCCCCAACTGACTTAGCTCGAAAAGCAGAACTGGTGGATTTATTGTAAGAAGTGGAGTTATTGCTAGGAAAAGTGGTGAAAATAAACTCTGGAGTCTGAAATACTAGACTCTTTAATGGCACACTCTCTAATGATGCATTGCTGGCAAAAGTGCTCGAGATTCTATCATTTAGTAGACTTTCACTAATCCTAATATCACTAGAACCTTATTCTCCACTCATTTTGGAAATAAAAATAAAAAGAAAGATCTAGGTCACTAACCAGTAGAAATCGAAGATAAAGTTGGGGAAGAGGAAAAAGAATGCAACGAGGCAAGAAAAGGGAGCAAAACGAAACCTAAAAGAGAAATAAAATCGCATGGCAAGAAAGGTATAAATAAGAAAATGTAAAAAGCTTTTATAGGAGAGTAGGGTCGACAGATGAAGGACACGTATGCGGCCCATTGATATGAAGGGTTTACAACTTATTTGCATTGATTACATTGCATGGGAATTAAAGCACTATTAAACATATCTATTACCGTTACAAAGATCAAAGGGACACCTCGTTCTGGGTGTATGCCATATTTGTCAGTGCTAAAGAAGCTTTAATGACTCAGGACATAAATGTCTTGTACCTTGAGGGAGACTTATGATAATTGAACTGCCTAACTGGGCTCTCTCGAGTAGCTTGATCATCAGGTTACTCGATTCACCTCAGATTCGAACTGATACATCGACTAAATCGTTTTGGAGTTATATCTGGACAACGATTCTTAGTTGCCTAAATAAGGTGGAATTCCTATTCAAGAGTATCAGCTTGGTTTCCTGATCATTTTAGATATCTTCCTAAATGAATTTTCTATTGACAATAGGAATCCATCCAAGCTAGAAAATTGTATCCTAACTAAAACAAGATTCATATCCCTGTAAATAAGCTGGATATCTCAAGTATTTCTCTCTCTTAACTAATTTTACTTTTATAATTGTTCTTTAAAATATCACACTGACTTGACCATTGGAGCTTCTTCTCATTTAAAATTTCGTCAGAGTTCTTTATTTTCAGACACTCGAATAGCTGCAAAGAACGATTTCATTCAAGCTTGATTTAGGTAACAGTTCAGAAATCTGAACTATTATGACTAATCAAGATTAAGAACAACCATAACATGAATTTCTTTAAAAAGAACTTAATATATACATAGACACATGGACTTACATTCATAATTCATTTTTTTAAGAGAGAGCTGCAAATTTTATTCTAAATAAAAAAAGGATAAACATTTTTTAAATACAATTTATTTAAAAATTTAAATTTTAATAATAACTAATTCAACATTTATGTTTGTTTAATTTATGAATAATAAATATATTTTCTTTGTAAAATTAGAACGTGCGACATTTAATCGTATTAATATGATATTTAAACTGTTATAAATTCACATGCTTAGTTTTTTACTCATTAATTCTTAATATTGTATGATATTATATTGGCAGAATTTAATATCATCCGTTTAAAATTTTAAAAAATAATATATGTTTGATTATTAAAATTTAAATATTTAAACAAATTATGAATTTAAGTTAAAATTTCTAATATATTTAAACCAAAAACAATAAATTATAATTTAGCGGATGATTTGACCTTTCTAGATCCTACTTTCATTATTAGTTGGCGACTACCATTTGCTTTTTGACTAACGACTCCCTCCCATCAAAAACAGATTTTTTCCCCAATTTATCATTTCTAATGAAATATTTGCAACTGCACCGATTTCGAGAGAGATTTTCTTCTAAGAAAAATCACAATCATTGTTTGCCGACCTTGACACTAGACTACTTATTCGTGCACAGGATAGTTATTCACCATGCATACATACTTCTGATTATGTACCGTTAAATTTAAATTTTATTTTTAATATAATTATTTGGTTTTTGAATATACTTTAGTGCATATATATCAATGCTCTAACATTAGGTACACCATATACATGCTACATAAAAAACACACCCCTTGACATTAGCCTGTCAAAAAAAAAAAAAAAAATCCTGAATTGATTTTCTTTATATCTTAGAAGACTACCAAATCATTTAATTTTAGTTAAAGTTATTGAATTTCAGTTTAATTCACAAGATATAATTATTAGTTTTTGCATACGTAAGTAAGTACTAGTATGCATTAAGTACCCACATCCTCTAAATTATAATATTTTTGACTGTGAAATCAGCTTAAAGAATTGCTAGTTGCATTAAAAAAAAAAAACATAGTGTCAAAGTTAAATCATCTTATCAATTCAAATAAAAATTTATGTAATGGCAAATTTAGTCAATGGGTATAGCTTGAGACCCAACAAAGAAAAAAATAAAAAACAAAGATATAGCCTCTTGTTGGTGCAAAACACTCAATGGGCAACTAAAGCAAAACGCTAAAAAATACTCAATGCCCTAATATAAACAAATCTGGAATAAAATCCCAAGTGTCCACCAGCCCATATGGACTATAATTTGCATGCACCAGACAAGTAATGATATGTTAGAATATGATAAAAAAAAAAAAATAGAACAAAATTAAACCAGATGGGAAATAAAATGCAGGTATATAATAAGTATAATATTACCTGAAAATCTTCACATTAATATATACGAGGAAGGTTCAGAGTTGAAGGTTATTGAATGAGATGCATATGTAAAATTTACAGCTTACTTTAAGAATTCGGGATCTTAAAGTTTATGATAATACAAAATTTACATATATATAGATTTAAAAGCATTTTTAAATTCAGAAATTGCTATGAACTCTATTCATTCTTAAATCAGTAGATCTATTAAAAACTCAAACCACAACAAAGAATTCCTCAAAATGCACTACTGCTAGAGAAATTCTGCAAAATTTATAAATTTTTAATAACTTTTTTTTTTTTTTTTAAAATTACATTTCCAGCCACTCCTATCCAACTACTATATTGCTATAGATATTGATTAAAAATCCAAAAGGAAAATTTCATAAAAATGCAGGAACAGGTTCGATGTTGCATATAAAAGGTGAGAACCGAGTGACTGCTTGTGTTGTGTGTATAACGTATATGTGTGAATTTTTGACTTTCCTGCATTGGGGGATATAATATATCAAGCTAATAGTGCATTGATATCTCGAAAAAAAAAGACTTTTCTTTTTCTATATGTCAAGAAATTTCCCATGTGAACAGAATTCTCTGAAATTTCTACTCTTCTCGAATTTTGTATTTCCTGAAGTGCCAAGCAACAGTTTTAACCTCAAATCATGAAGCAGATTCTAAATCTTTCTCGTCTTTGGTCCACTATGACCTGCTGGCCATGTGATTATGCAAAGGATTTCTTTGACCCATCTTATTCTTTTCATCTACAGAGATCATTATCCTCTTCTTCTACATTCTATCAACGTGAAATCCTCTACTTTTTTAATCCCTTCACCATTGATATTTCAAACCCATACCTTTGTGTTTACGCCTTTTTTATTTTCTACCGTATGGGAATCTCTTGCAGACCATGTGGAACTCTTGAGGTTACATCTTTAAGCTCCTGGGTCCTCATGCATGTGATTCCACCTATTATTAAGCAAAGCTGGTTATTAGCGAGTGAATAATAGCTCAAGGTGGAAAAGTGCGTTTAGAAGACAGTGATGCTTGCAAGGAGCCAAAATATGGAGATTTAAAAGGATCTCTTGGATTTAACAACTGCCTTATTTTCTTTATTTTATTCATTCATCTTTTTCTTTTCTCCACAAAGCTTATGCAACTAATTTTTTGAACCAGCCAAATCAATCATAAAATTGCCAAATAATAACAAGCAAGTATTATGCAATGAGAATGGAAGAAACTCATTTCTAGCCTAATGCTCCATAAGGACTCGTGTAAACTAATTTAAACAAAATTTAGAATGCAAGCTGTTATTATCAATTGAATGGAACCTATTCACTTCAATTCTTGCAAGGTACAAACTTTTTAACCCTATCCGCTGCTGCGGAATTGAATTTTAGCCAAACTACTCCAATATTGAAATGATTTTCAGATCTTACAAAACACCAAACCATTGAGCTCTTACTACATTCCTCAAGAAAACATCAGACTTTTCTCATCCCTTGCCATATTATCTAGACATCGTTCATGAGTTTTTCATATCCAATATTGAAGTGCCACGTATATTTGGTAACTATTCTTCTACTATTTTTTTCTTTAACTTCTTTATCCAACCTGGCATTTTGCTATTGGTTTGGTCCGCAAATTTTTTTCATGAACATGGGGTTTAGGTGAGAAATTTCATTTTACCAACTAAAGCCCCGCAATTCATAGAGAGTAGTGTCAAAATTATCATAGCAAACAGTCACTCCTGACCATGAAGGTCAATATCAATATCATTGGTTGCCATATCAAGTTGGACACGTAGGACTACAAGGTTTATCTCTGAGTGAATTTAACCCATGATTTCCTTGTCTCAACATCCAAGCAACATACAGCAATCAGACATTCCTAAGCAGCCATAAAAAACTGGAAAAACAAAAGCATTTGTATTATAACTAAAAGAAATGTTAATACAAGTATGTTATCCTAAGCATGTGGGCAAACAGACAGTGCTCATGCAAGACAAAACTAACAAGGACAAAAGCTGCAAGCAGTCGACGTGTTTGGTTTTCGCATGCTGAGGGACCCTTAAACTTGGAAATGGAACCCAAAAGCTTTAAGTAAATGACAATTAAATAAAACTTATGCAATTTGCCTTCCCTCTTTTGCAGCCTTTTGAGGAAGACTAAATCTCAACATACAATTCCAAACCACGATAGAGACAATGACAGCAAGTTGGACCCTTTTGTAATGAGTTGTGGCCGCTTTAATAATATAGTATAAGAGTTTGAACCTTTTGTTCTATGTAGATGCTAGTGCTTAATATTTAGGTAGAGGGTCCTTTTCCTTTAAGACACAAAACATAGTCATGGTACGTACAAATATGCAGAGAGAGGAAATTGAAAGAAAAAGGAACCAAAGCCCCACAATCATAAAATTTACCAGTGGTATAGGCTGCCCCATGTAGTCAAAGATATTCTCAGTTGTGATCATCTCAGCCCACAGAAAGAATCTTTATCCTGCATGACAAATGAACAGTAACTAAGGGAAATAGAACAATGATAATCCCTTAAACCATACTATTTTGACATATGACTCGCTATAGCGTCAATGGTTCTATCAACCTCAATTAAAGAAAAGTATTTCTTGCAACAATGCCTATTTAACACGTACAATGAGATGGAAATTGCATCCAATCAATTGGTGAACAACTTATTTTTGTATTATTTCATAGCTGGCATTGAAGAAACCAAAATTTCCAACAAATGATTGATTTAAAGATAGATCTTGACAGAATTTTCCACAAAGTATTACACGTCATGAAATACCAAAAAAGAAGAAGAGTCATTCCTAATAGCCCAAAATGTTGTACAAACTGTCATAGTTTACAAAATCTGAACTAATTAACTAAAGAAAGACTGATGCTTAGAAACAAGGAGGCAGCAACCGATAAGTTTGTGTTTTGACAAACCTCATTTTGAATAATCTACTTGAATACAAAACTTCCAATAAATAAATTAATCTAGCTAAGTGTTAAAGCAGAAGACAAATAACGTATTCCTAAAACATCCTCTGCTGAAACACATGTTCCCACAGGACAGTTCCTGTTGCCTATAGTTGAAGGCGATGAAGAATCTTTTTCATTCAAGTTTCCTTCTGACCAGTCCTTTTAGGAAGTCAAAACTGCAGCCACAAGAACGATAAGATTGTGGTTACTTCTATTCAGATAGCAATCATGATACATCATTTACAATCAGAGCATTCAAATTTAGAATCATATGGAAATACTTGCTAAGCCATATACTTGTATTATTATAATTAAGAGAACATAAGAACATAAGGGTAGGGTAAAAAAAAAAACAAAAAGATAATACAAAAAGAACTGAACGGTACAGACAAGCAGAAGCATGTTGCTTCAGTTGATTCGCAGAAAAACTCAGAAAGCTAAAAGGAAGTTGACAAACTTCACATACTAATATTGCTCGTCATGTGGAAGGACGAAAGGCATCAGAGTTTTGAGTGCAATCATGCCAGTAATTTCTGCATATGGGCCCACTCTGTTAATAAGCATAAATATAGCAAATCAGATTAATTGTCCAATCCACCAAGCTAATTTTTTCCTTTCCGTGTGGTTTTTAAGAATGTAAAATTATTGGCAGCATTCTCAAGAAAGAGAGTCTTCAGGACTATGGGCCTCCAAGCAAATTAATGATATCCTCAATTAAGACCAGGACACTTCAATGTTTAGTTCACTGAAAGCTTTAAACAGCCCAATCATCAGTGGAAAGATATGAGAAAAGAAAGAAACTTAAGTGCTCATCAATGACAAAAAGGCAAGCAATAAATTTTTTTTTTTAAAAGTTCTAGAGGTCATATAAAAGACTCTTTTCCTGCATATATTTTAAAATCACGGAAGACCTTGAGAAATGTTAGACTAAGATTTCTCTTACACTTCTGATGGACGACCAACTATAATCTTTGTAATTCAAATAAATTTCTTCCACAGAAACTACTCATATTATCAGTGACAATTCAAAACCAAAATTTAATTAAGAACCTAAGAAAACAGAACTGTATAAACCAAAATGATTAACAGGAATTGCTTTTAGGTCAGACAATCAGTGGAGTTCACTTTCAAACACAATCCATATCAGTAAGATACGTGCAATATAGGCCTTTGACACTTTTCTGTCTTGTAAGAATGTTGAAGAAATTTTCCAGACTTGAGAATATATGAAGTAACCAACCACAAACACATAATGTATCTTGTATGGTGTACTTGAATTGATAATTGCATTTGAATTTGAACTCTTTCATCCAGCCAAGTAGTAGAAGCATCAGCTTCACACTTATCATTTTCCCAAACAGTGTACCTCTTCCATATTTTATTGAGAACTGCAATTAACCACAAGATAATGAAAGCCTTTGCCACCATCTTTGGTTTCCTAGCTGTTGCTACATAACCCAAAACTGAGGAATCCATATGAGCCTCTCTTCCTTCCCCCAGGGAAGAAAAGAGATGACACATCAACTTTCACAGAACCAGATGTCATTACTCACCACAGTGGCTTAACAAAATGTAGAGAGCTTCCAAGCACTACCTATCTACATATTTCATTTCATAATTACTAATAAGCATGAGACAGCATCGACAATCATCTAGTCCATGCATTTGCAATTGGAACCTTTTATAAGACATCACGGGCAATTTATATCTTCAAACAAGAAATTATCTCTTTACCTATTTCCATCAGGATGAAGCTCACACATTTGATTGTCATCACCAATAGCTAACAAATAACCTGAGGATGTTAAGCCCTGCAAATGAAAGAATGAACTAAGTAAACAATGAAGTGTTTCAGGTTCAGCACCATAAGCATGATATCCACATTCGCTCGGCATCCATGCACCTGAATTAGTGTTCACAGCTGAATATGGATCAACTATTGATTCTGTGTTCTTTTATCAAATTAATCAAAGGATTATTGGTCATTCCTCTTAATTAAAGAAATCCATGTAAAAGAGAGATGTTTAAGGCTTGTAGCAAGTGTCAAAAGGAAAGAATGAAAAAGGAAGGATTAAAGCAAATAATGGGAATTCTGATCAAAATTTGACTAATTTTTTATTTTACTAGTTCCAGCAGCAAAATATGGATTCTTCTTCGGATTTTATTTTCTAAAAAAATGAAACTAACAAGATGGTGGCTTAGGTGGTCCCGCAGGAGACTCATTCAATAGTCAATATCCTATCCCTCTAAGCTTAATGCCTATGAATCATTGGCATGTGGACAATGTCTTCCCTAGAATAATATGCTTATAACAAAGAAATACAAAATTTAGCATGAAATCCACATTCTTTAAATCACATAAAAAAAAAAAAAAAATCCCTTACCTCCAGTCAGAAGAGGAATAAAGCATCTAGATAACTTTATCTATATTTGCATGCATATTCAAAATTGCAGAGTAGCAACTTGCTTAAAAACCATTTCAATTGGCAATACCTGAATAGTGACCACATTCTCCAGTACTTGATCCCCATTTTTTTCTTGTACGATGACCCTCTGCCCACTACATGCATATATTGAGATAGAATCAGAGCTATGCTCAATGCAGAGCACACGTTAAAGGTTCATCTTGACAACCACATTCCATCCTATTTGTCAAGTGGCTTCAATATGAGAAAGGTGGGTTGTTTTAAATAAGTTGATAACAACAAGCATAATATCCTGAAGAGAAGAAAAGACAATTCGACTAAAAGCTAGAGAGAGTTATGCTGGGGGTGAAACATTTTACTACATGCTTGTCCGTTGATTAAACCATTTAAATGTGTCAGTCTGTATATTAGATGCCTTAGAAGTCTTGTTCTTATTCTTATTCTTTATTTATTTTGCATTAAGAGCAGTTATCGCTGTAGAGACAGATGAATTGTAATTGGCAAAACAACAATAACAATTCAAAATGTTTGGACACAGTGATCAAATAGAAAAAGCCCTTTTCTTCAATAGCTCTCTCTCTCTCTCTCCAAAGGAGATGATGATGATAATTTGTGCTCTCTTTGGTTCTCACAGACATGATAAAATGGCCATGATAAAAATGATGCATGAGTAAATGATTTGAGAATAAGAAAAATATTGCACATCTCACCTATGTAGCCATGTTCTATAATACAGCTCCTCAAGAGTTTGGAATCCTGGATTATATGCAACAAAACTCAAAACGATCACGCACGGGTTTATATTTTGGAAAAAGAATCACATTAATAAGAGGAAAAACTTGCTGTTATTAAAGTTTCTCTGGATGCAGCAATGGAAAAACCTTTTGCTTCTTAATTTAGCTTGACAATACACAATTTGCATGCAGGCCACATGAAGATGCCAATTGGGCAAACTTTATCATGTTTTGTTAGAGTCATAAGTGGAACAATTACATTGAGGCATGATTTACTTTTTATTTTCTTTTGTAAGTATATTCAGTCAACTTCCACAGTTATACAGTAGTTTGATGCACGAAATCAATGGCATCATCATATTGCATAGTCAGATGACACTTCCATAGAATAAATGATTGTTAGAAATGGCAAATTCAGCAACGGACATGACTTTGCCACAAATCAAAACATAAATTCACCTTGATCAGAGAAAAGACCATAGAAAGTTTCAAATTTGTTAAAAAAGGCAGCGAGAATGCATTCTCGTCTTAAGTGGGAAGCAGCAGGGGATATTTCTCTTAATACTGCATTCAAGCATGTTGTTGGTTTCTCATTATCAACATTCAGACCTATACCTGCAAGGAGGAAAGGTGTTAGAACTAACTGCCTTTTTTGCATAGAATAACTTATGGACTGCCCGCAGAAGATAAATAATGTGGAACGTGGGTACTCAAAACAACAGAAAAGATAATCTATTTACCAGCACTGACATTGAACTTCTTTGATCTATACGTTGAAGTGCATAGGATGCCACCAACCTTAAGGCCATTTAAGTAAAGATCATTGGGCCATTTTATTTTAACATCCAGAAATGGTAAGCCCTGAAATAGATGATATTGCTGAAATGATGGCATTGATGTCCTAAAAATTCATACATGAAGTAAAAAAATCCAACAAGAGCATGATGTGCAGAATTAATTGCCAAGTCACCATAAATGAAATACAAAGAACTTGAATCTTTCACTAACTATGAACCAGATTATCTGAAACAACGTTCAATATTGCACCTTTGGCTTGGCCCTAATTGATGTACTAGAAATATCATAAAGTTATAGTCAGACAACACTCCGATGAGTTTTTATTTCTCTAATCTCTAAGATCACATACTCTGGACACAATTTGATCAATTCCACCTATCTAAGTCATCATCTCCCAACTTATGCAGTTTAATAGTTCGCTCAGATAAGTTCCAAAGACAAACATGCATTCCTGCGTACACAGTCATGAAAATTCGTTGTCGAAAGCAACTTACATTTTGATGACAAACATCTTTTATGGCTTCTGTAACAGCTAGAGACACCACGTATTGCACCAATGGCACAACTCGGCCATCTTCCATTTGAACAGTAAATGAAAACAACAGGCAACCTAAAGGTGATTCCCATACATTCTTGGATCGACCTGAGCATGTAAGAAAATGAAAACGAAGCAATTGAACCAAAAAAAAGCATTTCATCCTGTGAATTCAACTATAAATCCAAAACCTCTCCCTTTATATTGAACATCAGCAACACAAACTGCACCAACTGGAATCTCATTGAAGTTGCTGCCAAATAAAATTAAACGTTAATTATGCACATACAGAGAAGCGAAGAGAAACATCTAAATTCTGGTGATGCTTACTGCGAAACGACATCGTGCGTTGAAGTTAACCGCGGAGACCAAATGAGGAACCTACCGAATTGACTAGTGGAAAGAGAACTGAAGTACGAGTCTACATCCAAAACCTCTTCTTTCTCAGCTTTGGCTATCTCCGATTGCAAAAGTATGGAAACTCCGGCGTTTTCAGAGAGTTTTAGAGCGCCATTTTGCTTCAAAGACTGAGCTATCTCCTTATCTTCAGCCGATTTTCCACATAATACCAGGCTACAATACGACGCCGAACAGATGCCATCCATTGCAGCTAATGACTTGCAGATAGCGTATTGCCTTTTGTTGATTACAGGCCTTTTGTTGATTACAGGTATAAGCTTGTCTACCAAGCGAAATGACACAGAGAGTGGCATGAGCTAGGGAAGAAAGTTTCAGCTTAACCACCGTCTATATTGGAAGAGGTTCAATATTCACGACGGAGAAACTTACAAAGACTAAAGTCACAGCGAAGCTTCAAAATTTATGCTCACAGGCCGGTCCTATCCGTGGATATTTAATTATAAGACACGTCATATTCATCTCTCGGTTTATTCAGCTTCTTTGGTGGTATATTTCGACGAAGTAGTGTCACCTTAACTATTTAAAATTGCTGCTTCTTCATAACAAAGGAGATTTTGAACATTCTGGAGGCAGTGAAGAGAAAGCGCGAGAATATCCATGGAAGAGTTGCAAAATGCTCTTCAAAATTGGGGTTTATGTGTTTCTAATTCTCCAGAGAAAGGACGATGTCTGTTGACGACGAAGGATTTTTATCCAGGTTTCTTGCTAGTTTCTAGTTCATATTGCTAGTATGAACTTATTTAGTGACTTCTATTTTCCCATATATATTACAGGAAAAATGATTATAAGCCAACAACCATATGCCTGTGTATCAAATAACTCAGCGACTGAGTCGCGTTGCGATGGATGTTTCATTTCAGGTAGCCTCAAAAAGTGCTCTGCTTGTCAAGTTGTGTGGTACTGTGGGAGCACTTGCCAGGTTTGCTCTTTCCATTTTGAATTTTTTGATCTTGTTGCCTTTAAATTTCACAGTTTGGCTTTGTTATAGTTCGTTTCCTTTGCTAGCCTTTTAGCTTTAAAATGTGCTATGGAAGATAGTAAAGTATTTCCATTTCTATTAATCGATGCTTCTGATGATATTTGTTTGTAATTATGCAGAAGCTGGACTGGAAGTTGCATCGTCTTGAATGCATTGCTCTCTCTAAGCTTGATAAGGAAAGGCGCAAGTCTATTACACCTTCCATACGTTTGATGGTGAGACTTTACCTACGGAGAAAATTGCAAAGTAATAAGGTAACTGATTTGTTATCCTTTCTGTTGCAAATTACATTATGCTCGTTTTATCATTTATTTGGTGTATAATAATAGTGATTTGAATGTTGGTGGATTCGTGCACTTTTCAGTATACTTTGAATTAAGTCTTATTATGCTTGATTCTGTTGAATGTAGGTTATTCCTGCTTCTGCTACAGACAATTATAATTTGGTCGAGGCATTGGTGGCTCGTATCCTTCCTGTCTTGCATGTTATTGTTAGGCTTGATCAGCATGTCAAATATCCTTTTGGCAGTATTACAATTCCATATTTGGATTCGTTTTTGTTTAACCTAATATTTGATAAAGACATGAATGACATTGACGAGAAGCAACTACTGCTATATGCTCAGATGGCCAATCTTGTCAATTTAATTCTTCAGTGGCCTGATATGAACATAAAAGAGATCACAGAGAACTTGTCCAAGGTCTCCAATTAATTCTAGGTTATTCTTTTCTTTACAGTTAATCATCATCTTTCAATGCACCTTCAAATTTCATGTTGCCTTTTTGAACTTATTGAAAAATATTATATTATTTTTAACATCGTTTACATGTCAAAGGTGCATTATGAAATTTGTGTATTTATAGATCATAATTTGATATTTTTAACAAGTTTAAGGGTAATATAACATTCGATTAATTTAAAAGTAATTTGTTAAATGATAACAATTTAATGAACAATTTATGTATTATTTTTTTTTTAAATTGAAGCGTCAGATATGGGCTAATTGTAAAAGTTTAACTTGCTATATGTCGAGAGCTACTATAAAAGAATACTGAATAGATATGGCTAGTTTAACAACAAAGGCATGCAAAAGTCAGGAAAGGAACCTGCCCTCTTAGCACTAATATTATAAAAGAATATTGAATAGATATGGCTAACTCAACAATAACAACATGCAAAAGTTAGAAAAGGAACCTGCCTTCTTAGAACTTTAGAAAATGACCAACTGATATCATGTTTCATGCTAGTGCCTTGGAAGTTTGGAGAAAATGACCAACTGAATTTTCAGCCTAATGTGAAAATGTGATATAACTTGCATATCAATATAAGCAAGAACTTGAGAGTCATAATTGAGCACCCCATAGCTGATAATAATAAAATCAGGAACTAAATACATAAAATAGTGAAAGGAAATTAACACTTGCGACCTATAAGCCATACAATAAACATGAAATGCATAATCATGGTTATATAATTTACTTGAAAAGGCCTTTAGCAATTGAAAAGGCTATTATAGTAGAAATTTGGAATTTTTGACTTTTGAACTACACTAACAACCTATTTTTTTCCTTCAACTCTTCTGAAAAAAACTAAAAGCTTATGAAGTGAAACCTCTGCTCATCAAAGTCAAAGATTTATATAATTATGAATTTATAAACATGAATTAATTTTCTTTGTCAAAATCATGCAACCTTCTATCATGTGATTGCAAGAGCAGGAAAATGAATCAAAACAATGTACTTCCAGTTCAGCCAAATGAAACTCAAGAAATACCGAGTTTGAATGCTTCAGAAACTTAAGAGTTGAAATCTAGATTTCATTTGCTGCTTATTTGGAATATTATCCGAGCACTTTTTAGTCTTTATAAGATACTAAAAGTACGTTTAGTGAATCATTTAGCTTTTGGTCAGCATTCTAAAGGATATTTTTAACAGCAGTGCGATGTCCCTTGGAAGTGCCTATTGAGCAACATGGAAAGGGAGATTGCAATTTTAAGCTGGAATCCTAATCGGTGCTCAAAAGTGTTAATATAAAAATTGAAGAATGTCTAACTTATGCTTTTTAACTTGATGGGTCCTCAATAGAATTTTATGCATTTAAGCAAGGGTGTGTAATTACATTGGCAGAATTTTACCGTTTGTGCAACTGCGTACAATTATCAATTAATTTCAATTCATTGATGCGTGGTGCTATGTATAATATGATGCAAGTTTCAATTAATAAGAAAAATGTTCTGATGCTTGTTCTTTCTCTGATCCTCAACAATCAAATGCAGCTTTCATGCAATGCCCATACCATTTGTGACAGTGAGCTGAGACCCCTGGGAACAGGACTGTATCCTGTTATTTCCATTATTAACCACAGGTAATCAATTTATTGGAAAGGAACATTTGTTGTATATATATATATATATATATATATATATATATATATATATATATATCATGGTTTGTTTATCTCCTTTTTATTCTCGTTTGCAGTTGCTTACCCAATGCTGTTTTGGTATTTGAGGGAAGGCAGGCTGTGGTACGTGCTGTACAGCACATAGCAAAAGGGGATGAGGTAACGCCACTTTTTCTTACCCATTATGTTCTGTGAATTAACAGAAGTGATGGTGCTGCTTTTCATGTGGCTAATTGGCTAGATCTGCTCATTTGACAACCATCTTGGAACTTTATTAACCTAAAGAGTTTTTGGGAATTGTTTTTCTTGCAAAGTTATTTATTCTGTGAGTGTATCAATGTTTCCCTATGTAGTATGCTATTCAAAAGGATGTTCGAGGAACATTTTCAAAGTCTGCAAGGATAGAAATTTGATGTGAAGTATGTTTTTTCTTGGAAATTATAGATAGAATTTTGCTCTTAGAACTCTGTAGGCTAACTCTTTGAGATTCTACATTATCAATTGCATGGCACAGTCCCAAAGAATTCTGAAACTTCTTACGAGTCTCCTGAAAAAAATGAACCTCCCAGGGAAGTTGATATGGTTGCAAATACAGAGTTGAGTAAACTTAAATATATAAGAACTAATTGAAGATTAAAACTTTGTGGCTTCTAGATTGCTGAGCATTGCATGTTGGGATTTAAAATATTTGGTGGTAGGTTACTGTAAGATTAGACTAAAAACGTTATCTGAATGACGATTTCCAACCTAACTAGTCACTATAGAAAAGCTAAACAATCAAAGTAGGCCATGATAGTCTTACATTGAATTGGAACATAATTTGGCATATTATTTGTGAGATTCAACCATATTCTTTCACAAGTCATGCATCATTCTGTAAAATAAAATGGCCCTGCAATATGTTTGTACCTTTGCATGCAGCTTGTCTCTATTCCAACATCAAGACATTACTTGCCTGCTTTTCTCCTTTTTTTGTTAGGGTTTTTCTAGCCTCCGTTCAACATTCTTATTGAAAATATGATGTTGCTTGAGACTAGTTATGTTGCATATTCTCTAACAGCAACCGGTATTTCTCCTTTGTTTCCTTCTTCTCAAATTCTAATTGTATTTTATTTGTTGATTTTGTTTAAGGTGTTTATTAGTTACATAGAAACTGCTGGAAGCACTATGACAAGGCAAGAGACTCTCAAACAACAGTACTTTTTTACTTGTTCATGTCCTCGTTGCATTAAATTGGTAATTCATTTTTGAGTTGAATAAAAATCTTCCGAGTTACTTTCATTTATCTGCTAGTTAATGATGTGTATGTTCTGTTGAAGGGTCAAAAAGATAATATCCAGGAAAGTGCAACTCTGGAAGGATACAGGTGTAAAGATGACAGATGCAACGGTTTTCTGCTTCGTGATTTGGGTATGTGTTTTAGTTGTATTCTGTCACCCAGATGGTTTGCACAACTTATATATATATATATGTATATATTCAATGTGCAGGTGACACAGGATTTGTATGCCAACAGTGTGGGCTTCTTAGGAGCAAAGAAGAGGTGAAACAGTTAACAGCTGAAATTAAAGCAGCTTCAGACTAGGCCTCCAAGTCTATGTCCTCTGGCAGTATCCTTTACTGTTGTTTGGATCGAGAATCCTTCATCTTTTTGCCCATTTGATCGCAGAAACCTCTTTCTTTCCATGGTTCAAATTCTGCTGCTTTTTTTTTTTTTTCCTTTTTTGGCCAAGCCTAAGTTGTATGGGAATGGGTTCACATGAACATCGTTAAACCAAAAGTTTAGCCTCAATTGAGCTAAGATGCGCAGGAAACCATTTCAATGTATAAGAGTATTGAGGAACTTCAAAGTAAATTGTGCCATCCCTTTTCAATTAGCTTAATGAAAACTCGAGAAAAGCTTCTGAAGGTAGCATTTTGAGTTCATTTTTATTTGTAGTTAATTCTCTTATTGAATTGTCTATATTTCGGTAATACAGAACTCAGTGCTTTTATCAATATGTTACAAATATTAACATATGCATGTGATTGGAATTATTTGCTTTTTGTAGATGTTGATGGAGCTGGAAGACTGGATACAAGCTCTATCATATTGCAAATTGACCATCACTGTGTACCAAAGTATGCCATTTTTTGACGTTAATCCTGAATAGGAGTAACTAGAAATGCTATTTTAATTATTATTAGGCTCTGATAGCATTTGGAGATTCTGCTATGGATAGTATACTTTCATTCCTTCATTAATTGCTAAAAAAGAATTTCTATTTCAGTCTTGAAACACTAGTAAAAGCTTTGCTTGATAAGATTAACATATCTGGCTTATACATATAGTATAGGGTTACGGTTGCACAAGCTCATAACCACTGAATTGTGCTTTGATGTAGAAGGTTTTCTGTTATTAATTGCTAAAAAAGAATTTCTATTTCAGTCTTGAAACACTAGTAAAAGCTTTGCTTGATAAGATTAACATATCTGGCTTATACATATAGTATAGGGTTACGGTTGCACAAGCTCATAACCACTGAATTGTGCTTTGATGTAGAAGGTTTTCTGTTGATTTAAAATGTTTCTTTGGATCTTTTGAGTTGCAAAATTGAAATAATTATTGCTGCTGATGCCTGACTGCAGCTTTCTGTTTCATTGTAGGGGTTTATCCAGAATTTCATCCCTTGCTTGGATTGCAGTATTATACTGGTGGGAAACTTGAGTGGTTAGTTATTTTCCCTTTATAGATTTAGTTGATTTACCTGCACTTTTCAATTCACTTTCAACTCATGATTATCTGATGATATGCCAATTGCTTGAAACATCAATCCTTTTGCTTAAGTGGACAGAGGAACAGCTTTAATGGTCAACTAGGCCTTAGAACTTGCAGATGCAGAAACATTGTTTTCCAAACCTTGGCTTGTGAAATATGAATCAATCGGGATATGTATTATGTAGAAAATGCGTTTAGTGGTTTTGAATAAGTTGATAAATTAACCAATATTTTAATTGGCCATGTGCTAGTTTCCTCCAGGCCTGGCAATGAAAATGACTGTAGTATGGAACGCTGTTGCAAATTACGCATGCAATGTGTTTAAACAGTTATTGCAGATAATCATCGAGAAGACACTGAACCATTCTTTGTAGTAAATAACTTATGAAGTAATTCTTTTTAAGATCTGCTACTCAATTGTTGTTTAAGAATACAGTGATTATATCTCTGAATATGAATATTCAACCTGCTGTGAATTGACCTGGACTGGATGCTATTATGCACAAGCAAAAAGAGCTACTTTGAATACCTTGATTACTTTTCATGTGATATCACCATTCAGTGTTTTGTGCTAAAAAACTGGCTTCTGTTACTGATGTTAAAGGTTGCTCGGGGACACGGACAGTGCTATCAAATTATACAACAAGGCAGTGGATATCCTTAGAATTACTCACGGGACAAATACACCCTTCATGAAGGAGCTGATGATGAAGTTGGAGGAAGCACGTGCAGAAGCTTCTTACAAACTTTCTTCTAAAGATGATGAGTAGCAGTGCACTTGTTATTATATTGAAGATAAATATATACTCTCATATCGGTGGTAACTCTTTTTTCCTGCTGCAAGGGAATGCCTCGGCTTATGTGTGGAATGAAATATTAGGAGACCATTGGTTTCTGTTCAGACATTTTTTAAACCGTTTGCGAATTTGATCTGCCGGTAAACTCTGCACAAATTCCTGCACCAGCCCGGATGAGAAAGCCACCAACTTCGGTCACATTTCATTTACTTGGACTCAACATTGACTTACTGAATTGTTTACTAGACTGTTTCTGCCTTGCAGCCCATCCGCCTTGCTGTCAAATATTTGACTAAATTTTGAACTTCGAAACAGGCTATCTCTAGTATATTGACAATTTGGATTTTATCGAAATTGTATGCAAATGTGACAACATTGACAAGTGGCAGAAATGATTACTGTTGTAGATTTTGCTGGATGAAGAACGACAATGCTCGTGTACTTCTCATTGAATATTATAGAACCATCACCAGTTTTATTGCAATTTCAATTTGGTCAAATGATAATTGGAGTTGCATCCAAGTATGCTTTAATTAAAGGAAAATATAAAAGCAAAGCAGGTTCATATTTCTTTTTTCGTTTTTCCCCCCAATAATGTGGAAGGAGTCGCATAATTTGCAAAACATGCTCCAAAATCTAAAATTTTCCTGAGCACAACAAATACGTGGAACTTATCTATCTGCCAAAAATATATGTCCAACATAAGCGGGGCTAAATTCAGTGTCCAACAGGGAGATAGATATCTACAATAGGCGCAGATTATAATTTCTCCTATATCAAAAATATGACACAAACCTGGATGACTACGTACAGAAAGATGTAATAGGACTGAACATGATTTATCACAATTCTCTTTAGGAATAAAGGAACTTCCCAAAGTTGTTTAATTTGTAGAGCTGGATCCGTTTCTAGTTCCCCTCCATCTTTGACAAACATTCCCACAGTTTAAAGCTAAGCTTAGACAACTGAGACAGTACCATACATTGCTGGTCTCGTGGAGCTAATGACTGAGATGTTAGAGGTAAGGCTGGATCCCTAAGAAATTGTTGAAGGTCGCAGCACATCTTAGTGGCTTCCTGGCTACCAGCACACGCTTCAGCAACAAGTTGAAGCAGCTTACAGTTTTGATCTTGAGACAAATCGGATGGTTGGGGAGGTATGGGAGGAACAAGAAAAGGGTGTTTAAGTAGTTGAGGGATTCTCCACCTTTCATTGCGATCCCAGGCTAGACATTTTTTCATGAGATCAAGAAGCCATGGGTTAGAAACTGGTTCATAAGTCATCTCATGGTTTGGATCTGTTATGACTTTGAACTTTGCCCAGAAGGTCTTGTACTCTGCAAAGGGGGTCCTCCCATATACCATTTGGTAAAGTATGCACCCAAGTGACCATATATCTGATGGCCTACCACACTTTACAGTGTTTCCATTTGCATCATTCTCATTGCACATGAATGCCTCGGGAGACATGTAACTTAGGGTACCTACCTGCATCAGTACAACTACTAAGCAAACAGTGGGACTGAAATCCTCGACTCAGCAAATCTTTGGTTTCTAAAGTGATATGTAAATGTGACAACATATGAAGCAGAAGAAGCTTATTTTAATTCCAAGATTCCAGGTTGATAAAGAACCCAGGATAGAAACTGCCAATTGCTTCTTCAACAAGTAAATCCAGCATATAAATGCATAGGACACAAATTGTGAACATAAACCAAGAGTTAGCCATTTGACAATACAAGAAATTATACTAACCAGCCTAGTGACTTTCAGCAATAATAAAGATCCAAATTCAATTAACAGAAACAACTTCAAATAGAGAATTTTCAAAAGGGTGCATTAAGGTCAGGAGCTGCTTTTTGCAAAAGCATCCTTTAGATGTTGCAAAAAAACTGTCTGAAACCATTATTCAGCTGTTTCAGAATAGAAAATTTATCTTCAAAACTCATTTTTAATGATTCTAATGGATATTATGCCTGATATTTAATTAAACAGATTCTTAATGACATAGAAATAATGATCCATGATGAAGAAATATAACCAATATAAATAATTAACCTAGCATACAGCAAAGGTTGAATACATGAGAGCTGGAAATTTACTTTCTAGGATTACATATTAGTACTATGTTCTGGGATTGCTCAATTTTAATCATTAAATAAAATTAAAGCATCAATCTAATGAATGATTTTTAGCAACCAGAGAACATCTGCCTTTTGGCAATTTGAAAATTTAGGTTACTGGTTCTTGTTAAATATGAATGATCCAATCCCTACTTCCAGAAAAATACAATAGTAGGTAGCATGGTTATTAAACTCGAGGTTGATTCGGCTGGTCGGACCGCGACTCGGCAAGCAATCAGAGTCGATCCAACATGAAAATCAAGAGTACAAACTCGGTTTGGATCGGAAAATATGGGGTTAGCTCGAAAATATGCGACTCAGATCGGATCCGGTTCAAGCTTTAAGTGTTGCATTTTGAAGAAAAATACCCTAAATACCTAATTTCCCTTCTCTGCTCCATTTCATTTCACGAAAGCCACCTCCTATTCTCCCTTCTTCATTTCTTCTTCACCTGGAGCGGGATTTGTGTTTCTTTAGGTGCGATTTCTTCCGATCGAAGTTTCTTCCTTTTAGCTTGTCATTTTTAATTTGTTATCTTTATCATGTTGTGTTCTTCTGTGCTTTGCTGCAAATCTTGTATTCTTCTCTGCTCTGCTGGTTTAAGACAATATTCTTGATTGTATTCCTTTCTTTGGCTTGGGTTTAGTTGGCGCTGTAAGTTGGGCTTAATGATTTACATTTATCTCGTGTCAAGGCAGAGAGTAGAGATGTCCTTCTCACTCTTGTGTCCAACGCAACACTATTGCGTTCAATATTCCTTCTAGGATTTTATTTTTTGCTTCTTGCTTATTCACTTTGTTGACTTAATTAATTAGTAATAGCTGGTCACAAACGGCATTAATCAAAAGAAAAAGAAAAAGAAAATCAGCAATGACCAACTAAATTGCAAATTACCTAACTTTAATTAACCAATTGCTAAGCCATCTTACTTAGGCTGGTTTGATTTAATGGTTGAAACCAACTAGTAATTAGTAGTTGTTGTTGATTAAAAAAAAAAATACATACTAGCTAGTGTAGTAAAAGTTACTATGTATAGTTGGTTATATGTTAGCATTTTGCTAATTTCTTTTCTTTAACGAAAAACAAGACAGTGAAGAATATTGAACGCATATAGTTGGTTATATGTTAGCATTTTACTAATTTCTTTTCCATTTAGTTCTTTAATTTGATATTTTATTTGAGCAGATGTGGTGGCATACAGTGCTCACTTGCCATCTTTTGTTGATACATAGGGATGGGTTATGGTAGGCAAATGCTTTGTCCAATGGTGAAAAATAAGATTAGCAGTTAGATATTTGTGTCTTGAATGATTAAATGATGATAATTGCAGTTGGATATGTGTGTTGGTTGAAAAGGTAGCATTCAAGTGTAATCAAATTTGGAAGATATAATTTTGTTCTATGATTGAAAAGGTAGCATTCAAGTGTAATCAAATTTGGGATTATGAGTGTTACAGTTATCCGTGTATGGCTTCTGATTGGCTGTTAGGAACTGTCCCACTATGAACAAATTTTGTACTTAAGTATTACATTTTACAAAATTTTACATGGTTTCGTAATTGGACTCATTTCTTAATTATACATCAGCCAAAGATATCCTTTCCATGTATTAGAAACAATGTATTATTTACTAAAAGATTTTTCCCGTCTTACCAAAAATACAATGGTAAATTTTTATTTTTTAGTCGAAGACATCCTTTCCATGTATTGGACGCATGTCAAGTTGGTCATTGATACCCTTTTATTTTTTGATCACCATGTGCAACTCGTTATGTGAATTTAATATTTAAAGATATTGGACAAATGCCTACTGTTGAAAGTTTAAGCATTCTTGCTTTGAAAGTGACTATTTTTGTGTATAATCATAAGAGTACTTTGAATTGGTTGAGAAAAAGATAGGGTTGGCGATAAATTATTCATCCTGGTGCAACCCGTTTTGCAACAAATTTTATTGCTTTGCAAAGTTTACGTGCACATAAGGAAGATTTGCAAGCTTTGGTTGCTAATGCTGAGTCAGTTTTTGAAATTGCAAAAGGGTAAAGAAGTAAAACAGGTTGTATTGGATGAAAATTTTTGGCAAAATTGTTTAATGATTGTGAGAATTATGACTCTATTAATACGCTTATTAAGGATATGTGATATTGAAGAAAAATCATTTCTGGGATATATTTATAAGGGCATGCATAGAGTACATATGGGGAATATGAATGTATTTAAAAATAAGAAAAAATTGTACAAGCCCTACATTGAGATTATAGACAGTAGATGGAATCGCATGTTGCGACAAGATCTTCATGCAACAGAGTATTATTTAAATCCTGCTTTTCAGTATAATCAATCTTTTATGTGTAAAGAGTCGGAAATTATGCGTGATATCTTAAATGTAATTGATAAGATAGAGTATTTTGAAAGTAGTAGCACACCAACAATTGATGACTTAAGAGCTTTTCAAGAATGTGAGATGAGCTTTTCTCATCCAAAGGCACTTGCTAGCGACAAAATTACTAGACCGGGTAAGCATCAATTTCATAATACTACATTTCATGTGTATATAAATATATACATATATTAAGTTATGAAAACTAATAAGAGTTTTATATTATTTGCTTTTCTTATCTAATAAAAGATGAATGGTGGAGAATGTTTGGTTATAATGCTCTAAATTTGCAAAAGTTGGCTATAAAAATCCTTAACCAAACTGCTTCTTTTGGATGTGAGCGCAATTGGAATGTATTTGAACGCATCCACACTAAAAAAAGAAATAGATTGGAACATGAAAGATTGAATGATATTGTTTATATTCACTACAACTTGAGATTGAAAAACAGGTCAGTTGATCCTAATTCATAAAATTATCTTTACATTTTCTGCTTTGCCTCAAAATAATATTTTCATTGTTTATAATTATTAGGTTAGCAAATTCTAAGAAGGCATATGATCCAATTGATTATGAATCAATTGAGAAAACTAAGTTTTGGATTATGAAGAAAGAAGGAGAGCTTGACTATAATGAACTTGAGAGGATGGTTGAAGAAAAACATCCAAAAGATAATGGAGCTTCAAGTGTGCAAGGTTTGTTTCTTTTACATAATATGAATTTTGCTTAGAATATTAAAAATTATGTGTGTAGTATATTTAATTATATGTTTGTTTTAAACGTTTTAGATGTTATGGTGTATTATTTAATTCAAGGAATTGATGAAAATGAAGATAAAGTTGATGATGGAGACGAAGATGAAGATGAAGACTAATGATTAATGATAATTATTCATCACCATGTTAAATGAATTTATTTAGATATTATGTGTACTTATTTAAATATTTACTATTTGTGTTTGGACAATTTATTTGATTTTTATACTTAGAAACTTTGTTGGATTTAATATTTTTATATTGATATTTGGTAACTAATAGATTTTTAAATGTATTTTGACATATCATATAATTTTTATAAATAATTATATTTAAAATAATAAAAAACTCTAAGTTAACCCGGTCCAACCAATTGATTCTTGACTTAGTTGACAAGCCGAGTTGATGTCCGAGCTGCTTCTGAAAATATTGGTAGTTAGTGTTACAGAGTGGACTACATACTTTGTTAAGTATATTGGAAGGGGTAAAAATGTCACTTAATAGGGTACTTTATTCTGCTAAAGTTAGTTAAGAAATCTGCCTTGTATTTCATTTCCGGAATCTTAGCTAGTACCGGAATTCTGTCATTCTGGAATGGAGTGAGGTAATACAGCTGCCATCCCTATTCTCTATAAGTTTGTACCATCCCTTTTGGGACCACAGTCATTATCAATCATCACTGAATATTCTCCTCTCTCCTCCATCTCTTTTCTCTCCTCAAATCTCTCTTTTTTCTTACTCTTTCCTCTCTTCTTCTTCCTCTTTTCTACTCTCTCTTATCTATAAGTTTTGGGATTAATTTTCAGAATTTCTTCCTCAAACTACTGATTTAATCCTAACATACTTCTAAATCAAACAAGGCATAAGTAAATTTTACCTGTGAATCCCTTTGAATGTTGGTTGTATCACTCATTATGGCTTTAGCAATACCAAAATCAATCAACTTCAAGGAACCTTTGACAAGCAGAAAATTAGCAGGCTTCAAGTCAGAGTGCACTATGCGTTCCTCATGTATGGTATTGACAGCTAGAAGTATTTGCTACAAAATATTTTAAACAATAATGTCAATCTTTCATTTACACAACAATAAGCAAGATAATTCCTGTGCTAAAACAAAAGAAGTTCATGGTGTCCTTCAGATTATTGGACGTTGGTGACAAAAATTGGAGGTCAATGTCATGCTTAGTGACTTAAATGTGACTTTTAGTATAGATGCCCAACCTAGGTAATCCATACTAGAGAGGAAAACAATTATAAAAATAAAAATACGTAAACATCAGGAGAATGGTAAAATGCCAATAATCCAGGCTACAGCAAATGTAAGAACTGTTTCAACTTAAAAAGTCACAAGTTTGATTGCATGACTGGTGACCCTAACAACTAAGAAAAGATATCCACCTTTGAGGATCAGTAAGACTTTGTTCAAGTGGTGAAGCACCGGATGTTTATTGATTATTATCTATAACCATTATATACTTAGAACAGTGATAAGTGTTAAGCAGAATAAAGTGAAAAATAATGTCCTAAAAGAAACAATAGAGAGCATCAATACAAATATAAATTAGCAACATGGCAAAATATGCTGTGTAATCAAGGACCTGCCAGTAAAATCTGAGCCAATTTTCATCAATGGTCTGATTGGTGCTATCCAATTCTTTCCATTTCTGTGACAGCATGTGAGCTAAATCAATTTCTCCATATTCAAGGACCATGTATATATACCCATCATCTTTAACTCTGCCATCTTTACTGCTTATGGATCCATTCATGACCTCACGAAGCAAACTTTTATCTGTCACCTAATGCCAGAAAAGAAAGTTAGAGATACTATTAGAATATAAACGTAAAGTGATTGGAGTAATTTAGGGAGCAAATTAGGAAACTATAATTATTAATTTGGTTGCTTTTCTTTGTATAAATAGGAGTGTTTTTTTAGTTTTTAATCAATTGAATATGGAATTTCAATTCCCATTGTGTGTTTTCTCACATGGTATCAGAGCCTTGGGCTCTCTGATGGATTTTCTGGGGCTTCCGGGTTCCCTGGGTTTTTCATTTTTGGTTGAAGATTCTGTCCAGTCTTGGGTCACCGGATCTGGTGATCGTTTTGCTTCACCGCCCACATCGGAAGGTGCACAGGCGTCATTCTGGCCTCTCCACAAAATCCGGCGACCATCAGGCCGGCGAGTGGCCCTCACGCGCCACCACAAGAATCCGCTCCGTCTTCACTCGCCGGCATGTGGAAGAGCGTCCAACGTCCGGTGGTCCTCCGATTTCACCTCCAGCGTCGCCTGGCCATTTCCGGTCATATTCCGGTGTCCTTTTCCGGTGGTCTTCCCTCTTGGTGGTGGCTGTCCTCTGCTTCTTCGAAGATCTGCTCCCCAGCTTCTTCTTAGGTGTGATTACTAGTTCTTGGTGTTTCTGCTTCGTGGTTTCTGCTTCTGTTCCGGCATGGGTGTAGTGTTAGTTTTGTCCCCTGCCTCTACTGCTTCTAAATGTTTGTGGCTGGTTCTTGGTGTTCCTATTTTGTGATTTCTGCTTCTGTTTTGGAAAGTGTGTTTTACTTATTCTCCATTTTGTTTTGAAGTCTACATGACAGGATATGTGTAGGCTTCGTTTGGAGAGAGTTGCACTTGATCTCCGTTTTGGGTTGAAGCTTACGGCATGGGTTATTAGTAGACTTCGTTTGGAGAGGGTTTCGCATTTGTTTTCCATTTTATTTTGAAGCTTGGATTTATGTTTTGAAGTTTATATAAAGAAATAAATTTGTAACAAGCTGAAGCATAATTAAAATTTATGCTTCAGCTTGAGGGGAAGTGTTAGAATATAGATGTAAAGTGATTGGAGTAATTTAGGGAGAAATTTAAGAAGCAAATTAGGAAACTATAATTATTAATTTGGTTGCTTTTCTTTGTATAAATAGGAGTGTTTTTTAGTTTTTAATCAATTGAATATAGAATTTCAATTCCCATTGTGTGTTTTCTCACAGATACCTTATAACTGGATAAAAAAAATCTACAATAAACCCTTCTAGAGGTACTAAGCCTTTGAAATATGGGAATCTCAGAGATTTAACTTGCTCAGTACGACTGATGAGGATAGTAGGTCCTTTTCAAGACATAATATTTTGCAAGTGCAAGAGTATATGGAAGAACTAATGACAATATGAAGCACAAATGAAGAGGTTACTACTGCAATATCATATCTTGAACTATGCCATCTTGACATCAAAAACTTCATCGCTGTAATGTCTAGCAGCTATTTTAACTCCAATTTATAATCCATTTTTAGGTATTTAAAAACTGCTCCATTATAGCATATCTAAATTTACTAGCTTGATATTCCGTGTTTCTAATATGACAATAACAGGAGATATAACATGGCCTATTCACTGTACAGTCAAGAACGACACAAACTATGCTAATAAACAGACATTTTCATGAGTTGCTAGTGAGTACCTCATAATCTATTAACTGTATGATGTTGTTCTTTCCCTTCAATTTATTTAGATACAAGATTTCCTGACAAAAACCATATGCAGTTGCATAATCACGGCCCTTGAGCTTGATTTTCTTGAGTGCATAGATTGTGCAGTCCGAAGAAATGACTTTGTGGACCTCACTGCTTCCTCCACTACCTATCTTACCAAGCCTTTGATAGAGCTTTCCATTGACCTTGAAGAACAAGTCGGGGTCATAATTCTTTTTACGAGGCACTGATGCATTTTTACTGCTTGCAACTTTTTCTGTTTTTTCAGGTTTAGATGGCTCCAACTTTGCACCTGAAGATGGGTTTTTGGACAATTGATCCTGAGATTGTAAATCAGCAAAATCTTCTGCTGCTCCTCTTCCTCTAATTGTGCTATCACATACACAAGAAGAATCCTTTGGAATGTCATTTTCCTTTGTGAGACTACCCTCTTTTTCCTTACCCTGATGATGTTCCTTCATTTGAGCATCAGTAATGGGAATAGAATCTTGGGCTGTGGTGATTCTCTGGTCAACTACCATCCCACTTGTGTCTTTTAGTGAGGGGTAAGACACCTGCTCCGTGTTTCTTTGAGTCTTACGCTGAGAATTAAGATTAAAATCTCCCAATGGTTCAACTGCTGCATGAGTTCCACTCTCTGGATGTGAATTTGAGCAATAAGTCGTTGAATTAAGCATGGCTACTGAAGTAGAATGGACAGATGTTGTTGTAGGACATGATGGGCCGCCAACTGAAGATTGAGTAGCAGGTTGGCTTAAAAAGTTCCTCAATTGATGTAATTGGTCCTGAACAACCATTGTTCTTTTTGCCAACATAGACGCTGCACCATCAGACCTCAAACAAACATCAAGTTCCATGTTCTGAAAATTATGATGCTTTGATTCACCGATAATCCCATTCAGTGCCTCTATTTGATTGCTTGCATCCCATTCCATTTCTGTCAATGCAAGTGAACCCATATGAGAAGGTAAGTTCTCCAATCCAGTGGCCATTTGATCATCGGCCCCTGCATGTTGGAACAGAAAGGAAAGAAAAATATATCCAGAGCATAGTGACAAATTCAAGAATGATTTCCATCAGCGAAAATTCAGAAAAATTTTTGTGAATCACGGAGAATGTGACAAAAAACATTTTTCACAGGACAAATGAGTTTGACACGAGAAGCTCATAATAATGAGGAGCACTATATTACCTTGAGAAGTAGCATTGTTTGCCATTGAAAATTGGACTTTTCTCTTGACATCGATATGTTTAGATTCTACATGTGATGAAGGCATTTGTTTATTCTCTTTACAATCAATATCAGATTTGAAGTGATCTCTCTGCACATCAGATGTTTTGTAACTCTCATCGAAATTTGTGATGGTGCCACAAACGGAAGGAGGGGTAATTGATGCATCTTCTTGAGTTTCCCTAACAGCAGCAACTGGATTCTTGGTTTTCATAATTGAATCTCTTACAGCTTGATCCTGACTTGATGGAATGACATCTTGAGATTTCTCCGTCCCCATGTCAGAAACTGAACTTTTAGATATTTCACGCTGTGGGACCAATATACGCTTAGGTTTTATATTATTTGTCTGCACGATACCTAAGATAAGCATGCCAAGAATTCAGGGATTTGGCAACTTCTGTAACTAAATAGCCAAAATGATACTTAAATTTTCTATTTGAAAGAGAAAAACATTTCCTTGAACCATCATCATATTCTTCTGACTTTTGACTTCATATAAAATACTGGCAGTTCCAATTCTGAATGACGCAGTTTATCACTCCAGAAATTTTTCATTCCTAACATAGCACATAACTAACTTATCATTGTAAAAACCTGCAAAAACCTCCAATTCACCCTTATACCATCGTATTCTCCTGACTTTCAACTTCACATAAATTACTAGTAGTTACAATTTAAATAGAAGCAATTTATCACTGTAAAAAACTTTAATAGCTAAGGTAGCATATAACCTAATTTATTCTTTAGTGAATCCTGGTAAAACGAAAACCCTAACTTTCCCAATTTTAAGAAACGAGGAACCTATAGACAAAAAACACGAAGTTGAAACCATTTTATAGAAAGCTATACATATAAGGTAGAGGATAGGGGGAAGGTACCAAGGGGGCGGTGGCGCTTGAAAGCAGCTTGAACATGCCGAAGAAAGTCCGGCGGGGAGGAGGAAGAGAATGAGGACGACGAGGATGACGTGGGCTGGGCGTTGAGGATCGGGCGGATCAGATTCTTCGGGGGAGCAGCAGGTGGGACCGGAAGGTTAGCCTTCCTGTCCATGACAGGATCTCAAAGGCATTTCCGTACTGAAGAGGAGCAATTTTCGATCAAACTGGCCAGAAGCTTATTCATTTAGGGGTCATTAGGGTTGAGGCGGTGGGTACGGAGAGAAGTAGAGAGATTTGAAAGAGAGTGAAAGCACCAGTTGCAGGCTACTGGTCACGGCCAAAAAAGCAAGGAAAGAGACGAGGAGATTTGAAATCTATTATTGGCGCTCTTCACAAATACAGTGGGCTTTATTTGGGCTATGTCTGTAGAATGCTTGGGCTCATCAGTTTCAATATTTCGGCCCAAATGTTTTTTATTGGGCTGATTTGAGTAGATGATCCATGGACTTCTAGCCGTCTGATTTTTGCAGTGATGGTGCAATAAAAAAGTTAATTACATCCGTAGTTATAGAATTTTTTTGACTTATAATCAAATGATCATAATAAAATAATTTGTAACACAAAAATTATTAAAATTCTATTTTATTTCAATTAAAATAAAATTATTTTTTATATCATCAAAGTGATAATTAAGCAAACCACATATGATTATCATGTCATTTTTACATCAATTAACTATACAAATAGATTATGAATAGTTATTTGGATTTTTTTGTTTTTTGTACACGTCATTTTTTTTTATATTTATATGATAACGTGAAATTTTTTCCTGATGACTTAACTTATAAATGTTATTAATCCTAAAATAACATAATAATCACGCGTGACGTGCTTAATTGTTACTCTGATAATATAAAAAAATAATTTTCAAGTAATTTTTAATTCAATTGAAATAAAATAAAATTTTGATAATTTTTGTGTTACAAGTTATTTTATTATGACCATTTGATTATAAGTCTAAAAATTCGATGATCACTGACATAATTAACTCTGCAATAAAGGATCAATTTAAAATGATTTTTTTTCTCTAGAAATTTCCTAAAGGAAATTACCCCAAATGCTATTTTTTTAACTTTTTTTTTCAAAAAATACAACCTTTTTAATTTTTCATAAATCTTATTTTTAAAATTTTTATTTTTAAAAATACAACTTTTTTTTTGTAAAAACAAAAACTTTCTTAGCTTTTCATTTAGGGATGATCACGGGGCGAAGCAGGGGTGAGGAATGGCTCCCCACCTACTGCTCGGCAATGGGGCGGGGCCATCCCCGAAAGTATTTCGGAAGAAAAATTCTCATCATACTCATCCCTGCATAAAAAATATTTTATTTTTTAAAAAAATAAAATATATTATTTAACAATTAATTGTAATTGAAATATAAAATATAATAATTAAAAAATATAAATTCAATTACAAATCAAATTAATATAAATTTTAACAATTGGCAAAACTAAAATTATATAAATATAATTAAATTTAATTATTAAATTTCAGAAGTAAAAAAATTTCGAGACAGGGGCCACAATTTCCGTCCTCGCCTCGAATTTTAAGTCGGGAAATATTTTCCCCCATCCCCACAGAAAAAATTTTTCAGGAATTTTTCGTCCTATTTAAAACTATTCCCTACCAGGGATGGGGATTTCTTGTTCCATGATCACCCTTCAGCATTCTCGTTATCCTATTCATTATCCGACAATCTATTTCTCCTTCCACCTCACTGGCGGAGGGCAGCTCGTGAAGAGAATTCCTTGTATTAAATTTTCACAACGATATGTGAAATTCTCATCTTCAGTTTTCGCTTCTTTTTCTAAATGATTCTCCCATTTTGAGTTGGTTTACTTTTTGATTTTTTCCATTAAAATTTTGATTTAGTGACTCAAACTCATGAGCTACATGGGATGGAATGGGCTAAATTATGATGAGAGAATAGTATATGATTGAGAAAAACTAACGCATTCATCACATTTCGATGTCGAGATCAGATGTTCCGCCACCACCCTCTAATACTGCAGTGGAAGGCAAAGCTTCTATTCAGCAGTACACCTGTCTCAGAGAGTATTCAAACAAATGACTAGAAAGTATCATAATTTTTTATCCTTCTTTTCTCCATAGTCAAATAGAGGCGTGTGAGCTTAATCGTATTATCATTACTTGTGCATTATTTTATTGGTCATGAATTGTATTTCAATTTTTGTTTTGAATTTATAACAATTATTGAGTTTTGTTTTGTTAATTCTAGAAATACATTTATAATCGGCTTCAGTTTAGGTACATTACTTTCCTAACTTTTAATTTGTAGCTAAGGCTGGTACTATAATTCTTGGGTCACTACAAGAAAAATCCTAAATAGCGATGAAAATTTACCGACGAAAAAACTTTCATCAGTAATTATCAACAAAAAACTCATTTCGTAAGAAAAATGGTAGTGAAAAACCATAGGTTGTGACAGAATAAGAATTCTATCGTAAAAATTGAAGAAAAATTTTATCGTCAAATATTACTGAAGGAATTTAGCGACGAAAATGAAAATTCCATCGGTAAATTGGCATCAAAGTTTGATGGTGAAACTTGCACTTAACTTACCGACGGAATGATTTTTCGTCGGTAATTTAGCGACTGTATTTATTTTTGTCGGTAATTTACTGATGAAATTTCATTTCTGTCGATAATTACCTATGAAATTTCATTTTCATTGGTAATTAGCTGTGAAACATTTCCATCGGTAATTAGCAACGAAAATGAATACCATTGGTGAATTACCGATGGAATTTCAATTTTGTCGCTAAATCTTTCCTATATGAAAAAATTGCTCCTCTTTTTTGTTCTAAATTAAAAACTTCAATAGACATAAATAATTAAGAAAAAATTAAGAATACTTAATTTTTTATTACTTTATTAATTCTATTTAACTATTTTTATGTTTTTAAATGTCATACTCATATACTTGTTACAGTGATCAAATTCTGGATAAACAAATCTAGCGGTCACCAATTTAGACACCCTATCAACCTCTATTTTTTTTTCTCTAAATTAACATAAGAAATAACAACAACCCTTGAAAAAATTTTCAAATTAATTTTATTGTGATTTTTTTAAACAAGATAATTTCATTAAAAAGAATATCCCATAAGAGTTGGAAGAATATATATATATATATATATATATCATAGCCATTCAATGTATTATAATCCTCAAGCAAGAATATTTTTTATCATTCGATACTCGGTAAAATTAACTTATGCAAAGATATAAAAAGATTTATTGAAACTTGATCTATGAAATTCTTATATATTAGCTAGATTAATATAAAAATACCATACAAAACAAGATGATTAACAAATGAGTAATACCATATAATTTTAAGGTTTCACTACAAGAAAAATCCAAACTAGCGATGGAAATTTATTGAAATATTTCTTTTAATTTTTTGATAATTGAAAACTCAAAAAGAGAACTAACTAACCCAATTTAATTTGTTGATAATTGAAAATTTTCTTCTAATTTTTTGAGTTTAACATGTTTTTAGTTTAAATATTAACTATTATTTAATCCCTTTTTCAATTAATTTTTAACTTATAGCTATACAATATTTAGTGTTAAAATATTATTGTTAATTATAATTCTAAATAGGTGGGCTAGAATTAGATCAATGGTATAGAAATTGATGAATCTTTCATCTTTCATCCAATTCCAAATGGTGTCATAAATTTATTTTTTATCACATACTTTAATTATAATTCTTAAATAGAAGATATTTAAGTTAAAAAAAATTTTCACATACTTTTCACATTTTTATATATAGTACATATAAAACTGAAATTTTAAGGAGGGATTAAAGTGTAAATTTGGCATTAAAAATATGCCCAAACAAACCAAAACTACACCGTTTTTGCCATTTGCCCTATTTCCTTTCTCTATGGTTCTGCCTTGTTCATTTTCCCAATTCTTCTATCAAATTCTAACCCCTTCACATCTGCGTTTCTTGCTTTTGGGTGCCTCTGTACGCCGCTACTCCTTACGTCGCTGCCGTCGCCTTTAGCTCTTTCGCCAGCAGACGCTGGTGGTCAGCTCCGGTCCCCTTCCTTCTCTTCTTCTCCGTCGAACGTTGTGAGTAGATCTAGCTTTGTTCTTCATTTTATTACTTAGGAAAAAGAAATTGACTTTGAAATTGTTAAAGAGAAGCAAAACGAAGAGCGGAAATTTGAAGAAGATAAACAACTAGAAGACCGACAGCAAGTAGGAGAAGAAAATATTTTGCAATTTGGTTCTTATCGATTTCTTTCTCCTTCGTTTTACATTAAAAAAAAAAAGTTTTGTCAAAGTTCTTTGATTGGCTCTTCATCTTTTTCTTGTCTCTACTTGTCTCCGATGTTATGTTTGATTTTCTCTTTGGGCTTCTGATTCTGCAATTGATTGCTTGAAAGACTGAAGTAGCAATGTCTTGGCTGTCAATTTTATTGTTATGTTAAAATACTAAGTTAGAACTGGAAAAGATTTTTATTATGTAATGTTCAGTATTTGCGTTTATTTGTTTAAATCTTTTGCTGAATACGTTTGTTATTCGTGAATTGCAAATTCTAGTATAGAGATAGGAGTTGTTTAAATTGTTTAGGAAGGGTGATAGTGAAGATGGTAGTTGCTGAAATTGACTCCACCATTAACCTTCTCCGGGCCCATGCTCCTTTTATCCTCGATGATCATAGGTTGTTTCTGGTTCTTTAAGGTTCTTATATTTTTATGAGTTTTTTTAATTTGATCTTTGTGGCTTTTATTTTTGCTTCATTTTACTTGGGATTAGAAATCGTAATTGTTGTTATGAATTGTAACTGTTTCATGGTTGGAATTTTTTAACCTTGATATTTCCATTTAACAAAGATTTTAAAAAGTTCTCAGCATTTTCTGAAGAAGGTATAGGAAAAGATTGAGATTCTTATTTTCATTCATACAATGAAACATAAGAAATTTGGTGAAGTAAAATCAGTAAACAAGGTTTTGCCAAAAAAAAGAATTTCAATAAAATAGGTTTTTATGGATTGTCGGTTTTCATTCTCAACCTCGTTCTATTTTCTGTTCCTTGCTATGGGTAGACCGTCCTAAGTAGTTCATGCAGTGAACTGAACTGAAGTTAACGAGAAAAAACTTCAATTTGAGGAGGTGAAGTCAATTTGAAAATGTCATGTCAATATATTCTTATGTAATTTTGTGTTTTTATACTATGTTATATGTATGTTTATATATATATGTTTTAAATGCCATATATATGAAATAAACTAATGGGGAGCTAGGTGCAATGTATGCTTGGTAATTTTTTAGAGGTATACGAAGAATTCTCATCTATTTGTTTTTAATTACTCTTATTAATATATATATATATATATATATATATATATATATATATATATATATTAAGTCCTGTCACATTATGATAGAGGCAAATGCTGATTGTCTCTTTATTGGCAGATTAGGGGTTAAGAGTTTATTTGCAGGAGAATTTTGGCAATCCAAATTCAGTTTATCATGTCCAGTGGCTGCTGAATTTTTTTCATTAGGATTGAACAAAGGAATTAATTATAATTTTACAGAAAAAATATTTTAATTAAGCAATTAGATTTAAGTGATTTGTCTTTAGCTACTATAGTTTATTAGTTTGAATGGGATAGTGAAAGCTAATTGTAGAGTATCTGAATAGCAGTTCTTGTTCTTGAATAGGTTGTTAGTATATTCAACAGTCACTGTGTTGTAAAATGATGCAACAGTCGGGTGAAAAAATTGAGTGATTTGAGTACCTATTACTTGTAGGTACTGGTTTGCAAAGTATGGTAGCATATATTAATTTAGGATACTATTATGTGATTGGAGTACCTATTAGTTGTTTGCTTGGATATGTTGCTCATCTTGAAGTTAAGGTAACAAATAATATGAAATTATTATTTTATTATTAATAATGTGAATCTTTTTTTTTTTAGTTATCACGTACAATTTTTATATGTTGTGCAGGGTTTGTCGATCGAAATGTTGAGTATAGTATTAATGCAAACAATTATACTCTCCTAGCTTATATAGAGGACTAATTGGGATGATCAGGTGAGTAAAATACTAATTTTAAGTTCATTAAGGTTAATTAAGATTAGCTTTATACACAAGTTGTGTATAACAAGTAAAATATTAAGGTTAAATTCAACTATTAAAACATTAAAGAAATCTATTTCTATTATTAATTAGTTTGAATGAATCATTGTGTGATTAGTGCCTATACGGTTGGCCTAGAAATTGGCTTGGAAGAGATCTTGAACTGATGCTATAAAAATTATAATTAAAATATATTTCTTGAATTATCATTAATCTAAAATAAATTAATATGATCAAATTAATTTAATAACTAAATTTTAGCTAGTTGTCATTGTCACCCCTGTATCTCCCTTTATTTAATATATTTCTTATCTTATCATTAATCTAAAATGCGAATTTATTTAATATATTTCTTGTCATATCTCCATGCTGGCTTAACAGTATCATCACCAAACAGATGCCATCATAAGCTCGATTCACCAATTATTAAATAATTATTAATAATATATAATATTTTTAGTGATGGAATTCTGACGGATAATTTCGTCGCAAAATTTTTAACAGAAAGAAACTTTACCGACAGAATATACTAAGCGTCGCTAAAGTTACCTAAGGAATTTTTCATTCCTCCGGAAATTTGCCTATGAAATACTTATTTTTGCAGTAAAATTGCTGACCGAAAATCTAATTCCGTCGGTAATTTTAACAACGAAAATGAATTACGTCGGTAACTATGGCTGATGACAACAGTTTTCCTGCCTGCACCTCTCAATAGAATTGGAGACGGATAATATTTTTTGAGCTTTATAGCTTTTGCAAGGCATTGCTTCTCAAGGTTCTCTGACTTTTGCACAAAACTCCATAAATTGTTTATGTGGGATACACTTTCAACTTGAAAGAGATGAATGCAAGCACAAAAGCAAGTTAACTAGTTGAAATTTGTCAAGAAATTATTATTTTTTAGAGCAATAATAATAGTTGAAATAGTATACAAAAACAATCAAAATAAATAGAAAGTGTGCATACTGTATACACAAATATACATTATTTATACATCAAGTACACACGGTGTATACATTAAATAGACACGGTGTATAAACTAAGTATACAAGGTGTATACAATAAGTACACACGATGTATACATCAAATATACAATATACAACAAATGTATATGTTTTACAATTATAATAAATATACAAAAAAATATTGTTAAGTATTATATTAATTTTATATTATTATTACATAATATAATACACATTGTGTACATTAAGTACACATGTTGAGTACATCAAGTGCATACGATATATATACAAAGTACACACTGTGTACATCAAATACACATGGTGTATATACAAAGTACACACACTGTGTATATCAAGTACACATAGTGTATGCACCAAATACACAGGGTACACATAGTATATACACCAGGTACATATACTGTATACATCAGGTACATACTGTACACAATGAGTACACATATTATATATATCAAGTATACACAGTGTATAAACTAAGTATATACCGTGTACACACAGTGTATACGACAAATAATTGAATTCTTGTGCAAGTTACAAGGCACCACTCATAAGAATTTAATAAAAATTTGAATTAATATTTATTTGGTTACTTTTCTTACATTTTTATGTACAATATGGGGAAAGTTATTATTAATATTCAAAAAATAATGTTTATGATTAAGTAATATTAGCGACATTTTATGAATTGAGATACATACGCAGGAGTATTTGAACCATTTAATCAAATAAATTCATGCAATCCGACAATTCAGATAATGACGCACTTTGAATTACCATTACATTCTTAGCTACAATGTTCAAACAAAATTGACATCAGATAAGGATTAAGAAGGTTGTTGAAAGGTTTGGTGGGTCTTATCCAAAGGGTAAAGAGGCATATGGACCTACACAACAATCCCCATGTTCTTTCTCAATCTAAAACTTATTCTTTATTTTACAATCAGTGGCCAGGAAGACAGTTAAGAATAAATCTTATTCTCAATTCCTCAAAGGGGTTATTGAGAATGTAACTGTATATTTTAAATACTAAAAATAATGCAAGTGTAACAATTTGAAGGCGTTCAATAGTTGCTTCCATGTTCCAACTTCAGAGTATTTTCATGGTTGCAAATTTTATTGAAATTGAAGAACATAAAAAATTTATATAACACAGACCATTAGAGAGGGGCACATCCTTCTGATTACAACTTTATTTCATACACAATCATAATCAAAACAACAAATGCCACCTGTGTTCTCTAGTTTATCTTATTTATTCATAATTTTATTAAAAAAATGTAATTTTCTTCATATAATTAGTTTATTATTTCGATTTCCAATTAGAATTGGCCTTATGTTAATTGTTAACCCTGCATTTTCGCTAGTTTTGTGTTAAAATAAATTTGAGTGATATAGCTAACTAACTTGATATTGGTGAGAGGTTAGCTCAAAAAAGGATGAAAATGGAAGGGACAAGCCATCTAATTAAGATTAAAATGAAGTATTTATTAGGATTAAATTTAAAACTTAAATTTAAATTTAAGTGAAATATTCAATTCTAAAGGGGCCAAATAAGTTTTAGACACTGCAATTCATGACTAAACAAAGAAATAAAAAAAGCTAAATGCCATGGAAACATAACCTAAAAGAACTAGAAAACATGCTCTTTCCCAACAAAAGCTAGATGATAAATGCAAATAGAACTTACTTTGTAAATAATTGCTGCAAGATTTCAATATTTTCCAATCTGAATAATTTCAATATTTATCAGATAGACAAGTTAGTTTCCAATATTTAGCTTAGGGCTTCATCAAACTAAAATACTTCCTCAGATAATCGAACTACAAAAATTCATCAATGAAACTAACAAAATGATGAATATGAAAGCATGAAAGATTGCATAAAATACAAATCAGTTACCAGAATGCATAACGTACCGCCAGAGCATATTTCCTTAATGAAGTTGAGAAGATATAAGATTTTACAAGCTTATATACTATCATAACTTATGGGATCTTTATACCATGATGATTGGCCAGCCATTGGTGAGCTGATACAAAAAAATCTAGTAAATAGGTGATCAAACCGGGACTTAAAGCAGACATATAGCTTCAGCTACTTGCTCGGGACCTGAGCAGTAGTCATTCTCTTATAATAGTCGTTGTTTAACAATCTCTATAAAAAATCTACATCTTCAAGGGATAAAGAAGGCCAAGGAGCTTCATTAAAAATATGATTTGCTTTGAGGACTACTCGAAAGATACCATATTCTGTGCGAGCCCAAAATGGTGTAAAGTTAAAAGAGCTCAAATTTTTCATCCCACTACAAATGAAACCGACAATTGAACAATATAGACAACGATGAACCCTAGAAAATCAGAAGAAGAGAAATATATCCAAAGAGAAAAAATGAAAAAAAAGGTACTCAAAAATGGTGAAGATGAACAGAGAAAAAGAACGAAAAATGAAAGAGAGATGCATTTATACGTGGATTGAAATGCTACCCATAGCGGTGCCCGGTGGTGATCAGAGAGAGGTCGAAAGTGGCGGTTATCGGGAGAGAGAAAAGGAAAAAATTGGGAAAGTGAGAAATTAGGGAGTTGAGAAAGTAAAAGTAGGAAATTTAATAAGGGAAGTGAAAAGTTGTATTTTTTTTGAAAATATAAGTTGTATAATTGATATTAAAAATTTAAAAAATTGTATTAATGAAAAAATTAAAGAAGTGTTATATTTTTTGTTATTTTTATTTTTTTTTCTGTATATTTTTGTAAAAATCTCAATTTTCTACCTTCATCAGGCACATACATACACACGCTAAGCCGATGAAAAGTTGTAAGAAATATGTAGCAATTTATGAATGGTTTAGCATATATACATCGGGTATATGCAAAAATTTCCCTTTCTCGAGGAAGGGGGAAGTTTAGATAATATAAGTGAGAATCATCATTACAAATGTTGTAATGATGATTTCAATGAATTAGGGAACCTCCTCCTTAAATTCCAGGTCCTACACAGCCAAGTTTTTATCCTTATTCCTCCAATTGATTTTTAAATTTAAAAGCTGATTACTTTGCAATAGCAATTGGCCTCCTCCCTAAACATATTTTATACACCCATAATTGGATTAATAGGATTTGTACCCAATAAAAGGTGCACAAAAATAATAAAAATAAAAAAGGTTAATTTTGTTGAAAAAAATGGGAAGGGGAATTGATCGAATTGATAATTCTTCACTCAAGGTAACGAAGAAAGTTAAGAAAATAACTTTCGTTCTGGTTAGCTGGTAGCTCATAGAAACATAGTGTTCACTGTTCAGCTCCCCATAAAATATGAAAGAAAAATAACTAAGAATCTACTCCAGTCAATTATAGTTGAACTGGCTGTTGTTGAGATATGATTTACATGTACTCAACTGTATCTTTTTCGTTATGCTATTAGTTGACAGATTTGATAAATGGATTCATTAAATTTTATCTAAAGTTGCAAGACCTATCTCTTAATATTAATAACCAGCTGACTCAAATAAATTGCTCCACGTAAATACAAAAAATTTCAAAATATTATTCTTAGAGTAATTTTGAGCATAAATTATAAATATAATGTCAAAGTATTTATGTCTAACTTAAAACATTTGCTTTGATTTGAAAAACAAGCTTGATATGCCATTGTATGAAGTTGCTTATTCAAAATTCAGAAACAGAAGCTCCACATGGTCCCTTTTAAAAATAATATTTACTATAAATATGTTACAGGCTGATTAAAAGTGGCACATAGAAGCAAATGTTGTCGAGGAATAAAAAGAATATCGTACTTTATATTTCCATTAAAGTTGCAATTAGAACAAATAAAAGCACTAAGAAAGAAAGATGAAGAACATATCTCCCATTTTAATTTTTGTTATTCCGATTCTCTAATTTGGTATACCTTGTTAGTAACGGTTATGATTTATTTTTACAGCTGAATGATTAGGAAATTGTTGCCCTAATATGAAAACGTTAAAAGTGAAAAGCAAGACGGTCCATTAATTTTGATAACATAGGGAATGAGATTTATTTTTTCGTTTTTAGCTTTATTTAATCTAATTACAATAAAGTAGAAGGCTTTAAGCATATGGGGTCTAGGGATGATCGCGGGGCGGGGGCGGGGAGTGCCTCCCCACCTACTGCCCCGCGCAAGGGCGGGGCGGGGGCGGGGCGGGGATCGAAAATATTTCGGGAAAAAAATTCCCCCCGTCTCCGTCCCCGCGGGGATCCCCGTCTCCACATAAAAAATATTTTTATTTTTTAAAAAAATTTAATTATAATAAAATTATTATATTTAATAATTAATTATAATTGAAAATATAATATTTAATAATTAAAAATATAAATTCAATTACAAATCAAACTAATATAAATTTTAACAATTGATAAAACTAAAATTAAATATAATTTAAAATCAAATTATATAAATATAATTAAATTTAGTAATTAAATTTCGGGGGCGGGGAAATTTCGGGACGGGGACCACAATCCCCGTCCCCGCCCCGAATTATAAGTCGGGGAATACTTTTCCCCCATCCCCGTCCCCACGGGGAAATTTTTTGGAGATTCCCCGCCCCATTCGGGGCGGGTCCCCACCGGGGACGGGGATTCCCCGCCCGTGATCATCCCTAATGGGGTCGCATGATTTTGAGGCAAAAAGAATCATTCAGCTTTTGCTCCATAATTAAGAGCCCCCATTATTGTCTAATTCTTGTTGCTCATGTGTGCCGTTTTCATCTCGGGATATGCTCAACTTGTCAAAATTAAGCACATAATGTTGTTATTTTCTTACATTATCATTTGTCATTTCAAATCTTTTAGTTTGATTAATTTGAATTTTTCATTTAATATTCAAATTTATTAATCTGACTAATTTAAATTTTTATTGAATAAATTAATAAAAAAGATAAAATATTTATTTTCAAGTATTTTAAAGATATTGTATAGCTGTAACTTTGAGATATCAAGTTAAAAGAGAGAATGAAGTTCCATAATATTATCTCATCTTTCAAAGGTACAAATTAATGTTATTTAAGTCCCGATTAAGGGAACTTATAAAAAGCCACATTTTAGCAGGTTCCTTTCTTTTAATTTTTTTTGGTTAACCATTCGGTATCCGAACCCTATAGGGTCGACTAAATTCGATTCGAGGCGTCATTGCAGGTTAAGTTTTTTTGCTCCTCCTAATGGAAGGTTTCGAGAATCGATCCTAAAACCCTTTCATTTCTAGCATAGCCTGTTTTACCACCAGGCCACCATCCCATAGGTAGGTTTCCTTTCTTTTAATAATTTTATATATGCTTTTTGTTTTTTGTGTGTACAAGATCTATTCAAAATAATAAAATAACATTACAAGATGAAAATTTAATCTAAATTAAGTATGAAATAATCCTTTTTTCTCTGATGACTTTACAACTCTCGAAATTTTTGAATCTTGAAAAAAATTTAAGGATGCACTAAGTTAATTAGATTTGGGTTTTGTATATGTAATTTTATTTATATAGAATAATCAGGAAAAATCGGTGTATTTATCCACCACACCTATACACTTATTAGCTACTCTCTAGTCGGTTATTGAATAACTTCCATAAAAAAAAATTATGATTAAGTAATAAATATAATATCTTATTGTTATAAGGCAAATGTCACTAATTAATTTGGAGACTATTGTTTCCAAACAAAACAAAATAGTTGGAGCCTCTCAAATTGGGCTAACAATAACTCTATGATAGTAGTTATAAATTGAGTCAAAATAAAATATAATATGAATAAAGTGATTTAAAAAAAAAAGATATTCATATTCATGAATAAAAATCCTATATAAGCATATAACACTTTAAATCTCCAATGCAAGGAAGAATAGCAAAATTTCCCTTTTTTTTTCTTAATTAAAATCTTAAATTCAAATTCTAAAACATTTTTAAATATTTAAAAACAAAAATTCTATTACATTTATAAACTTGTTTAATAAAAATTTAAAATAACCAAATCAATAAAATACGGATACTAAATAGAATTATAACATAATAAAGACTAGCAATACATGATTAGGAATTTAGAATGACTTCTGCAGCCACTAATGCTATGTTAGTCTTAATTTTCTGATGTCGTCTCCTTATTTACTGCCTCTAAATATATTTCCGTACCATAAATCACAATTTGTTTGATTATAATTTATCCAAATTATTTTAGAACAAGGAATTATTTTGAGTAGATTATAAATTTAAATTTCAATAATAGCAGTCTTCTTGTTGATTTGAAGCAAACACATGCATGTGATACCAAAAACTTCACCAATCACGAATAAAGATAAGGACTTGCTTGAAAACAAACAGGGAAATATATAAAATGAAGACATGACATATAGTAATTTAATACAGAGGGACCCATATTGATGTCTTCTGCTACTGATCCAAGTATCTCAACTCAAAGACTTGAACGGTCAGATTCTCATCACCAAATATGTCCCATACACTCTTAATTAATATACTATTATAAAAATATAAATTAAAATTTGTCCCATTTCAAACATTATCAAAATTAAAAGTTCCATATCTGGAAAAAACAGAACACTCTCTCTCCATAACAGAACACACCTTCTCTTCCAAGCTGTTTATAGCATGTGACCCAAAACAATACAAATACACCATTTCTTCAGTTAAAGCTTGCATTCTGATCATTGTCCAATGGCTAAGCCTAAACCCCAAACAAAACCCACAAAGCAAATCCACCATTCTCAAAACCAGAAAACAGCCTTCATGGTCAGTTGTTAAAGGCCTTTTCACTTGTAAGGACTTGCAAACCCAGCAGCAGAAGCAACAAGAAGAGCTTAAGCAGCAAAAGCAAGAACAGCAGAACAAGAAAGACAAGAAAAAACACCATCAAAATCATCAAGAACAAGTCATGGAGGAAAATAGCGGCAAGAAATGCAAGAAAATAAAGTGTTCAGGCTCCCTCTGCAGTAACACAAAGGTCATGCATAGGCCTGAAATAACCTCACCTGAACTTCAAAGGAAAAGGGCTTCAATGGATTAAGTAATACTAGCAGTATTGATAGCTCAAGCAGATCCATGAAGCCTCCTTTGAATGAATTAAATGGTGTTATTTCTGCAACTAATTCCTCACTCTCAGCATCTTCTAATTCTCAGTTAGCAATGGTGGTGGGTCTTTTAGAGTTATGCCATTCAGGAGACTCTCTGGGTGCTATGAGTGTAGAATGGTGGTAGATCCTGTGCTTGGATTCACTAGAGACCCTTCTTTAAGAAGTAGCATTTGTTCTTGTCCTGATTGTGGTGAGATCTTCATGAAAGCTGACAACTTGGAGCTTCATCGAGCTGTTAGACATGCAGGTGACTCTCCATTTCCTTCAAATTCTGTATTATGTTGCATCCAATTTTTTATTATAAGTTTTGTCTTAGAAAATATAGATATTCATACCACTTTTCATCCATTTTAAGTTCAAGGTATAGATGATTTTGAGGCCATTTTTTGCTACCTTGAGGTATACTTATTTCAATGTCCCATTTTTCTTTTTCTTGTGCTATAAAAATCTCATTTTCCCATAACGGATTTCTCATTAAGCACTATAACCAATTCAAAATCTTTAACTCTTTCAATTTGGACTCGAATTTCCATTTTTTTGTTCACAGTATCAGAACTGAGTCCAGAGGACACAAGCAAGAACATAGTGGAAATAATATTCCAATCAAGCTGGCTAAAGAAACAAGTATCCATTTGCCAAATAGACAGAATTCTCAAAGTCCACAACACCCAACGAACCATATCCAAATTTGAAGAATACAGAGACTCCATCAAAGCCAAAGCCAACAAGCTCCCAAAGAAACACCCACGTTGCATAGCAGATGGCAATGAGCTTCTCAGGTTTTACTGCACCAGCTTTGCCTGCTCTTTAGGCCTAAATGGCTCCTCTAATTTGTGCAATTCAATCCCACATTGCAATGTGTGCAGCATAATCAAAAATGGGTTCAAAGAGCCAAGTGCTGAAGGTGCAAACAAAGATGGGATTTTGACCACAGCAACAAGTGGTAAAGCCCATGATAAAGCTGCAATTATAGAAGACAGCAATAATGGGTATAGTGATAAGAGGGCAATGCTGGTTTGCAGAGTTATAGCAGGAAGAGTAAAGAAGAGTATGGAGGGTAAGAAGGAGGATTATGATTCAGTGGCTGGTGCTGTTGGGGTTTACTCTAACTTAGATGAATTGTATGTTTTTAATCCTGAGGCTATCTTGCCATGCTTTGTTGTTATCTATGGAGGCTTTTAGTAGGATTGTAATTTGTTATTTGTTGATTTTGTGACTATTTTGGCTATAAATGATATTTGGCTTAATATTATGTGACGATATTGCAATTTTATTTACAAACAAACAGCTGGAGATTGTGAAAAAACAATTGAAAATAAATTTTGTGGGGTGCAAGTTGGCGGTTTCCTGTTCAAGGCATTAATTATACATTGGGTGTATCTTCTTGATCATGCTTACCAAAGCAAAGTGGCAATAAATTTTGGTATTTTTTAACTTGCCCAGTTTGAAAATGAACATGGGTAAACAGGAATCAAATTTCTTGGTAAAAATGCAAGCCTTATTTAAATTGTTACTATGATTTCATGAAAAAATTGTTGTACCATATAACCAGTAAAAAATCATCACCAACCTAACTGATATATTCATTTCATCTACTTGTAATGACTACAAAGCAATTGTGCAATTCTGGCACACTCTTGCTTGCACGTTCTTGTCATGATATTGAGCAGATGAATTGTAACTGCAAAATATACGTAATGTGCACACTTGGTGAGCTTTATGACCATATTTTCTTACACCCTCATACATATAATTTATAACATTTGGCGATCTATAAATATTTTTTTCGTTTTGCAATTTAATAGCTAGGGAATTTTGGTGTTAGATATTCTTCCTCAATATTATATAAAGAAAAACTTAAAAAGAAAAATAATAAAAAATTAGTTTTGTTCCAGTTCAGGATAATGGCCTGGACAAAATATAGGCTTCGCGAAAATAGAAGTTCCCGCTAATCTATGCTTGCCTTACTCGCACGAAATTGCCAGCAGAAAAGGCTTCAAATATGCATATAAATAAACACTATGCATCCAAGTCCAATGCTTTGCTTATGCCACCAATCAAAATTATATCTTAAATATTTCACCATTGGACTGGAGGCAATCTAAACCTACATATTTATCTGAAGATGATGCAAAAACTTTTTTTTTCACCAAAATGAAAATGATAGATAATTTTATTAACATAATTATAAGTTAGTATTAGCTCCCTTTTTTTTGAAGGAAAAGTATTAGCTCCGTTTATGAATTGCTTGTAATTGGATATATGACCCGAACTAAAAATGAAATATGCTAATGAATACTGGAGAGCGCTGTGGCAAGATTTTATAAGAATTAGACAGGAAGCATCAGCAAAAACCTGGCCCATCATCACAGATTGTTCCCTGTAAAGTGAAAGCTAGCAGTGGGAGAGGACCAATAGACACCGTTTCCTACAATACAAATAGTGAAGCGTTAATGGTACAAAAACTGCATGAGCATTAGGTGAGTACTGAGTAGCCTGTGTTTTGGAGCCAGTAATAGCGGTGGCGCATGGGCATTCTTGATTTGTGTTAAATTTCCTAGATTTACTATATTTATTGACCCGTCTTTTGTACTCATTACCTCATCATTTCGAACTTTTCTTGATTTCTAAACTTAAAAGGTTAAGCATCCCAGTATGGGCTTAATTAATAAACCCTTGTTATACTAAACAACTGAGGTTTGAAAATGGAAATTAACCAACTAGGATCATCATTCTTGGGGATCTAATCCACTATTATATACCCATGAGGAAGCATTCTTTCTTCTCTTTCCATGCGAGGATCGTTTTGTGCTTGCGTGTGTGTGTGTGTATATTATATTGTTTTCACCTTCTTCTCAATGTTTACTATGCTTGGCGCCAAATTGATGGTCCTCAAAAAGGGATGTTCTCCATTTCTCCATTTCTGTTGGAAGCAGCTTTAGAGCGATGCTTTTGGTATCGCAGTAATTGAAAACATGAAAAAAGAGAATGTCAGTGTTTTAAAGAATAAAGGAAGGCACGATTAAAAATGTAGCTAGATGCAGTAGAGACAAAGAAAACAGTGAAATGATTGAATAAGAAAGCAGCGTAGCATGAAAAAAAAAAGTATTGGAGACAGATAACAGGTACAAGCATGGAATTGAACTGAAGCCTTACACATGCATATAAGCAAGGGATATATAAAAATAAATGCTTTAGATCAACAATAACAAAAGGGTTGGTGGGCCTCACTAGTCATGTTGCAGCTGCTAAATAAAGTCTCTGTTAGCTCTAGACGGGGTAAAAAATGGCTAGACCTTGCTAACTGTTAGGACCATCTCTCTTCCTTCCTCCAGTAACTTGAGCAAGTCCCCGCCCAAAGCAGGGGTTGTTGAATCTTAGCATTTGCTTGCTAAACTGAGAATTGTACAGGATTACCTTCCAGCACAGTCATCAATATGGACGAACAAACATGGAAGTGGTATTAGATCATATGCTAGAATGACCTACAAACGTCACTGCCCAACATGCTCTTTCCTACATGAACATCAGTGTAATTTATTATTCAGTGAAACTAAGGTCATATTTGGCTTTCCAGATTTAGGATTTCTGCTCATAATAAAATGACCAAAGAAATAGGCTTCCTAGTTTTTCTTTTCTTAAGAAGTACAAAGCTGTAATCAAGATCAGCAAAAAGGGTCGGAGGAGAGCATTTGACTGCCTGAGTGGCATTTTTCTCGATCTATCTTATTAGGGAGATTGACAGATCCGTTATGAGATTGCCAAAAGTAAGCATCTGCAAGTTCAAATGCATGAAAGCGTATGGAAAAATCATAATTCTGTAACTTGTTGGGGAAGATGCATATTGTAACACAGCAGTTCCAATTTCAATTCACAGCACAGCTACTCTACAGAAAAATGGCTCTTTCTCCACCAGTATTTTTAGTCAACCCTCTCCTACTTCAAAAAACTACCCAAGTGTTGATTATCAATCAATTGAAGGAAAGCTCAAACCTTTAAGCTGTAGATACTTCTAAGGTTCACCCTTTTACTTCATATTCTTTCATGCATTTTCACTTCCTCTCATTGCTTTGCGGACAAACCCAATATAAGGTTCCGAAGATTACAATTAAAATCTCATATGAATGTATCTGCAATCCATATCTTAATGACTCCTGCTCAAAGCTCAGTTAAACAAAGACTGGTCTTTCCAAATAATGCCCTCCAAAACATAAAGAAAAATTGGAAAATAATTATTCCAATTTTCTCCTTTTCCTGATCTCTAGCATAACAGCTAATCTTACAACGTGCCATTTGTTGTTGCTCTTCCTTTTTTCTTATCACAATTGCTCAGTCAAAAATTCTCATAAGAAATTAATTGACATGCTAGAAAACACTTGATGCAACACCCATTTGAGATAGCATGTTAAAAATGAAGAAACCATGGAAAACTTGAAACTGCAACCAACCTTTCATTTTCCGAAGCAAGCAAATAACCAAAATTACAGATATGAGCATGGAACATATAATAATGCTTGAAGTCCTGCATCAAAGCATTCAAACCTGTAAACTGAAGTATAACATGTTTCCAGGCTCTCCTACCAAGGATTACCCCTATGGAGATGTTCTGACTGGCAATACGAGTTACATGTTGTCATGTCTTTGCATCTCAAAGAATACGCATGATTTCAGCTGCTAGAACCAGCTGTTCACACAGGAAGAGTTCTACAAGTTCACATCCCTGGCAAGCAATGATTGATATAACTAGAATGTCTAAACACTTGATTTGAACCTTAGACAATTTATTCATTTGGCTGTGATCTACAAATATTTCTTAACTTGAAATCTCAATCCAGCTCTTTCCAGCCTTTTTAGTGCCAAACTGTTTAGCAGTTTCTCTTACTTTGCTTACACTTTCCCACATGCTTAATGCTGCATAAGCATTTGAAAGCATCACATATACTGAAGGATCATCTGGGTGGGTAGCAAGAAGATTTTCTTCAATGGTTCTAACCAGTTCAATGTTCCTATGAGTGCCACATGCCCCAAGCAAGGAGCTCCATATGGTCTTATCAGGCTTAAATGGCATCTCAACAATCAATTTCTGCACTTCCTTGAAACAACCTGCTTGACCAAGAAGGTCAACCATACAGTAATAGTGTTCCATGTGAGGTTCAAGTCCGTGCTGAAATTTCATTGACTCAAATATGTTCCATGCCTCTTCAATGTAACCAGCATGTCTGCAGGCAGTAAGTACACCTAGAAAGGTGACTTCATTTGGTTTTATTCCTATTTGCACCATCTTTCGGTAAAATTCAACAGCTTCCCTTGCTCTTCCATTCTGCCCACACCCTACAATGATCCCTGTCCAACAGACAACATCCCTTTCTTGAATGGAATTGAACAAAGTTAAGCCATCCTCAATTTCACCACATTTTGAGTACATGTTGATGAAAGCTGTGACTATAACCCCTTCATTGTCATATCCATTCTTAATACAAAAGGCATGAGCCTGTTTGCCACTTCCAAGAGATGCCAAACTTGAACATGTTTTAATAATGTTAGAAATAATATATTGATCGACTTCAAGATTCGTGTTTACCATATCTCTGAACAGTGCAAAAGCTAACGAGTTTAATCCCATGTCGGCACACCCTATGATTAAACCAGACCAAGCGACAGTATCTTTCTTTGGGAGCCTATGAAACAACTTAAAACCATCCTCGACTTTTCCCAGTTTTGCATAGAATTCCACAAGGACACTTCCAACGGCATAATTTAACTCATATCCACCAATAACAACCAAACCATGCACTTGAATCCCCAATCTTGAATTAAGCAAGTTAATACAAACTTTCAGAGCACTACTGAAAGTGTAAGAATCCATGGAAGTACCAGAAAGATGGATTTCTGAAAGCATATTAAGAGCTGCACTATTTTGTCCATTGACAACATACCCAGAAAGCATAGAATTCCAAAGTGCTAAGTCATCAAAAATCAAATCCTTGCAACCCGAGTTCTGATCAAACAACTCTATTGCTTCATTTAACTGATTGCAATTTGAGTACATATCAATCAGTGCTGAGATGGCGAAGCAGCTAGATGAAAAACCTGACTTTAAAACATAACAGTGAATCTGTTGTCCCATAGCTAAGAAACCAACATAACTGCATGATTTAAGAGCACATGGAAACGTGAACACATCGAGCTTAAGACCTTCCCGGTGCATCATACAAACAAATTTTAAAGCGTCCAAACTCTTATTATCCATTAAAGCAGCAATAACGCTGTTCCAAGAAACAACATTCGGCTCCGGCATTTGATTAAACAAATTCAATGCCTCCTCCATTAAGCCTGATTTACAATACCCTGAAATGATTGTATTCCATGTAGTTGAATTCGCACTAAAAAGAATCCCATCAAAAACTTTCCTTGCATCAACCAAACTACCACATTTAACATACATATCCAAAAGGCTATTCATTAGAACAATGTCATTATCTAAATTCTCTGCAGAAATTATCTTGTGAATGAGTTTACCAAGTTCGCTATCACCCACAAGCCCACAAGCTTTTAAAACGACGGAATACATGAACCCATTGGGCACCTCGGCTTTAGAATCCATCATCTGGGTATATAATTCTATAACTTCATGAGGTTTTTCATAGCTGGTATACGCAGAGACCATCGTAGTCCAGGTAACAATATTTTTATCAGGCATTTCATCGAATAGTTTACGTGCATTCTCCAGTAATGAGCAAGACACATAAAAAGATATTAAATTGCTCGCCGCATAGACATTATAACAACACCCGGTTTTGATCAGACGCGCATGAAATGATTTGCCACGTTTGAGCGCCTGAACTCGCCTACAATGGCTTATCGCGGCCACGAAATGCTTGAATTCCATTTCCATTAGCCATGAAGAGTACAGTACTCACAGAATTACGAGAGCAGTTACACCTGGAAGGCGTTCGTAGGACAAAGGGAAGGAAAGTAAGAATCCGGTGCCGTGCCCACCTTTTGATTTCGAATCAAACTAAACATTGTTGAAGTTTTGATCCAACGGTGTACCTACCGCAGCCTCACGAAACGTGCATCTCATTTACTTTCAACGATTTTTAAAATTAAGAGAAGCCCTTTTTCTTTTTTATTTTCTTTTTCCTTTTTCTTCTTTTTATCCGTCAAAACAAGCTCTAATTTGGTAAGCAATGAGACAGAGCCCACATGTAATGCAAGCACTTTCAAACCGTTCAATTTTATATGTTTCAGTAATTCGAACATTTAAATGTATACCTATCACATATAAAAATTAAATTATATTTTTTTTAAATTAGGACAAATTTTACCATAATAAGAAAAAAAATATTTGAAAAAATTATGTTCCTCTAAAAAAAACTTATAAAATAAATATCTTAAAATTAACGTTAGAATGAACAAGTTATTTAAAAACAACAACCAGCCCACTGCAATCAACTCAAACTGTTCACGCTTATTGATAACTATGATAAATACATTTCTAAAGGCTTAACCAAGGCGGTCCAACAACGTTCGGCAAGGCCCAAGCCCAATAGTAAAAAAGGCAAAGCGTGGTCTGGAAGACAGCTCATAGAACCGTGATATCCGATCGAACTGATGAGACAGCATGTCTTATCAGTCCACTGACACAAGCCAATGCCTATACTCTCCACCTACTTCCTGTCACGTCGTTGCTCACCTACTCTGACTATCGGTTATCACTCCCCAAGGTACTCAAGTACCCCTCCAAAGAACTCCTATAAATAGCCTAAAGTACAATGACTCCAGGTATTGAACATTTGAGACTCTTTCTCTAAGTATTCCCTCACGAAAGCTACTAACTTAAATTTCGGAGTGTTAACACCCGGGTTTCACCAAGGCACTCCTTTTGCAGGTCTAGCCATCCGATTGGCCCTTCAACTGTCAGCTCTCCCTTTTATAGATAAACCATTTTGTGTTTTATCATTTGGTATTTTCATTGAGAGCCATGGCAGATCCAAGATCTGACAGGAATGTAGCTCCTGAAGACCACGATCTCACCAGTCAGGGTGGATCAGGGCCCTTAGGGAGAAGAGAGAGATCTCCCAGATCACTTTTTAGGGGTAGCCTTCCCTCAAATTCCAACGCCGCAGTCATGAGACAATCGGAAGATACCCCTATCACCATCAGGAACATGCGCGCTATTCTTAGTGACTTCACTAAAAGCATAGTCCAAACTTTAAAAAAAGGAAAGATGCCCAGAGCTTATGAAAAAGGCCATGAAATGGATTACATGGCTGAAGATCTCGAAAAAAGAAGAAATAAGGGGATTTTCATCAACGAGCCAAGAGCTCATGATGGTAGGGGGACGAGTGCCAGAACCCCAGGCAGGTATGACAAGGGGAAGGGCACAATGTCCTCAAGTAAGGATTTCCCGTACACCCTCAGTAGATCCTCTACCTCGTCCATTGGGGATGATTTGTCTTTCATGTGCACACCAAATTGCAGCCGCACCAAGGGACGACGAGATGAATTTACCGTGGCTATCTTAAGCAGGGAAGACAAATGGTTCAAGCTGAAGCTCAAGCAATTTGGCTTGACAAGCTCCAAAAAAGGAGTGTTTGAGGACAACACCTGTGGCAACATGGCCTCACCGTTCTGTAGGGAAATCACGGAGTTAGAGCTACCTCCCGGATGGCGAGACGTCATAATGGACAGATATACAGGTAAAACTGATCCTGCTACTCATCTTTCTGAATATCTAACAAAAGTGCAAGTATACACCTACAACAAAAGGATTGCCTGCAGGATATTCCCTACCACACTGGCAGGAGATGCTCTCACATGGTTCCACGAGCTCCCGTAGGGTTCAATCACCTCTTTCCGACAACTAAAAGAGCTATTCACTACACGGTTTATTGTACAGACATGAGCGCCAAAGTCTGTGAGCGATCTGTGCAACCTCTACCAGAGGACCGATGAAAGTCTTCGAGACTACATCGATAGATTCCAAGCCACAATGTCGGAGGTAAGAAATGTAAGCATGGAAATAGCATCCACCGCCTTAGCCAATGGTACCATCGATAGGCCGTTATTTGAATTAATCACAACAAGGCTGCCCGTCAGCTTTTCCGATTTAATGGAAAGAGCAAGGCAGCACATTCAGCTAGATAATGCCCTGAGATCCAACCGAGGCCAAAGAAGCAACATTATGGATAGGTTGCAGTACCCAGACAAATGATCATTCGATCAAGCTCTACCATCCAAGCGGATTTCAAAGAGCCCAGAGAGAGCTTCCACTTCAAGAAATTTGGGAAAAAGAAAGGGGGCAGAACGATCAAGGTCCGATCGAAATGCTGGTCAGCAGGCTTGGACTTTCACCCCACTCAACACCAATCCTATGCAAGTGTTGATGTGGATCAAGAAGAATAATCAAAAGGTCAACTAACCGAGAAAGATGGATGAGAAAAGCAGAAGGACCGGGAACCATAATAAATACTACAAATTCCACATGGATGTCGGCCATACAATTGACGAATGTCACTAGCTGAAAGAAGAAATTGGGTGACTCCTGCAAAGAGGGCATCTCAAAAGGTTCGTAGGTCCGACCCAAGGGGTTAGTCCCTGCAGACAATCGGACCATAAAAAAGATGATGACGATGATAAAGAGCGAAGAAGGTCAAAGAATGCGGATCCACGTCGACCATATGCCGGTGTTATAAATATGATCACTGACGAATCATCTCATGGAGAGGATCTCTCCAGAAAAAGAAAGGGCGAAGGTGTCTATATCGTCCAAGCATCCGAGCGGCTAGCCTCAGTCACCATATCCAATGAGGATGCACGAGATGTATTGTTCCCTCATGAGGATGCCCTTGTCATCAGGACGCGAATCAACAACTTTGATGTGAGGAGGATATTGGTGGATGATGGAAGTGCGGTAAATATACTTACCTTCCAAGCTTATAAAGCCATGAGTCTTCCGATCGAAGAACTTAAACCAAATGCCACACCACAGATAGGACTTAGCAACGCTACCATCCCAGTAGCAGGATCGGTCAAGCTTTTAGTTGAACTTGTCCATGAGGCTCTAGTCTACACCTGTAAGGTAACTTTTATGGTTATTGATATGACTTTTGCCTATAATGCCATTTTTGGCAGGCCTCTACTCTGTCAAACTGGAGCCATCACCAGCATTTGATATATGGTGATAAAGATCCCGATTAGGGAAGGAGTCATTGTCGTAAGGGGTGATCAAAAGGCATCTAAAAAAGCATATATCGCCACAATAAAGCACCAAAAAGAGGTTATGATGGTAGGAAAATCCGTACCAACGCAGCACTAAAAAGAGGCCATGATGGTAAGACGATTTGTACCAACGCAGGGGTAAAAAGAGGCCATAATGGTAGGACAGTCTGTACAGCATATCTGGCATGAGTAAGGGGGTTGAGAAGGCTTCCATTCAAGTTTTGGTAGAAGTCATGCTCCCGATCGGAGTATCTTGGCAGAATTTCCTCTGTATCACCATGGACCACTTCTCCGAACGGATCAAGATAGAACCGTCAAGAAAAATGAAGTATGAAGGAACATTATTTATAGAGCGGTGGGACGAGCCAGGCCTCCAATCAAATACTCTTGGAAAGCTTAGAGAAATGACTGATATGCCTCCTATCCTGAACGGATATAGGCATGGGAGACGCCAAACTAGGAAGGCCCCTTATGATGTATCGAATGTCCTCAGCTCCAATACCTATAGACCCAGGACCCTTGAAGGCTCGAACATCTCTAGAAGCCAAGATATCGCATTGCTAAAGAAGTATTGAGTATAATCATGTATAACTTAACATTCAATAAAGAAAGTATTCTCCATTTTCTCTTCATCTTTGGAAAAAGGTACGTTCTCATGTATTTGTTTTTAGGATTCGATATTTGTTTGCAGGTTGAACATCTTATTCCAATCAATGAAAATCCTGACTAATTTTCTAAGTCCAATCGTCATAACCTGATCGTGATATCATACGTACAGCTCCCTCGCCAAGTTTGATGTCCGTCCTAAGCCCGAAATGCGATAAGCTTTACGCCATTTCGAATTCCTCTATTAGGTTCGATATTGCTCCAAACCAAAAACACAATACATTTTTTATTGGATCTTCACCAATATTCTCGCTAAGTTCGATGTCTATCCCGAACCAAAAATGTGAAACTCTGCAAGTAAATGCAAAAAAGCCACTGATTGGCCAAAATATCCTTTAGTGGATAATCTTCATAAAGCCATTGATTGGCCAAAATATCCTTTAGTGGATAATCTTCATAAAGCCACTGATTGGCCAAAATATCCTTTAGTGGATAATCTCCATAAAGCCACTGATTGGCCAAAATATCCTTTAGTGGATAATCTTCACAAAGCCATTGATTGGCCAAATTATCATGTAGTGGATAATCTCCACAAAGTGATGGATTTTTGTGAAGTCCGAATGAATCTCTCACCGTCGAGTATGAAAGACAAGGGCCCCAGCGCCCAAATACTTCCAACTCGATTGATGAGTGAGAGATCTGTCATAAAACTAAAGACTAAAATTTTGATCGATGATGCATCCCGATCAATGAATCAATATAGTGCAACTTATTTGTTAGGCTTAACAAGGCCACAAATGGTAAAGTTGAAGTCCATTCATTTAGAATAAAGTCCCCTCGATAGGCTCGATGTTCATGTCGAGCCCAAGACAATGAGAAATTCATTCATCAAGCATGATTTTCTGACTAATATCCGATCGGATAGAACTTCAATTAAGTTAAAGAATGAAAAAGTTGCCTATTGTGTGTAAGGCGATAAATCTGAGTCCGATCGAACTAATCGAATGCCAATCCCAAAATGGTCGTGCGTTACAATGCTTGAAAAGCACTTTAAAATTTAGAAAGTATTCTCGATTAGTCAATTTTACACATTCTCTATATTTAAATTCCTAAAATCTCCATAGTCGATAAATGTTTTATTCTCTTTTTGATAATTTCATGATAGGTTTTGCCTAAATTGATATTGCATTATGAAGACGATTGAAAGAAAAATGCTTTGACACATCAAATTTTTTAGATAAAAAAAAAACATAACAAAACAAAAAACACCATTATTACAAGAAAGAAAATCTAAATCTCTATATCTACAATCTCTACAACTGTAGGAAGCACATCTGCATCGGCTAAAGGTTGTGAAGGCTCTGGGGCATTCGCAGGAGCAGGATCTGTTGGTACTGAAACAGTCGCACTTGGCCCGATTGGTTTCGCAGGGGTGATCAAAGATGACTGGGGATTATGGAGAGCCTCCTCTTCATTCGTCGTTGGAAGGAGGGTTGGGCAAGATCTTTGGGTCCTCCATCCAGCTAAGGTCAGTGATAAGTGTGAATTATGTATAGTTTTTAACATGTTTTAAGTATTGTTATTTAGTTAATTTGGTGTGATTTAGTTTGAATTAGAGTTAAATTGTTAATGTGTATGTTTTTGAAGTTAATTAAAAGTTTTGGATGTTTTTCAGGTTTAATTTGATGAAAAAGGGCTTACATTGCAAAAAATGTAAAGATTGGGGTTAAAACTGTAAAAATGAGAAATTGATACGAGAAAGTAAGCATAGAGTCCAGAAGGTTTTCACGTGACCACGTGAAATAGATGAAGAAAATAACACGTGGCCACATGAAGGGTTGCATTTGGAAAGCCATGGCCACGTGAAAGCAATGAAGAAAACATGCATGGCCACGTGAACAAGCTTGAAAAGAAGAGGTGTGGCCACGTGTAAGGAAAGGAGGAAATTCACGTGCCCACGTGTGAAGAACAAAAGGGAATTCACGTGCCCACGTGTGGATTTACACAAAAAGAGGCGTGCCCACGTGCTGAGTCTCCCATGCAACGAAAGATTTTCTCCGAGCTTTTCGTTTAAACAGAATTTGCTTCCTATTTAATTTCTGGAGTTCAAGAAGGGTTCTACTATGTCTTTAGCTTATAAATAGGAGTCTGAAACATCAAAGAAGAAATCAATCTTTGAATTAAGCAAATTTTCTTCTTATTTTTTACGTTGTTTTTCTGTTTTCATTGTTTTTGTTTCAAAACTTGTTTTGATTTTAAGTATGTCTTGTGAGTAGTTTTCTTTAACTTTTGCTAAAGGATACTTGAATCATTAACTTGTATTATTATAACTTAAGTTTGATCTTCAATTTAATGCAAGTTGATTATTTCTTAGTTCTTAAATATAGTCTTGTCTTTATTCAAATTTAAATTGATTGTTAACCTAATTCAACATTGGTTAATTAATTGGTTTAAATTGATTTTTGATATGCATATTTTTAAGTTAATTTATTTAGGTTAATGCATGATTATAATTTAAATAAGCTATAATTTTGTATTGATTTAAGTCAATTAAAATTGAGAAAGGTGTAACTAAGAATGAATGAAAGTTAAATTACTTGAGAAAGGATTTAATAGACATCTAGGAGAAAAAATTTAGGTCTTTATGCTAAGTATTGAGTTTATCTGAATAAGAAAATTTTAATACTTGGAATAATAATCTTGAATAAAGTTATCTGGGTTTATTAATCTGAATTCTCCATAATCACTTGTGTGTTTTCTTTTGATTAAGTCATAATAATATTGGTTAAGGTGGATAGTCCTTTAGTGAAAGTTGTTTTTAATATTGATTTTTACCTCATTCAATTTACTTGCTTTCATTTTATCTTTAATTATTTTAACTCTTTCAATTGTTTTAATTTAGTTTAAATACTAGTTTTAGTTTTAATCTTCAACCATCATAACTTTGAGATTTCTCTTCTTTATTCTTCACACAAATTTGGTTTTAAAATTAAAATTACTCATACAAACACAAGTTTTCCTTGGATTCAATATTTTGGGTCATAATTATATTTTTCTATATTACTAGCCGATCTAGTACACTTGCTAGACACCTATCAGTCAGCCTCAGGAAAGCGTTGCTCGGCTGCATAAATCAACCGAGTCAATAACCGCCCTTGGACCTCCCCCACCTGGTCCATTAGCTTTTCTCTTTGGGCAGCAAGCTCGTCCTCAAACTTCTTACCCCACGCTATTTCTCTTTCGGTCAATGAGGTTTTCAATGATTCCCGCTCACCCTGCAGAAGGTCACGCTCCTCCTTCGCTTTTGAGAAATCGACAAAAAGACGTCTACACTACTCCCTTAGCCTGGTTACCTCCTCTTTAAATTTTTGCATTAAGGCATTCTCGGCAGTCAGACGAGCCACGTTTCCTTTAAGATGATCAACCTCTCTCTGTCGAGCTCTCAGGTCTTAAGAAATACGAGCGGCCTCCTTCTTTAATTTTTCAATCTCTGACTGGGCACGAAGGGATTCTCTCCTAGCAGCTTCACACTTATCTTCTGCTTCTCTTCTCGCCCGATCGGAATCTTTCCATTTCTTTTGGCAAAGATTAGCCACGCCGTGCAAGTGCAAACCCCTCTTTATTACCTAAAAGACAAAGGGATCAGTTAGTCGAAGAAATAACGGTCAGGCGAAGCAAAATTGTCAGGAATTTTGCAGAATAAAAGTTTAGCCATCGTACCTCCAAACTTTACTGCTGAAAAATTTTGCATTCTCAGGATAGTATATTGGGATCCCCCATCGCCTTGAAATCGCTGTTCTGAAGCATACCTCGGCACCAATAATTTGATACAGCCTTATTGTCAATAGACCAGCCGTCACCAAATTGATTTTTCAAAATCTCTCCTAGCGATGAGGCCCATCTTTTGGCAATTCTTGTGGTTACATTTTGAACCGGCTCCTTATTTCTAGTAGCAATCCTTGCGTCCACTATGGCTTCCAGGTCGGCAACTTTCTTCCTAGCCTCCTCCTCAGTCCTCCTTTGGTCACCTTCACCCGTTACAAACCTATTTATTTGAACTGATCTCCCATGATGTTCAGCTGTTCGCTCCTCATCAGAATCAGTTTCATTCCTCGAAAGCAAACGCCTATGGGAACACTAACCCTCAGACAATGGTCGATCGAAAGAGGATCCCAGAGGGGTCTAAGAAGGGCAGGCAATAGAAGCTGCGATATCACTAGAAGTAGTAGCGGGAGTGGTTGCAGAGGGATTGAAAGTCTGAGCATCCAAAGAAGGCACGAGCTTTCTCCTTTTAGATCTCCTCTCCTCCTTAGCAGCACGATCTGCCTCAATTCTCGCCTTAGCACAATCAGTTAATTATTTGGCGACATCATCCCCCTTAGCCATCACGTCTGCAGCTGCGTCTCAAAAATAAAAGACAAGTATTTTTCCATATGATATACTTTTCATAAACATGCAATGCATAATTATCTATATGTATGCTTCTCCCACACTCTAATTACAATGCCCACGCTCCATGTCAGTGGCAGCGTTGGGTTTCAGGTCCCTGATCGAATTGTCCAAAAGACCGACCGACTATTCGATTTTTCAAACCTTTCAAAGATAACGGTGCATTGAACAGCTTCCTCTATGGTCGGCAAAAAAAAATTCCAGGGTTGGTGTCACCCTTTCCATCTCACAGAGGATCCTGAAGCAGGAAATCGTTCTCCATTAGTTTGGATGAAGCTGATTAGGGGTAACTCTGTAATCTTTGAGAATTGAAATCTCATAAGCACCAAAGGAAAGCCTCAACCCAGTATCCAAGCTCCATAAATGGCAGATGAGCCACTCTTTATTCTCACGACCAAAAGGCCCCCCTGTCATCGACATGGGGCTTGAGCATGCCATCACAAAGGCTTCTGGGAAGATTGTATTGAGAAAAAATCTCGGCCACTTCTCTTTATATGAGTTTTAAAGGACGGGCCATGGTATCACAATCTGTGCAAGCTTCAAGAAAACTCCTATCTATAGACTGGCTACTACTCAAAGTCGTCTTTAATGGAGGGGGAGAAGTAAAAAATGATGATATGAATAAAGAAAAGAAATCAAAAGCAAGGATTATTTACTTACTTAGGTATTCTTGCAGAAAGTCTGAAGTCACTAAAATGGCGAAGTCCACGCAAAAAATTTGGCAGAGTCTCGCTAAGAATCACTAAAAAATAAGAAAAAATCATCACAAGAGTGCCTATTTATAAGCAAAATATTCTAGAATACTCCAAACGCTTATCCATTGGATGATCGCCACATGTCTCCAACTCACTAATGGCGATTACGGAGAATGAAGCGTCATCCTTGACATGCGCACCAGTAGCCCTTGACACGCGCACCAGCAATAAATGCATAGCAGCTGCCCAAAATAGACAGACACGACTTATCGAATTCGAATCAATTCAAATATTCCCGCCAAAATGATAAAATAATACATCGTCATCGCTCGATCGAACCCGTTGGAGGGGGGACAAGTGATAACTATGGAAAATACATTCCTAAAGACCCAACCAAGGCGGCCCAACAACGTTTGGCAGGGCCCAAGCCTAATAGCAAAAAAAGGCAAAGCGTGATCTGGAAGACAGCTCATGGAACTGTGATGTCCGATCGGACTGATGGGACAGCACGTCCTGTCAGCCCACTGACACAAGCCAATGCCCATACTCTCCACCTACTTCCTGTCACGTCATCGTTCACCTACTTTGATTGTCGGTTATCACTCCCCAAGGTACTCAAGTACCCCTCCAAAGAACTCCCATAAATAGCCTAAAGTACAATGGCTCCAGGTATTGAACATCTAAGACCCTCTCTTTCTCTAAGTATTCCCTCTCGAAAGCTAGTAACTTAAGCTTCAGAATGCTAATATCCGGGTCCGACTGGACACTACTTTTGAAGGTCCAGCCATCCGACCAGCCCTTCAACTGCCAACTCTCCCCTTTACAGATAAACCATTTTGTGTTTTATCACTTATATAAATTTTACCAAATATCATCATTATAAACATAACAGAGTTATATATTGTATGGATGAAATATTTGAAGCTAAATAAAAAGAAGAAAAACACGTATCAAAAGAGTACAACATATAACTCTTAAAATGAAAAGGCTTAAATAGGTAAAACAGTGAATTAAACAAGTGTAATTGGGAGGATAATCCTAATTGCTGTTGGAGATAATTTCACATATGATATTTAAAAGAAAATAAAAAGATTTTATAATTGCAAAGGAACTATAACCTACAACTAACTATAGAATGATTCATTTTAAAGTAATTGTGAATTTACAATTATCAAATCAAACTCTTAATGCTCAAATAGATTCCACAAAACAATTCTCCCCTGAAATGCTAAAGTTAAAACACATGAAAGGAATTTTCTTCCCTTACAAATCCCATCTCAGCTCTTTTGGCACTCAAAAGGAAAATTGCAAATTGAGGCATAATTTCTTATAGTTTAGTTAGGCATGTTCAAAAATGGTGCAAACCATTCAGCCCATCTAATCCAAGCCATTCAATCAATCCAACCTAATCCATATAATCCATTTTAAAATTTTAAAAAAATATATAGATGGATTACGGGTTATTGTATAACTCAACCATCTAACCCATTGTTTTTAACAGTCCGAATTTGAATTCTCCAAAATCTCTCAATTTCTTTCTGCTGCCCTGTGTCGTCTCTCTCTCTCGCATTTTCTCACCCAAAAATCTCATTATATCTCTCACTCTCACTGTCGGGTCATCGTCGGCCATTTGGAGCTATTGTCGTCACCGTAGTTCTCTCCACTTCCTCACTCTCTTTCTCTCTACAAACTGACTTGAAAAATGTGGATTTGAAAATGCCCCTGCCTTTGTGTTAGATTTCAAATTCTACGCATTTCACGCTGGCAAACACACTCCACCACCACAAAATAAGCTCAACCCAAATTTTAATTTCCATTTTTCGATAGATCCCTTTATTTTCTGGTTTCGATCTTTGGTTTTGCTGTATTGGTTTCAGTTTTTATACCTCTTCGTGTTGTAGATCCATAGAACCTTTTCAAAAAATCTATCTCTTTTCTCACTTCCCTTATAGTTTCAAAAAATAATAAGGTGAATCTCTTATAGTCCCTCTCTCCCTTTTGTTTGATGATTTTTCATTTGAATAATTTTCAAGCATATAATCATCTGAATATGATGAAGTCTATTTGCATAACTTCACACTAAAAATATTCCTAATGATTTTGCATATTTAATTTTTTGGTAGAGTATAGCTTGTTTTTGTTCCTCAATTTGTGGTGATCAGGTTGTTATACACATTAATTTATTCAAAAATTCAATTTTATGTTATTTCAATAGTTAAATGTGCTTTCCTTTGCATTCCTATTATATTTTAATATATTATTCGATTTGTAATTACTATAGTAAGGATTATACATGTGACGCTAAACATTGTACTGGTACTCTTTGGGCTCTTCTAACCTATAAGTGTTTGCAGTATCCTTACAACCTTAACAAAAAATAAAAGAGTACCGAGGAGGCTAGCTATGAAGAACTACAAGGTTTTTATGCTAAGAAAATGAGAGTGAAACTTGCAAAAATGATAATGGTTGATGAGTTACCATTTAACATTGTAGAAAGAGAAGGATTTAAGGAATATTTTGAATATTTGTGACCTAAGATTGTAATTCCTTCTCACATAATTTTTGCTAGAGATTGTTTAAAGTTATATTCAAATGAGAAGCAAAAGTTAAAAAGTATTCTGAAGTCACAACGTGTATATCTCACTACTGATACTTAGACATCAATCCAAAATTTAAATTGCATGGGCCTTACTACACATTGGATTGACAGTGATTGAAAATTAGATAAAAAGATATTAAATTTTTGTCTAGTTCCTAATCATAAAGTATTGGCAATAGGCACTATTGTTGATGCTTGTTTATTAGATTAGGACATTGATCATATCTTCACTCTCAAGGCTGATACTGAAAGTTCAACTAATAATGCAATTAGATATTTGAAAAGTGGAACCAAATATTGGAAGGGTACTATTTTAAATCATGAGTATTTGCATATTAGGTGTTGTGCACACATTTTGAATTTAATTGTGAAAGAGGCTTTAGATAATTTGGATGAGTCAATTGTTAAAATTCGTAATGCAGTTAGATATGTGAGATAATCTTCATTTAGATTACAAATTTCCAAAAAGTGTGTGGAGAAAGTGAAAGTAGAAAGTAAAAAGCTTTTGTGGTTAAATGTTGAAACTATATGGAATTCGACTTACAAAATGTTAGAACTAGCTAAAAATTTTGAAAAAGCTTTCTAGAAGTTAGAAGTCGATGATTCTAAGTTTCTTTCATATTTTGATAGGAGTGGGAATGAAAATGACAAAAGTGGAGATGGGAAAAAGAAAGGAAAAGGGAAAGGGAATGAAATCATTGGGCCACCTGAAGAAGAAGAAGATTGGAAGAAAGCAAGATGTTTTATCAAGTTTTTGAGACTTTTCTACAATGTAACATTGAAGTTTTCAGGGTCATTATTGGTGACCCCTAATGACTTTTTTTCATGAGATTATGTCATTACAGACCATGATTCACAAGTTGAGTTTAAGTAATGATAACATAATGAGTGTCTTAGCCATAAATATGCAGTTAAAATTTGATAAATATTGGGATAATGTGGATAATTTGAATCTTTTGCTATATGTTGCTGTCATTTTGGACCCTCGTTAAAAAATGAAATATGTGAAGTTTTATCTTGAGAAAAGTTATGGAAAAGAGAAGGCTAAAGAGATGTTAGGGTGGAAATAATTTTGACTCGACTATATAACTATTATTATGAATGTAGTTCAACTGGAGAAATATAGGAGATTTATATGGTTAGAGTCAAAATATTGATGATGTGAACATGGATGATGAAGAGATAGATGGTGGGGAGATATTGAATAGCCAATTTGATATGCATCTGGAAGAGGAATAGAGTACAAAAAATAAGTCAGAAATGGTGAAATATTTATCAGATGATTTTAAACCTAGGGTTAATCCTTTTGATATTTTGGGTTGGTGGAGAAAAAGTTCACCTAAGTTTCTGATTCTTTTTCTAATAGCTAGAGATGTTTTGACAATACAAATTTTCATTATAGCTTCAAATTATGCTTTCAGTACAGGTGGTTAATCGCTTGATCTTTTTAAAAGCTCTCTTTCTCCATTGATGGTGAAAGCGCTAGTGTGTGGTAAAAATTGGTTAAAATCAATACCAATATCCATTGATCTTTATTGTACAATGGATGAAACAAAAAAAATTTGAAGAAATTGAGATATGTAATGCTTAATCTTTTTAATATTTTGATTTGTCTTGTAATAAGTATTAAATGATTCTAATTATTATGTTGTTGCAGATTTTATAAGAGTAAGATCTCCAATAATCCAATGTTGAAGGCAAATGAAAGATGTATTGCTTAAATGCAATATTTATTTTTTATAAGTATTTTTTCTTTTTTATATATTATAATTAAATCAATTAATTTCACATTTTAAAAACTTATCTGTAATTTTAAATTTTAGGGAACTATTAATTTTTTTTGGTTGTTGTTTTTTATTTTTTCTTTAAAAAAATGGATAAGGTACTAAAATGCTCCTAATATATTTCGATAGTAGCTAAAATGCCCTTTAACTTTTTTTCGAAGCGTAATTACCCCTAATGTTCTAAAATCGATACTAAAATACCCCTCCGTCAACTCCGTATTAACGACGCTGGTGTGATATTGACACATGGTAAAATATATCACATCAGCGCTACGTGTATTTTTAATCCAATATATTCAAGGGAATTTTAGCACTGTATAAAATATTTTAAGAGAATTTTAGTATTTTGAGTAATATATTAAGGGCATTATAGTACCCTAATGAAAAAATATTAAGAACATTTTTATACTTTAGAGAAAATATTAAAAATTAATATTTATTACATTAGATATTAATCAATATTTGTTACATTAATTAATAAATACTTTTTATATAAATTCACAAATAAAAAATTATAAATAAATTATATAGTTCAAGAATATTTATTAATTAATTTTTTAATGAATATAATATTAAAATTTGACTAAAAAAATATCCCTAAATATTTTGGTATTTAAAGCAAGTGAAAAAACCTATAAGAATTTACATATGATATTAATTAAATTATTTTTATAAAAAATCATAAAATTATAAAATCTGAATAAATTGGTGTTTAAAAATATAATATGACTATTGCTAATAAGACAAAAATTTGAATAATCTATTAAACATGTTATAGTATTTATTTAACATCTTCATAATTCATTATTTGGTGGTTTATACATTTTTTTTTATACAAATATATCATTTTATTGTTAAATTGCTTATAAATATTTAAATTATATTTTTAAAACAATGTATCCCATCATTTTTGTAAGAAAATGATTACATATCAAGGTGAAACACAAACATATAATATCGTATATATATATTTTAAATTTTTATAAGAAGTTGATACAATTTTTCAGTTTATAATAGTTAAACTCTTGATGCAACTATTAAATTTTTTAAATTTTATTTTTAGTATTTTTTGTTGAAATATTTATAATTTTATTAATTAGTTAAAATTAATTAAGTTTAATGTACAAAAAGTATGTACATTATTATAATTATTAAAATGATAATATCATTATTTAAAATATTTATCACGTGTAAAATAATTATGCAAAAGATTTTTTAATACTTTTTAATAATCTTAATAAAAATGCCCCTAAATGCATTTTTATAGTCAAATTTTAATATTATATTCATTAAAAAAATAATTAATAAATATTCTTGAGCTATATAATTTATTTATAATTTTTTCTTATTCGTAAATTTATGTAAAAAATATTTATTAATTAATGTAATAAATATTGATTAATATTTAATGTGACAAATATTAATTTTTAATGTTTTCTTTACAGTACAAAAACATTCTTAATATTTTCATTAGGATACTAAAATGTCCCTAAAGTTTTTTATGGTACTAAAATGCCCTTAAATTTTTTCATACAGTGCTAAAATGTCTCCGAATATATTTGGATTAAAAATACACATAGCGCTGATGTGGTATATTTTACAACGTGTCAATATCATGTCAGTACCGTTAACCCGGAATTAACGGTAACTTAACAGATGAATATTTTAGTATCAATTTTAGAACATAAAAAACATTTACGCTCCGAAAAAAAAGTTAAGTAGCATTTTAGTTATTACCGAAGCATACAAGGAGCATTTTAATACCTTATCCCTTAAAAAAATAAAACATGCATATGATATTTTAAAAATATTTATAAAAATATAATTAATGCTTTATGTTTAAGAATATATTAATATAAATAATTTATAATTTTATATATTTATAATATAATATAAATAATTAACATAATTCATATAACCTAATATAAACTAACTAACCAATATAAAAAGTTTAATTCGTAACCCAATACATTATTTCTCATTTACACTTCTCGTTTCGCCCATAGCTAATTGTCAATATTTCTTTTACTTGGTCCTTTGATGCACTCAAGTAAACACAATATCCAATAGAGATTAATAAATCATAGGCACTGGGCAGCCAACGTAATAGGAAAGTTGCAAGAATTTTTAACAACCCATGCTGGAAAGCAGCTTAGTTCTGTCCAATGCAAACTAGGCAGCCAAACATATAGCAAATTCAAGAAATCTTATTTCAAGAGAATAGGGGTGTGCATTTATCGGGTTCGGATCAACCCGAACAATTCAAAATTCAAATTTTATCATATATTTACATTCGATCCTACCCTAATAACAAATCGGATCCCAACTATAATAACCCAAAAATTTTCGGATCCCGACCCTAACAATCCGATATTTTTGATAGCAAAGAAGTAACTATCTAGTATCCACAAAATCAAACCACTTTTTCTTCCCAAATTCACTAGGGTTTTATTGGCACAAAATGCATCAAATTTCTGCATCATTATTCAAACAAAATGCGAATTTTCATGACATCAAAGATATGAAATCAACAATGTTTGGAAGTAACTGTTGAGGGCAAAGCTGCATATTCAACAAATCCCCAAGCTACTTGAGAAACAATAAATTAACAGCAAATAAAATAAAAATTTATTACAAAAAAAAAAAAAAAAAACCATACAAGATGTTCACTTAAAATGCAAAATTTCTTATTATCACAAAACGGATAGAAATTAATAATTATGTAATTTAAGCAAATAAATTTATCTCAACGATTGAAAATTTGGTGAAAATTAAATAAATCTAAAAAATATGTAAAATACTAACAAAAATAAAAAATAAAAATGGAACTATGAATCCTAAGATGCTTAGGGATTTCAATTTATCTTTTGATTATAATAATACAAGATCTGTATTTTGTTCTTCAAGAGTAGATCTTCAAAAGTAGATCTTCAAGAGTATAAAACAAAATACAAAATACCATCAAAACAAACAAACCTCTTGTTCAAGAGTGGATCTTCACCAGCAACAGGAAGAAGCCAAAAGACGACGATGCTTGAAGGCGGAAAGGGAGATCGACAGAGGGAGAGGGAACAGACCAAAGACATCGATAGAGGGAGAGAAAGATCTAGAGAGAGAGAGAGGCAGAGGGAAGAGAGAAAAAGAGAAAAAAACATATATATAGTTAGTCGGATTGGATTTAAGAGGGTTAAACCCGAACCGACCTGAACCTGAAATCCATCCAATTCCGTCATCCGAACTGACCCTAATAACTATCGGGCCCCTGCCCGAATGCCTCGATTCGGATCGGTTCGGGGTTTTGCACAACCCTATCGGAGAAGCAGTTTAGAGCAAAGAGAATAGTTATATGGCCTTCCATAACAAGAACAAAAGACAAGTTTATCAAATATTTCGTGCCTTATTATAATTACACTGTAGATATCAGCTTTTAAAAAAATAAACAAACAACACCTGGAATGAACATAAATTGACAGGGAAAAAAGGTCAACTTGTAGCACACAATCAGAGCTAGCAAGTCCCCAACTCAGCCATTTGAAACTCCGACGCTGCTCGTATCAAACAAGAACCTATTGCACCACTCAACTATCAAAAACTAGATACACATAATTTCTCTCCTCGTAAACAATTTATAGCATCAGATGAATTCCATGAGTTATCAAAATTGGAATTCCTGAATCTCTCGATGGCAACTGAATAGGTCATCTGCTTTTTCACTCACCATTCTAGCAATCTTTGCCGGGAAAAGACCGGGCTTTAAAAGAGAATAACTAAAAGCTGCACAACTGTACAGGAGAAAAAACTAATTTAACGTGTTGGTTATCTTGTGGACTCCAGATGGGTATGCATGTTTGTAGCATGGGTTAATTGGAGAGATGAGTTTTGCGATTGTAGACACCCACATTCTGGTAAAGGATATGTATAAATGGAAGTTTTTCTGTTGATTTTTCTAACTCTGGGTACCAGCAATCCCTTACGGTCGCTTTCGGTAAGCATCACTCCCATTTGATCCTTGAAGGCCTTCCAACTGCAAATCAAAAGTAGACATTGCATCATCATAACTGACAAAATACTGCTTACCTTGGCCATTTGCCAAAATTCACAATTGCCTTCAAATTGTAAGCTCCACCTTTCAACTTAATTTCAAGCCTCTCTTCAAAACTTTTAACCAAGACTTTAGAGCTTGCTTGGATGAAATTGAGTATGGGGTGCTATTGTATGGTATTGTGTACTATAATTATTGCTAACATGTTTAGAGAAATGGTATGATTTAATAAATTAAATTTTTAACAGGAAGAGAAATAAAAACTAAAAATAATTTTGTAAAAAAAAATAAAATATTAAAGTATAAAGGGAGTTATTAAAAATAAATAAAGCTGGTAAGAGAAAAAATATATATATAGAAAACCATAGAAAACTATTAATTTGGTGGTTTAAAATTTTGAACAAAATAAAACTATGGGTTGACCATAAAAAACATAATCATATGGAGCTCATCTTTCCAAACAACACATTACACCATACCTATGATAACACTATATACCATTTCATTGCAAACCATAATCAGAACAAGGCCTTATGAAAAGTTTCCAATAAGTTTTAGATGTAAAAAATTCCTGGTAGAGTTTTAATGTGATGTTCACCAGCGAGCCTTGTAACTAGAAAATTTCAGTGTCTAGTTGTTAAAAATAGAGGTTCTATGGGCTCATATATGGTGAACATCATCAATTTGAAAAGGTACAATTAGAATTTAAGTCCAACAACACAGCATCTGGCGTGCATATATTCCTGTTAATAACAGTACGTAAACAAAGAAGAAAATGCAATTAAATGGGTAAGATACCTCATCCCCATGTCCTGCATGAGAATAACAAGTTTGCGCTTATCAGGTGTGATGGTCTTTGCATGCCCATCAAAAAGGAATCTCCTATGACCCATCAGAAAATGTGGGAAGTTTCCACCCTGAGTTGTCACGAACACCTCACTAAACAAGCATACAGTGTAATCCAAAGCTGCCAACCTTGAAGAGTAGCCCTACCAACAGATGAAAAGAAAAGATATTTGAGCATATTAATAGAACCTGAATGGCATCAGCAAATTACTATCAGTTGCTTGCAGCTGGGTAACTTTGAAAACAAAGCTGAACCGAACTAGCCGGTCTATTAACAAATTGTGAACTGATTCAATTGAACTTTGAAAAATGCAAATTCCCAATTTAAGACTCATGTCTCATTAGAATAAAAGAAAAAAAAAATTATCATTTGGGACTTTCCTCAGTGAAATAACTGATCTGACAGATGCATAAGGCTTACCTTATTATTACTTTCTAAGAAACTTAAGCATATGAGTAGGGGGGAGTTAATAAGGCAAGTTGAAGGCTTTATATGAAGAAGATGGATATAGTTGGATTTACCCATCAAACAACTCACTGTATATACATGTACTTTCAGCCACCATCTAAATATGAACAATGGTCAACTTGCAAAAGCCAAGAGGTCCAAGAGATTTCATCAAGCATGAAGTATACCTCAAATGGAGCAAGTTCATCTGGGGTTGCTAGAGATTCCTTGGTGTAAAGAAGTGGAAACATCTTCAGTAGAGGAGCAAAATTTCTTTCTGAATTGTAAATTTTCCCAGAAGCTAAATAAATTGCTGTATTGTTGTCAAATCCCATACCCCGTAGCATCATCCCAACCTATGCTGACAGTAAATCATCAAACAAAAAGAGTCATGTTTTGCCAATTACCAAACAGACAAGCATGTCGGCAAGGTACAATCACAACAGATCATAAATTTAACTAGCTTGCTTGGAGAATATTATCCACATGAAGCACACATTACATAGGCCATAAAATAGCATCAAAATTGCTATTTGTATATTATGACGTGGTATCAAAAATCATGCTTCAGTTTTGGTGTAGTTTATGAATGGCATAAATCAAACAAGAAAAGATGACATAGATATCAATAAGCCAGAAGCCTAGAGAAAAGTTATGACTCATCCTTTGAAGATGCGATAATAACACGTGTGACAGAAGCAATCAACAACCAAAACATAACATATTGAAACAGTAAAAGCAAAAAATAGAAACCTGACAACAAACCAGAATCCATATCAATCCTAATTGTTTGATTTGTCCACCAAATTACAAGCCTCAATATCAGTTTTGGTGCCCATATCATGCAAACAGCACCTTGAAATAAATAATTTACTCTACAAGGAAAAACTGGACCAGAGAATTGCGGCTGTCAATAGAATGCAATGCAACAGCTTCCACCAAAGGATAGCCCTAAACAGAGTAGCTACAAAAGCTGAAATCAAAATGCCTAAGGTCCAAAATACAAATTAAAGACATTGGTATACGAGGTACCTCCAAGGGGGTTAGAGGGCATTTTCCTTCAATACGATTGAAACCGGGTAAAATGACACGGTCTTTTCTTTTGAATTTCCCCTTCCACCCATTTTCTCTAATTGAATCCATTTTGAGCTTCTCAGCATGTCCTCCATCATACACACAGCATGAGAAGGCCACCATATCCTGAAGGTTAAGAGAGATCCTTCATAGTTACCTTAAGTTGAAACATTAGAGACAAAAGGTAGAGAAACTAGTTTAAACAATATGCAAATCACAAGCACCTCCTCGAAACGGAGGTGGACAGAAACATATTTCCCACCACTCCTTGAGCTCTTCTCAATCATTCGGTTCACTAGCTTTTGCCCCAATGTTGATATAGGGGAAGAAAATCTCAGTGCTTTATAATTTGCTATGCATCTCAGCAATTGTATATGAGATGGTACATTCATTGCCAATCTATTGGCAAAAGGGGCAATGCGGATAACCCTGCTTTCAGAATGCACAAGTTAGAAAAAAGCTGGAAGTTTATCTCTATAAATTTTAGGTTAAACAATACAGTTATCGAAACTAATAAACAGATTAGGACCAAATTAGCATGAAACAGATTGTCAACCCCAAAGCATTTGTCCATTTCTGCTTCTAGGGGTGTGCAACAGTCGGTTCGGTTCAATAACCGAACTGAAATAACTGAAAACCGATCTTTTGAAAATTTAGCCAATCCAACCAAACCAAACACTAACCGCACCATTTTTTTTTATTTTTTTGGTTCGGTTAACAGAAATATTAAAACAATTTTTTTAAAAAAATAAAAAAATTATGTTTAAAAATTATAAATCATAATATATTAAAGTAAAACATTCAAATTGTACAAAATACAAATCCAAATTAAAGATACAATCTCAAAGTACATAATAAATAATACAACAAAGATTGTTGAATAAATTTTTTTAATCCATCGACTTTCGATCCAATCATCAAAATTCCAAATTATCAATTAAAAAAATAGATATTAATAATTGATAAATTTACTCATATAACTTGCAGCTCAAAATAAAATCATTTACATATACCAAATAATTACTCAATTCAAAAATTCAAAAAATTATCCAATTAAGTAAAATTTTGGTCGGTTTGGTTTTTTTACAATTTTTTCCTCCCTAAACCGAACTGAAATAACAGAGCCTCTCTAAAATTTCAAACCAAAACCGAACCGAATTAAAAAATCGATCGTTTAGTTCGGTTTTAACCAAAGTTTGCTTACCCCTATCTGCCTCAGTACCACCAAGACTGACATTTTACATAGGGCAACATTCTAGTTCAGCACAAAGACATAATTGAAATTTATGTCAAATAAAATGAAAAGAGAAAACGAACAAAACTATTTAAGGAGCTGTAGTCCGTACCCTTGCTCTAGAAGGACGGGATAAACTGCTCCAAGGTAATAATTAACAGGAGCCCATGCCTGGACATGGATGGTTGGAATATCAGTCATGTTACGATCATACTTTTCCATCACTGCATCAGGTAGCTCTTTAACCACTTTTATATAACCCTCAAGGGTGGCTATAAAATGGCCCTGATCATATATGTCTTCAAATTCACTGCACAGTAGATGAATTTAAGTGAATAACTGGTATGATGAGAAAGAACCCATTGTAACAGAAAATCATAGGATTATGTAAGGTCAAGCTCAATCATATATAGGATTCTTAAAATTCAACTCGCTAGGTTTATCATTGAAAATTGTTTCAAACAAGACATTGAGAACCATAACTTTATCTCACCTTGGATCCCTCCAAACACTGTTGAATTCAAAATGAGGGATGACGAGTATTGCATTCAAAAGCCCTGCCAGAGCAACTGCATTGCAGATCTACAGCATAATATAAAAAATCAGATAAGAGGTAGGATCAGATATCAAAACATACTGTGGATATTGTCACACAATACCAGATTTGGCATGACCTAATGCTCTAACTGGCACAGAATAGACAAAAACTAGCAGGTGACTGATATCAAAGGCACAAACATACCGCGGAACGCTGTTGGTTAAGACCACCATTTGCCTCAACAATCAAATAACCACTATGGCCAGCTGACTCTGCAAATCATGGAAGGAATATGAGCTTAAATTTACACAATTGTTTCCCAAAAGAGGGGTTTATGATGTTAATATGCATGTGTAGATTAAGGGGAAAATATAAAAAAGCCTATGCTTCTGGTGTGCAAAAATAGCAAGCATAAATACTAACTTTTCATATATATTTTGTCCTAGGGTTTGGACCAGCCATTTGGGGGGAAATTACCAAATCGCTGATAGGACAGTTTCAAACATTTATGCCAGTAGACTATAAGAAGCCATCTTAACAAGAATTTAAAGCTACCTCCATTTGCAGGAAAATATTGCCTGGCAGTTGAATTCGGACATGGTCTTTGCACTTTCAGCCTCCTTTTGAATTTCCATACCGAGGATAGCTGGGACAAAAAAATTCAGGTTAGCAATTTATGATTTGTTATGCAAAGATACTATACAAAGTACCAATAAAATCATTTAATTTATCCAAAGCATACTTTCCCTTAATAAATTTCTATTAATTTTCCCCTCCATCTAAAAATAAAGCAGCAATTCACAAATAAACTTAGACGTCAAGTAGTCCAAACGTTAACTGTTAAAAATTAGCAAGCCTAGTTAGCTCAATATTGAAAACGCCAAATCCAGCAACAGTGGGTCAGCAACAAGCATACCTTGCTGATCAATTAAAACAAATGCTAAAGAATATAAAAATGAAAATAAAAAGTAGGAGTTCAGGTAATGACGACCCTGTGATTGAGTTCCATTAGATTGGATCCTCATTTTAAATATATTTAAACTTGTTTTGTCGTTTACTTCCGATCTTATGTAATTACTAATTATACAATGGCCCGAAAATATTTTTTCCTTGTCCCTTTCCTTTCTTCACTTTTTCTCAACAACCAAACAGAAAAAAAGACCTCAAATGAAGCGAAAATTAACTAAAATCAAGAGATGAACAAAAATAAAAAAAAAAATGAGGAAACCTTAATTGCAGTAGAATTATCAGCTGAAATATCCGGCCAAAGCTTCGCAAACAACTCATGACTCCGGTACACAGCACCTGGAAGACTGGGCTGAAGCAACGCCGAGAAGGGCCCCACGCACATAATCAGTCCAGAAATGTACAGCAGTGGCAAGAGCAACAAGTACCGAATATTCCGCCGGAGAAAGATCCCGGCGCTCAGATTCTCCCGGCGAAAATGAGACTGAACTTTAGAGCGTAAACGGCGGCGGCATTGAGAGATGCTGATCTGGGGGTTGCGGCGGGGAGACGGCGGAGGACTAGGAGAGTTGCTGTCGGTGCTGCCGTCGCTGACGCCGCAGGCATTATTTCCTCCGCTAGCATTGTGGGCCTTGGCTTTGGTAGCAAAGTTAATGGCCATGCAAATTTTTTATAAAAAGAAAACAGAAATGGCCTTCTAGAGAAAGAAATTTAGAGAAGACTGTTGGTTGCTTGTAAGCAGGGAAAGTGAAAAAGATGGCTTTTGATTTTTTGTGTTAAAAATGGCAGTGCTGTTTTCTGTTTTCATGCGATTTTATTATTTGTTTTAAGATGGCAGAACAGTGTAGGGAGAGGAAGATTGAAGAGGCTTTAGCTTTTATTTTGCGGCGCGGCTTGGCGCCAATAATTGAGACAGACAAAGTTGCTTTTTCTTTAGGTTATGCTTAAAATAAATTAATTTTATTAAATTTATTTATAATTTTAAATTTTTAAATTTACAAATGTAAAAAAAATAAAAATTAAATTTCATGAAATTATTATGATTTTATCAAAATAAATAAAATTTATAAATAAATTTTTTATTTTTAAAAAGTTAAATTTTAAAAAATTATAATATTTTTATTATAATATATATTAAATTATTATTTTTAAAACTTTTATCACTTTACACTATATATATATATATATATATATATATATATATATATATGAAAATAACAATTCTTTAATATTTTTTAACTTGATTTATTTTAAATAATTATTATAAACACGATTATAATAAACATCATCATCACCATTTGAATGTTGAATAATAATAATAATAATAATAATAATAATAACAACAACTTTTTATTATTAACTTTTTAATATAAAAATCTAAAAATTAATTTTTCAATAAAAAATGAGTATTTTGATTAGTTATAACAAAATTATCGACAAATTTATTTAATTGAAATGCTTTGCAAATATTAGAAGTTTAATATTACTATATTTTAAATTAATAAAATTTTGACAGTAAATTGACTCAAATGTTAATAAGGGTATTAGTTATTGTAATAGTTCACTAGTATGTTATAAATTTAATTTAATGCTAAAAATATATACAGTTCATTTGATAAATATAGAATTGATTTTGTGACATGTGAATTATATATAGTTTTTTTTATTTATTATTGGAAGTTATCACTGAATAATGTAGGCAAAATTTATAATTTAGTCCCTGAAATTTAATATTTTTACACATTGAGTGCCTATACTTTCAAAACTATATATTAAGTTTCTGAACTTTTCGAAAATAACATATTAATCTAAAATGGATGATACAAACAACGGTTTAACACACGCTGTATTAAAATCACTTGTATTTAAACAAAATGCTATTGTTTTTAACGTCCATTTGAATTCAATGTGTTTAATAAATAGGTTCAATGACTCAATGTGTAGTTTTGAAATTATAGAGATCTAATGTGTAAATACATAAAAGTTCAAGAATTCAATGTGTAAATGATCGGTTTGGTTCGATTTTGAAATAAATCGAAAGAATCAAAATTTAAAAAATATAAAATCAAAATTTACATAATCAAAAACCGAATGGATCGAAATAATTTTGATCAATTCTATTCGGTCCAACCGATTTCGAGTTAATATGGATTGTTTGAACATTAGATATTTAGCGAGATAGACCAGGCCCACTTTCAGGCCTGCCTATGATTTGGTTTGGTGGGCTCCAATTTAGTTTAGTTTCATTGCTACAGTAAAAAAAAAGATTAAAGTAAAAAAAAAAAAAAACATTTGCACACCCCTACAAGATCTAGTTCCAGGCCTATCAATGATTTGGTTAATTGATTTGGTTGGCTCCGATTTAGTCCAGTTTCATTGCTACAATAAAAGATTAAAGTAACAAAAAATAAAAGTTGTGTCAAATGAATATTTATTTAATTTTTATTAACATTAAATATATTAAATATAGATTACTAAATAAAAATAAAAAAAATTATATTTTAATCTAAATATTCATATTTGTACCAAATGAATATTTATTGTCAATTATTAATTATATAGCAAATTTAATTTTTAATTTAATCACTAATACTCTACTACTTAATTTAATAAATTAAAGATTTAAATTTATATTTTAATTCACTTCTAAATTTTAATTTTATACACGGAAAATTTATTTATCAATTATACAGCAAATTTAATTTTTAATTTAATCACTAATACTCCACTTCTCAATTAAATAAATTTAGGATTTAAATTTACTTTTAAATTTTAATTTTAATTCACTTGTAAAAAAACTAAAGTAAAAAAATGAGAACACTAATATTCTACTACTCAATTTAATAAATTAAGGATTTAAATTCATATTTTAATTCACTTCTAAATTTTAATTTTAATTCACTTATAAAAAAATTAAAGTAAAAAAATTTAGAACATTAATACTCTACTACTCAATTTAATAAATTAAGAATTTAAATTTATATTTTAATTCAGTTTTAAAACTAATACTCTACTACTCAATTTAATAAATTAAGGATTTAAATTTATATTTTAATTTACTTTTAAATTTTAATTTTAATTCACTTGTAAAAAAATCAAAGTAAAAAAATTGATTCTACAACTCAATTTTATAAATTAAGGATTTAAATTTATATTTTAATTCACTTATAAATTTTAATTTTAATTCACTTGTAAAAAAATTAAAGTAAAAAAATTGAGAACACTAATACTCTACTACTCAATTTAATAAATTAAGAATTTAAATTTATATTTTAATTCACTTATAAATTTTTATTTTAATTCACTTGTAAAAAATTAAAGTAAAAATTTGAGAAATTAAAAACCTATACTTATTAAGATTTGAACTCAAGACCTGGTGGTCTTAATAGAGTTTCACGCCACTAAGCCAGAATGTCTATTTTGATATTATAATACTATAAAATATATATGTTTAAAAATTTTGATCGATTCGGTTCCTTCGATTTTTTAATTTTAAAAACCGAACCAATTAAACCGATTTTATATTTTGGTTCAGAATCGAAAATCAAACTAGTCAAACCAAATATACCAAAATCTATTCGATTCGATTTTGGTTCGGTTCTGCACACCCCTAAGTATAAAAATCTAATATATAAAAACGTTAAAGTTCAGGAACTAAATTATGAATTTTTCAAAAAATATATCAAAATTGACATAAAGGATATTTAGAAAATAATATAGAAATGAATTTTTTTATTCATTTTTTCAAAAATAAAAATAAGGAATTCATTTTCAATTCTGTTATAAATAAAAGTAAAATTAGAACAAAATATAGAAAAAAATAAGAAGTATGATTTCTCTTATATATTATTGTCTCTCTGAAACAATAACACTGCAAGTATTTATAGATAAAAACTTTGTCTATATAGGAAAAAAATACATTTAAGAAGCAAATAAATTCATAAAATAAATCAAATAATAAACGAAATAATCAATAGAGGAAGTCATCCAATTAAATAGGAACATTTCATAACATTTCTACTTGAATAACTATACATTATGAATATATCTTATTAAAATCTTGCTAAGAAAAACCTAATAGGATAAAAACTTAGAAAAGAAAAAAGAGTATAATATTCATATGTACTTCCCCTCGACAATAGGATGAATCATGCTAAATCCTTTAATTGATACGTTTCAATATTGTGCATATGCTTCTTGAAAATTGAACTTGGTAGGGTATTTGTGAATAAATCTGTTGGATTATCACTTGAGCGAACTTTGCAAATATCGATCTGTTTTTCTTTCATAAGTTCATGAGTAGAAAATAATTTTGGTGAGATATGTTTGGTTCTATCTCATTTTATATTACCACCTTTGTGAAATACATGCTGCATTATCCTCAAATAATTTGTGACCGAGATTTATGAGGATTTGATAGGTAGCCGACATCAGTATATCCTGCCAATTCTGAATTTACTCTTTTTGAAAAAAATAAACACATGTTAGAAATGCTATGAAGATAATGTAGAACATGTTTTACACCATTCCAGTACTTTCGAGTTGGTGCAGAACTAAATCTTAACTACAAAAGCTATATCTTGTAATACCTTTATCACACATATCACTATTCCGATACGTTATAGGCCGAAAATTTTTTTTCAAAAATATTCCTTATAATTCATAATTACTTACTTTTTAATAATTTGATAAAAGTTCGTCGACGACCTATAACTGTTCAATTTACTATGCAGGTAATAAAATTTTTGTAATATAACGGCTATACATGGTACTAGCCCCTTGAAACGCAAATAATTCACACAGCCTCTCAGAGGCACAACAATAATAATATATCAATTATATCAATTCCTTTCACATAACAATACAAATATCATAACACAAATCATCCATCAAGTCATTCATTAATACAACTCCTATTTATCATTTACATATCCAAAATATTAACTTCATATACATGCCAAACTGTCAAAAGTAAAAATATCTAAAAGAAGTCATACAAAATGTAATATTTATCTTGCTTCTGCGTACTTGCACGCAGTAACAACTATGCACTGAGCACTAAACATGTTCAGTGGTGACTAATAATCGATACATTTCTATAATCCACTTAGGTTGATTAAATAGGATATAATTATAAACCAATCTTTTAAATTTAACTTCAAACTTTAAATTTTGTTCACATTTGACCTTTTTATTTTCAAATTACAAATTTACCCTCGTTAGCTTATTTTTACTCTTTAAGCTAATAATTGGATTACATTTCATTAATATATAATTTTTTTGATATTTTTATACAAAATTATATTTTAGTCCTTGTTGACTATAAAAATTCATTTTTAAGTAATTTAACTATTAACTAACTATTTTACTCCTATTTAGGTAATTCTTACTTAATTTATTTAATTTCTATACTTTTGGAAAAAATTATTATTTTGCCCGTAAACTTTCTTTTTTCTTTCACTTTAGTCCTTTTTCACTTTTTATTGTCACTTTTCATTATCTTTTCACATTTTTAGCTATTTATTTTCATTATGCCCCTAGTACAGACCCGACAGAAAATCTCAGATCGGATACATGGAAAGTGGATCCCATGGGCCACCACTAATAGAGAAATAATTTTTAAGGAACCATTTCCCATAACACTGCACTTTTCACTTCACTTTACACTTAAACTATGAAGATCAAAGATCCTACCCATAGCAAAGCAAGTCGCCATAACTTGCACAGCGGTAAAGGTATTCTTATGGCTGGCCAACTATATCCAGAACTAATTTTTACTGCCTGACTAATTTTAAGGGCACAATAATAATTATTTTATTAATCTTTTTAATTCCTAAAAAATTTATCAGTTGACTTTTTATTTATTTTTTTCATTGACTGTGAATTAATTTCATATTAATTCACTTTCTTTTACGTTTTTATGCAATTATTCACTAATAATTCAATATTTTCTATTATACATATTCACATTTAATTCTCAATAAAATTTTAATAATTTCAATAAATTCAAATAAAATTTGTATATGCATTATTTAATATTTATTATCATTTTTTCACTTAACTTATCATTTTTTCACTTAACTTACCAATTATTTCACAATAATTCACAGCTTTTACCATATACATACACATTATATAAGCTTAAAAATTTCAAAATAAATTCCAAATATTCATTAAAAATTTATAGACACTTATTATTATTTCTATAATTAATTTACGCTATTATATATTAATTTCATGCAAAATTCTATTATTTTTCTTTATTGAGCATTTCGGCCACATATATTACCTTACCTTTTCATTTTTCCTATACTAATTTCATCATTTAACTCTATTAATATTTTTTACCCTAATTACATAAAGGAATAAAATTCAAAATCATATAAATTGTAAAGATTTATTAGTCACTTACATTTTTCACTTGATTTAGGAAGCCTAAACTTCATTTCCTTTGCCTTTATCCCTTGAAACTCTTTCTCCTTCTTCTTCACCTACCATGGCCGGCAACAAAACCTTAGATTTTCTTATTTTTTTGTTCTCAAATGCAAAATTCAAGCTCATAATCATGATCTCCACCTCAAAATCTATGAAAAAATACTAAAAAATAAATTTAAATCAATTAATTTCTCAAACTCTATCTTACTCCTTTTTCTTTCTCAACTTGATTTTTTGCCTTTCTTTGCTCAAATCACTTGATTGAGACCATTAGAGTGATCTAGAGAGATGGAACTTTAACTCTTATGTTATGATGTAAGTGAAATTTGGAGTGGATGAAGAAGAATCAAAGGGAGAGAATTTGAGAGGAATGGTTCGACCAAGGAGACAAAGGAGGAGAGCTGATGAATTTATGAAAAAATCTTCAGATTTTTAGCTCTTAAATATCCTCTCAATAGGCCTAAAATTGGGCTAAACTAATGCGCTTAGCCCAATTAATTTCTAAGGCCTAATTTAGGCCTTATAAAGCCCAATCAAAATTCTCCCATTTCTGACCTTCAGATCACTCCAAAAATAATTTTATCACTCTTATCACATAAAAAATAGCTAGTACACAAATTTTTGGTTCAATCGAAGTCCATTATCGATCCAATTCAAATTTATCGATCCAATTTAACAACTGTCGGTGTCACTGAAAAATTTAATTCTCATTACTAAAATATTATAAATAAAAATTAATTTAGACATACAAAATCTGATAATTTTTGAAGTTCGTTTACTATTTTTAATAATTTACGCAAAATCCAGTCACTTTCCTTACCAGGTAAATTGACTCGTTAACTTTTTTGTATTTTTTACATTTTAAGGTCCATCTGACCTTAATTTCACTTCAAATTTCAACCCTGGACTCACCATGACCAATACTTTTCGATATTCCAATAAAATATTTTTGATTTTCGGATATCCTTTCGGATCCGAAAAGTACTATTTATCATCAAAAAGTACTGTTCATAGCTAATCCGGTGTTGAGGCCATTACATTTTTCCCCTACTAAAAGAAATTTCATCCTCAAAATTTACCTGAACTGAAAAGTAGAGGATAATATTGTCTCATCGTTGCTTCAGCTTCCCATGTTGTTTCTTCGACAATATGGTGGTACCACAGGACCTTCACCAATGGAATCTGTTTGTTCCGAAGCTGTCGGACTTCCTTAGCCAAAATCTTTACTGGTCCTTCCTCATAGCTCATGTCAGTCTGGACTTGTATCTCTTCTGATGCTATCACATGACTCAAATTAGACCTGTATCTACGGAGCATAGATACATGGAAAACATCATGTATCTTTTCCAAAGCAGATGGCAGCTTTAATCTGTAGGCTACGGGACCCACTCGCTAAAGTACCTCGTATGGACCAATGAATATAAGGATTTAACTTGCCCTTCTTTTCAAATCTCAGAACTTTCTTCCACGGAGATACCTTCAGAAAAACCTTATCTCTGACCTGGAACTCAATATCTCTCCTCTTTAGATCTGCATATGACTTCTGATGATCTATAGCTTCTTTTAATCTGCTTTTAATAATCTGGACCTTTTCTTCAGAGTCACGAATCAAGTCTAAACCCAAAAGCTTCCTCTCACTCAGTTATGCACTTTTTACCATATAATGCTTCAAAAGGAGCCATGTTCAGACTGGATTGGTAGCTATTATTGTAGGAAAATTTGGCTAAAGGCAAGTGTTTTTCCCAATTAGTGCCAAACTCAAGAACACAGCACTAAGCATGTCTTCCAATATCTGAATTACCCGTTCTAACTGGCCATGAGTCTGAGGGTGGAATATTATGCTAAGACAAAGTCTAGTACCCAGAGCATCCTGAAAAGTCTTTCAGAAATGGAAAGTGAATCTGGGATCCCTGTCAAGCACAATAGATGTGGGCACTCCATGCAATCTAACCACCTCCCTTATGTAGAGTTTTGCCATTCTGGTCAAAGAGAAATCTATCTGTACTGGCAAGAAATGAGCTGATTTGGTGAGGCGATCAACGATTACCCAAATAGCATCATGCTTTCTTTGAGTCACAAGTAAGCTAGTCACAAAATCCATGGTCACCTGATCCCATTTCCACTCTGGAATAACAAGTGGTTGAAGTAATCCCGAAGGAACTTGATACTCTGCTTTCACCTATTGACATGTCAGACATTTACTCACAAATTCAATCACATCATGCTTCATGCCTGGCCACCAATAGTAGGCTTTCAAGTCCTGGTACATTTTATTACTCTTAGGATGCATAGCATAACTACTATGGTGTGCTTCTGTCAGAATGTTCTTATTCAATTCTTCCTGAGCAGGAACATAAAGTCTATTCTAGCAGAGACTTCCATCACTATTCAAAGAGTAATCATTCTCACTGCTATACTGAAGCTTATTTACAATTGCCATTAGTCGGTCATCTTCTTTCTGAGTGGCTTTCACTTAATGCATAAAGTCTGGTTTAACTCATAGTTCAGGTACTATAGCTCCATCTGCTGCCAGACTTAAATAGGTATTCATTACAAGAAAAGATACAAAAATCACTATTAATCATTTACACTTATCACTATCTTATACATATTCATTCAAAAACATTAACATTACCTGACAAGAATTTTTTACTAAGCGCGTCAGCTACTACATTTATTTTTCCTGCATGGTAGTCGATATAACAATCATAGTCTTTAATCAACTCCAATCAACGTCTTTGTCTATAGTTGAGTTATTTTCGGGTAAGCTGATACTTCAAACTCTCGTGATCTGAATAAATATAGCATTTCTCTCCGTACAAGTAATGCCTCCAAATCTTTAGTGCAAAAATAATAGCTGCTAACTCTAAATCATGAGTAGGATAGTTTTTCTCATGAGTCTTGAGTTGCCAGGAGGTATAAGCAATCACCTTGCCTTCTTGCATCAAAACGCAGCCTAAACCATTCCTAGAAGCATCACTGTAGATCACAAAGTCCTTGCCTAACTCAGGTTGAGTAAGAATAGGAGCTTCTGTCAACATGGTCTTAAGCTTCTTAAAACTTTCTTGGCACCTGTCATTCCACACAAATTTAACATTTTTCTATAGTAGTCATGTTATAGGAGCTGTAATAGTGGAAAAGCTCTTGATGAATCTTCTATAATACCCAGCCAAATCCAGAAAACTCCTCACTTTAGTTACATTCTTGGGTGGCTTTCACTGGAGGATTGCATCAATCTTTGAAGGATCTACTTTAATGCCCTCTACAGAAATGACATGGCCCAAAAAGGATACCAAATTCAGTCAAAAGTCACATTTCTTGAATTTGACATACAACTACTTCTCTCTTAGAGTCTGTAACACAATTCTTAATCGTCTATCATGATCTTCCGGTATCTTAAAATACACCAGGATGTCATCAATGAAGACCACCACAAACTGATCTAGGTAGGGTTGGAAAACTATGTTCATTAGATCCATAAAAGTTGATGGTGCATTTGTAAGCCCAAATGGCATGACTAAAAACTCATAGTGGCCATACCTAGTACAAAAAGTAGTCTTGGGTACATCAGCTTCCTTTACCCCCATTTGATAATAACCCAACCTTTAAATCTATCTTGGAAAAGACACTCGTTCCCTTAAGCTGGTCAAATAAATCTTTGATGCGAGGGAGGGGATATTTGTTCTTTATCGTCACTTTATTCAATTTCCTGTAATCAATGCACAATCGAAGAGTCCCATCATTTTTCTTTACAAATAGAACAGGTGCTCCCCAAGGAGAAGTGTTGGGTCTAATAAACCCCTTGTCGAGCAACACCTGAAGCTGAATCTTTAACTCTTTTAACTCTACAGGTGCCATCCTATATGGAGCAATAGAAATGAGAGCAGTACCAGAAGTGACCTCAATGGAGAACTCCACCTTTTTATCAGGTGATAAGCCTGAAAGTTCATCGGAAAACACATCTTGGAACTCCCTAACAGTAGGCACATCTGACACCTTTAAGCTGTCTTTCTTCACTTTTACTACATAACACATACACGCTTCACATCCCTTTCTGATAAATCTTTTTGCTGTAGTAGCTGAAATCATATTAGATAGAAAATCGGATCTCACACCCACAATAATGATATCATCACCATTCTGAAGCTGTAAGGTGATCCTCTTCTTTCTGTAGTCAACAGTCGCTTGGTGGGTGGATAACCAATCCATCCCCAGAATCAAGTCAAACTCACGGAAGGGCAATTCAATAAGATTTGTCAGGAATACATATCCCTGGACACCAATAGGACAATGTCTATAAATCTTGTTTACTACCACACTATATCCCAGAGGATTACTCACCAAGATATCCTGGTCCAAGTATGCCTCTTTCATCCTTTTATCCCGTGCCAATTTAGTGCTAATATAGGAGTGTGTGGAGCCAGGATCAATTAATGCATATACAAAATTAGATAACAGAACACACTTACACACTATCACACCATGAGCATCCTCCTCTTCTTGAGCTCTGACAGCATA
>CM075806.1:89047848-89073634 GCA_037975025.1 Excoecaria agallocha
TATACATTTTGACTCAATTTTTCAGCAAAAAACTCAAAGGGGTACACCTATGCATTTGTACTAAATTTTTCACAGAAAATTCAAAGGGGTACCCCTTTTAATTTTTACCAAAATTTTCACCAAAAACTCAAAGCTGTACCCCTATGCATTTTGACTCAGTTTTTCAACATAAAAACTAAATGTGGTACGCCTTTGCATTTGTACTCAATTTTTCTCAAAAAACACAAAGGGATACCCCAATGCATTATGACTCAGTTTTATAGCAAAAAACTCAACGGGCTACCCTTTTGCATTTTTACTCAATTTTTCACCAAAAACTTAAGGGGGTTCCCTTATGCATTTTGAAACAATTTTTCAGCATAAAACTCAAACGGGTACCCCTTTGCAATTTTACAAAAATTCTCACCAAAAACCCAAAGGGGTATCCCTATGCATTTTGACTCAGTTTTTCAACAAAAAACTCAAAGGGGTACTCCTTTGCATTTGTACTCAATTTTTTTACAACAAACTCAAAGGGGTACCCCTATGCATTTTGACTCAATTTTTTAGCAAAAAAACTAAAAGCGGTACCCCTATGTATTTGTACTCAATTTTTCACAAAAAATTCAAAGGCTATCCCTTTGCATTTTTAAAAAAATTTTCGCCAAAAACTAAAATGGGTACCCCTATGCATTTTGACTCAGTTTTTCAACAAAAAACTGAAAGGGGAACGCATTTGCATTTATACTCAATTTTTCACCAAAAACTCAAAGGGGTACCCCTATGCATTTTGACTCAATTTTTCAGCATAAAACTTAAAGGGGTACCCCTTTGCATTTTTTTTAAATTTTTCACCAAAAACTCAAAGGGGTACCCCAATGCATTTTGTCTCAATTTTTAAGAATAAAACTCAAAGGGGTACCCCTTTGCATTTTTACCAAAATTTTCACAAAAAACTCAATGGGGTACCCATATGCATTTTGACTCATTTTTTCAACAAAAAACTCAAAGGGGTACTCCTTTGCATTTGTACTCAATTTTTTCACAATAAACTCAAAGGGGTACCCCTATGCATTTTGACACAATTTTTTAGCAAAAAACTCAAAGGGGTACACCTATGCATTTGTACTAAATTTTTCACAAAAAACTCAAAGGTTACTCCTTTGCATTTGCACTCATTTTTTTCACAATAAACTCAAAGGGGTACCCCTAGGGATTTTGAATCAATTTTTCAGCTAAAAAACTCAAAGCGGTACCCCTATGCATTTGTAATCAATTTTTCACAAAAAACTCAAAGGGGTACCCCTTTGCATTTTTACAAAAATTTTCACCAAAAACTCAAAGGGGTACCCCTATGCAATTTGACTCAGTTTTTCAACAAAAAACTGAAAGGCGTACGCATTTGCATTTGTACTCAATTTTTCACCAAAAACTCAAAGGTGTACCCCTATGCATTTTGACTCTGTTTTTCAACAAAAAACTAAAAGGGGTACACCTTTGCATTCGTACTCAATTTTTCACCAAAAACTCAAACGGGTACCCCTATGCATTTTGGCTCAGTTTTTCAACTAAAAACTGAAAGTTGTACACATTTGCATTTGTACTCAATTTTTCACCAAAAACTCAAAGGTGTACCCCTATGCATTTTGACTCTGTTTTTCAACAAAAAAATAAAAGGGGTACACCTTTGCATTTGTACTCAATTTTTCACCAAAAACTCAAAGGGGTACCCCTATGCATTTTGACTCAAATTTTCTGCATAAAACTTAAAGGGGTACCCCTTTGCATTTTTTTTAAATTTTTCACCAAAAACTCAAAGGGGTACCCCAATGCATTTTGACTCAATTTTTCAGAATAAAACTCAAAGGGGTACCCCTTAGCATTTTTACCAAAATTTTCACCAAAAACTCAATGGGGTACCCATATGCATTTTGACTCATTTTTTCAACAAAAAACTCAAAGGGGGACTCCTTTGCATTTGTACTCAATTTTTTCACAATAAACTCAAAGGGGTACCCCTATGCATTTTGACTCAATTTTTCAGCAAAAAACTCAAAGGGGTACACCTATGCATTTGTACTAAATTTTTCACAAAAAACTCAAAGGGGTACCCCTTTGCAATTTAACCAAAATTTTCACCAAAAACTCAAAGGGGTACCCCTATGCATTTTGACTCAGTTTTTCAACAAAAAACTCAAAGGGGTACCCCTAGGCATTTTGACTCAATTTTTCAGCAAAAAAACTAAAAGGGGTACCCCTTTGCATTTGTAATCAATTTTTCACAAAAAAACTCAAAGGGGTACCCCTTTGCATTTTTACCAAAATTTTCACCAAAAACTCAAAGGGGTACCCCTATGCATTTTGACTCAGTTTTTCAACAAAAAACTGAAAGGGGTACGCCTTTGCATTTGTACTCAATTTTTCACCAAAAACTCAAAGGGGTACCCATATGCATATTGACTCAATTTTTCAGCATAAAACTTAAAGGGCTACCCCTTTGCATTTTTTTTAAATTTTTCACCAAAAACTCCAAGGGGTACCCCAATGCATTTTGACTCAATTTTTCAGAATAAAACTCAAAGGGGTACCCCTTTGCCTTTTTAACAAAATTTTCACAAAAAACTCAATGGGGTACCCATATGCATTTTGACTCATTTTTTCAACAAAAAACTCATAGGGGTACTCCTTTGCATTTGTACTCAATTTTTTCACAATAAACTCAAAGGGATACCCCTATGCATTTTGACTCAATTTTTCAGCAAAAAACTCAAAGGTGTACACCTATGCATTTGTACTAAATTTTTCACAAAAAATTCAAAGGGGTACCCCTTTGCAATTTCACCAAAATTTTCACCAAAAACTCAAAGGTGTACCCCTATGCATTTTGACTCTGTTTTTCAACAAAAAACTAAAAGGGGTACGCCTTTGCATTTGTACTCAAATTTTCACCAAAAACTCAAAGGGGTACCCATATGCATATTGACTCAATTTTTCAGCATAAAAGGCAAAGGGGTACCCCTTTGCATTTTTTTTAAATTTTTCACCAAAAACTCCAAGGGGTACCCCAATGCATTTTGACTCAATTTTTCAGAATAAAACTCAAAGGGGTACCCCTTTGCATATTTACCAAAATTTTCACCAAAAACTCAATGGGGTACCCATATGCAATTTGACTCATTTTTTCAACAAAAAGCTCAAAGGGGTACTCCTTCGCATTTGTACTCAATTTTTTCACAATAAACTCAAAGGGGTACCCCCATGCATTTTGACTCAATTTTTCAGCAAAAAACTCAAAGGGGTTCACCTATGCATTTGTACTAAATTTTTCACAAAAAACTCAAAGGGGTACCCCTTTGCAATTTCACCAAAATTTTCACCAAAAACTCAATGGGGTACCCATATGCAATTTGACTCATTTTTTCAACAAAAAGCTCAAAGGGGTATTCCTTTGCATTTGTACTCAATTTTTTCACAATAAACTCAAATGGGTACCCCTATGCATTTTGACTCAATTTTTCAACCAAAAACTCAAAGGTGTACCCCCAATCATTTTGACTAAATTTTTCAACCAAAAACTGAAAGGGGTACCCCTTTGCATTTTGGGTCAGTTTTTCACCTAAAACTCAAAGGGTTACCCCATTGCATTTTGGGTAAGTTTTTCACAGAAAAATAAAAAGGAGCACACCTAAGTATTTTGACTCTGTTTTTAACCAAAAATTCAAACGGGTACCCCTTTGCATTTTTAATCAGTTTTTCATCAAGCACTCAAAGGGGTAACCCTTTGCATTTTTTTCAAAATTTTCACCAAAAACTCAAAGGGGTACCCCAATGCATTTTGACTCAATTTTTCTGAATAAAACTCAAAGGGGTACCCCTTTGCATTTTTACCAAAATTTTCACAAAAAACTCAATGGGGTACCCATATGCATTTTGACTCATTTTTTCAACAAAAAACTGAAAGGGGTACTCCTTTGCATTTGTACTCAATTTTTTCAAAATAAACTCAAAGGGGTACCCCTATGCATTTTGACTCAATTTTTCAGCAAAAAACTCAAAGGGGTACACCTATGAATTTGTACTAAATTTTTCAGAAAAAAAGTCAAAGGGGTACCCCTTTGCAATTTCTCCAAAATTTACACCAAAAACTCAAAGGGGTACCCCTATGCATTTTGACTCAATTTTTCAGCATAAAATTTAAAGGGGTACCCCTTTGCATTTTTTTTAAATTTTTCACCAAAAACTCAAAAGGGTACCCCAATGCATTTTGACTAAATTTTTAAGAATAAATTTCAACGGGGTACCCCTTTGCATTTTTACCAAAATTTTCACCAATAACTCAATGGGGTACCCATATGCAATTTGACTCATTTTTTCAACAAAGAGCTCAAAGGGGTACTCCTTTGCATTTGTACTCAATTTTTTCACAATAAACTAAAATGGGTACCCCTATCCATTTTGACTCAATTTTTCAGCAAAAAACTCAAAGGGGTGCACCTATGCATTTGTACTAGATTTTTCACAAAAAACTCAAAGGGGTACCCCTTTGCAATTTCACCTAAATTTTCACCAAGAACTCAAAGGGGTACCCCTATGCGTTTTGACTCAGTTTTTCAACAAAAAAACTCAAAGGGATACTCCTTTGCATTTGTACTCAATTTTTTCACAATAAACTCAAAGGGGTACCCCTAGGGATTTTGACTCAATTTTTCAACAAAAAAACTCAAAGCGGTACCCCTATGCATTTGTAATCAATTTTTAACAAAAAACTCATAGGGGTATCCCTTTGCATTTTTACAAAAATTTTCACCAAAAACTTAAAGGGGTACCCCTATGCATTTTGACTCAGTTTTTCAACAAAAAACTGAAAGGGGTACGCATTTGCATTTGTACTCAATTTTTCACCAAAAACTCAAAGGTGTACCCCTATGCATTTTGACTCTGTTTTTCAACAAAAAACTAAAAGGGGTACACCTTTGCATTTGTACTCAATTTTTCGCCAAAAATTCAAACGGGTACTCCTTTGCATTATGGGTCAGTTTTTGACCAAAAACTCAAAGGGGTACCCCTTTGCATTTTGGGTCAGTTTTTCGCAAAAAAATAAAAATGAGTACCCCTAAGTATTTTGACTCAGTTTTTCAACAAAAATTCAAAGGGGTACCCCTTTGCATGTCGGGTGAGTTTTTCACCAAAAACTGAAAGGGGTACCCCTTTGCATTTTGGGTCAATTATTCAACAAAAACTCAAAGGGTTACCCCATTGCATTTTGGGTAAGTTTTTCGCAAAAAAATAAAAGGAGTACCCGTAAGTATTTTGACTCAGTTTTTCAACAAAAATTCAAAGGGGTACCCCTTTGCATGTTGGGTCGGTTTTTCACCAAAAACTCAAAGAGGTACCACTTTACATTTTGGGACAGTTTTTCACAAAAAATACAAAGGAGTACCCCCAATCATTTTGACTCAATTTTTCAACCAAAAACTGAAAGGGGTACCCTATTGCATTTTGCGTCAGTTTTTCACCAAAAACTCAAAGGGGTACCCCTTTGCATTTTGGGTTAGTTTTTCACAGAAAACTCAAAAGGGTACCACTTTGCATTTTGGGTCTGTTTTTCACCAAAAACTCAAAGGTGTACCCCCAATCATTTTGACTCAATTTTTCAACCAAAAACTGAAAGGGGTACCCCTTTGCATTTTGGGTCAGTTTTTCACCTAAAACTCAAAGGGTTACCCCATTGCATTTTGGGTAAGTTTTTCACAGAAAAATAAAAAGGAGCACACCTAAGTATTTTGACTCTGTTTTTAACCAAAAATTCAAACGGGTACCCCTTTGCATTTTTAATCAGTTTTTCATCAAGAACTCAAAGGGGTAACCCTTTGCATTTTTTTCAAAATTTTCACCAAAAACTCAAAGGGGTACCCCAATGCATTTTGACTCAATTTTTCTGAATAAAACTCAAAGGGGTACCCCTTTGCATTTTTACCAAAATTTTCACCAAAAACTCAATGGGGTACCCATATGCATTTTGACTCATTTTTTCAACAAAAAACTCAAAGGGGTACTCCTTTGCATTTGTACTCAATTTTTTCAAAATAAACTCAAAGGGGTACCCCTATGCATTTTGACTCAATTTTTCAGCAAAAAACTCAAAGGGGTACACCTATGAATTTGTACTAAATTTTTCAGAAAAAAACTCAAAGGGGTACCCCTTTGCAATTTCTCCAAAATTTACACCAAAAACTCAAAGGGGTACCCCTATGCATTTTGACTCAATTTTTCAGCATAAAATTTAAAGGGGTACCCCTTTGCATTTTTTTTAAATTTTTCACCAAAAACTCAAAAGGGTACCCCAATGCATTTTGACTAAATTTTAAGAATAAATTTCAACGGGGTACCCCTTTGCATTTTTACCAAAATTTTCAGCAATAACTCAATGGGGTACCCATATGCAATTTGACTCATTTTTTCAACAAAGAGCTCAAAGGGGTACTCCTTTGCATTTGTACTCAATTTTTTCACAATAAACTCAAATGGGTACCCCTATGCATTTTGACTCAATTTTTCAACAAAAAACTCAAAGGGGTACACCTATGCATTTGTACTAGATTTTTCACAAAAAACTCAAAGGGGTACCCCTTTGCAATTTCACCTAAATTTTCACCAAGAACTCAAAGGGGTACCCCTATGCGTTTTGACTCAGTTTTTCAACAAAAAACTCAAAGGGATACTCCTTTGCATTTGTACTCAATTTTTTCACAATAAACTCAAAGGGGTACCCCCTAGGGATTTTGACTCAATTTTTTCACAATAAACTAAAAGGGGTACCCCTATGCATTTGTAATCAATTTTTCACAAAAAACTCATAGGGGTACCCCTTTGCATTTTTATAAAAATTTTCACCAAAAACTCAAAGGGGTACCCCTATGCATTTTGACTCAGTTTTTCAACAAAAAACTGAAAGGGGTACGCATTTGCATTTGTACTCAATTTTTCACCAAAAACTCAAAGGTGTACCCCTATGCATTTTGACTCTGTTTTTCAACAAAAAACTAAAAGGCGTACACCTTTGCATTTGTACTCAATTTTTCACCAAAAATTCAAACGGGTACTCCTTTGCATTATGGGTCAGTTTTTCACCAAAAACTCAAAGGGGTACCCCTTTGCATTTTGGGTCAGTTTTTCGCAAAAAAATAAAAAGGAGTACCCCTAAGTATTTTGACTCAGTTTTTCAACAAAAATTCAAAGGGGTACCCCTTTGCATGTCGGGTCAGTTTTTCACCAAAAACTGAAAGGGGTACCCCTTTGCATTTTGGGTCAATTATTCAACAAAAACTCAAAGGGTTACCCCTTTGCATTTTGGGTAAGTTTTTCGCAAAAAAATAAAAGGAGTACCCGTAAGTATTTTGACTCAGTTTTTCAACAAAAATTCAAAGGGGTACCCCTTTGCATGTTGGGTCGGTTTTTCACCAAAAACTCAAAGAGGTACCACTTTACATTTTGGGACAGTTTTTCACAAAAAATACAAAGGAGTACCCCCAATCATTTTGACTCAATTTTTCAACCAAAAACTGAAAGGGGTACCCTATTGCATTTTGCGTCAGTTTTTCACCAAAAACTCAAAGGGGTACCCCTTTGCATTTTGGGTTAGTTTTTCACAGAAAACTCAAAAGGGTACCACTTTGCATTTTGGGTCAGTTTTTCACCAAAAACTCAAAGTGTACCCTCAATCATTTTGACTCAATTTTTCAACCAAAAACTGAAAGGGGTACCCCTTCGCATTTTGGGTCAGTTTTTCACCAAAAACTGAAAGGGGTACCCCTTTGCATTTTGGGTCAGTTTTTCACCAAAAACTCAAAGGGTTACCCCATTGCATTTTGGGTAAGTTTTTCACAAAAAAATAAAAAGGAGTACACCTAAGTATTTTGACTCTGTTTTTAACCAAAAATTCAAACGGGTACCCCTTTGCATTTTTAAGCAGTTTTTCATCAAAAACTCAAAGGGGTAACCCTTTACATTTTTTTCAAATTTTTCACCAAAAACTCAAAGGGGTACCCCAATGCATTTTGACACAACTTTTCTGAATAAAACTCAAAGGGGTACCCCTTTGCATTTTTACCAAAATTTTCACCAAAAACTCAATGGGGTACCCATATGCATTTTGACTCATTTTTTCAACAAAAAACTCAAAGGGGTACTCCTTTGCATTTGTACTCAATTTTTTCAAAATAAACTCAAGGGGGTACCCCTATGCATTTTGACTCAATTTTTCAGCAAAAAACTCAAAGGGGTACACCTATGCATTTGTACTAGATTTTTCACAAAAAACTCAAAGGGGTACCCCTTTGCAATTTCACCTAAATTTTCACCAAGAACTCAAAGGGGTACCCCTATGCGTTTTGACTCAGTTTTTCAACAAAAAACTCAAAGGGATATTCCTTTGCATTTGTGCTCAATTTTTTCACAATAAACTCAAAGGGGTACCCCCTAGGGATTTTGACTCAATTTTTCAACAAAAAAACTCAAAGCGGTACCCCTATGCATTTGTAATCAATTTTTCACAAAAAACTCATAGGGCTACCCCTTTGCATTTTTACAAAAATTTTCACCAAAAACTCAAAGGGGTACCCCTATGCATTTTGACTCAGTTTTTCAACAAAAAACTGAAAGGGGTACGCATTTGCATTTGTACTCAATTTTTCACCAAAAACTCAAAGGTGTACCCCTATGCATTTTGACTCTGTTTTTCAACAAAAAACTAAAAGGGGTACACCTTTGCATTTGTACTCAATTTTTCACCAAAAATTCAAACGGGTACTCCTTTGCATTATGGGTCAGTTTTTCACCAAAAACTCAAAGGGGTACCCCTTTGCATTTTGGGTCAGTTTTTCGCAAAAAAATAAAAAGGAGTACCCCTAAGTATTTTGACTCAGTTTTTCAACAAAAATTCAAAGGGGTACCCCTTTGCATGTCGGGTCAGTTTTTCACCAAAAACTGAAAGGGGTACCCCTTTGCATTTTGGGTCAATTATTCAACAAAAACTCAAAGGGTTACCCCTTTGCATTTTGGGTAAGTTTTTCGCAAAAAAATAAAAGGAGTACCCGTAAGTATTTTGACTCAGTTTTTCAACAAAAATTCAAAGGGGTACCCCTTTGCATGTTGGGTCGGTTTTTCACCAAAAACTCAAAGAGGTACCACTTTACATTTTGGGACAGTTTTTCACAAAAAATACAAAGGAGTACCCCCAATCATTTTGACTCAATTTTTCAACCAAAAACTGAAAGGGGTACCCTATTGCATTTTGCGTGAGTTTTTCACCAAAAACTCAAAGGGGTACCCCTTTGCATTTTGGGTTAGTTTTTCACAGAAAACTCAAAAGGGTACCACTTTGCATTTTGGGTCAGTTTTTCACCAAAAACTCAAAGGTGTACCCTCAATCATTTTGACTCAATTTTTCAACCAAAAACTGAAAGGGGTACCCCTTCGCATTTTGGGTCAGTTTTTCACCAAAAACTGAAAGGGGTACCCCTTTGCATTTTGGGTCAGTTTTTCACCAAAAACTCAAAGGGTTACCCCATTGCATTTTGGGTAAGTTTTTCACAAAAAAATAAAAAGGAGTACACCTAAGTATTTTGACTCTGTTTTTAACCAAAAATTCAAACGGGTACCCCTTTGCATTTTTAAGCAGTTTTTCATCAAAAACTCAAAGGGGTAACCCTTTACATTTTTTTCAAATTTTTCACCAAAAACTCAAAGGGGTACCCCAATGCATTTTGACTCAACTTTTCTGAATAAAACTCAAAGGGGTACCCCTTTGCATTTTTAGCAAAATTTTCACCAAAAACTCAATGGGGTACCCATATGCATTTTGACTCATTTTTTCAACAAAAAACTCAAAGGGGTACTCCTTTGCATTTGTACTCAATTTTTTCAAAATAAACTCAAGGGGGTACCCCTATGCATTTTGACTCAATTTTTCAGCAAAAAACTCAAAGGGGTACACCTATGCATTTGTACTAAATTTTTCAGAAAAAACTCAAAGGGGTACCCCTTTGCAATTTCACCAAAATTTACACCAAAAACTCAAAGGGGTACCCCTCTGCATTTTTACCAAAATTTTCACCAAAAACTCAATGGGGTACCCATATGCATTTTGACTCATTTTTCAACAAAAAACTCAAAAGGGTACCCCTTTGCATTTGTACACATTTTTTTCACAATAAACTCAAAGGGGTACCCCTATGCATTTTGACTCAATTTTATAGCAAAAAATTCAAAGGGGTACACCTATGCATTTGCACTAACTTTTTGACAAAAAACTCAAAGGAGTACCCCTTTACCATTTTACCAAAATTTTCACCAAAAACTCAAAGGGGTACCCCTATGCATTTTGACTCAGTTTTTCAACAAAAAAATCAAACGGGTACTCCTTTGCATTTGTACTCAATTTTTTCACAATAAACTCAAAGGGGTACCCTTATGCATTTTGACTCAATTTTTCAGAAAAAAACTCAAAGCGTTACCCCTATCCATTTGTACTCAATTTTTCACAAAAAAACTCAAAGGGGTACCCCTTTTCATTTTTACCAAAAATTTCACCAAAAACTCAAAGGGGTACCCCTATGCATTTTGACAGCAGTTTTTCAACAAAAAACTGAAAGGGGTGCGCCTTTTCATTTATACTCAATTTTTCACCAAAAACTAAATGGTGTACCCCTATGCATTTTGACTCAATTTTTCACAAAAAAAACTTAAAGTGGTAGCCCTTTCCATTTGTACTCAATTTTTCACAAAAAAACTCAAAGGGGTACCCCTTTTCATTTTTACCAAAATTTTCACCAAAAACTCAAAGGGGTACCCCTATGCATTTTGACTCTGTTTTTCAACAAAAAACTTAAAGGGGTACGCCTATGCATTTGTACTCAATTTTTCACCAAAATCTCAAAGGGGTACCCCTATACATTTTGACTCAATTTTTCAGCAAAAAACTCAAAGAGGTACACTTATGCATTTGTACTAAATTTTTCACAGAGAATTCAAAAGGGTACCCCTTTTCATTTTTACCAAAATTTTCACCAAAAACTCAAAGTTGTACCCCTATGCATTTTGACTCGGTTTTTCAATATAAAAACTAAATGTGGTACGCCTTTGCATTTGTACTCAATTTTTCTCCAAAAACTCAAAGGGGTACCCCTATGCATTCTGACTCAGTTTTATAGCAAAAAACTCAACGGGCTACCCTTTTGCATTTTTACTCAAATTTTCACCAAAAACTTAAGGGGGTACCCCTATGCATTTTGACACAATTTTTCAGCGTAAAACTCAAAGGGGTACCCCTTTGCAATTTTACCAAAATTTTAACCGAAAACACAAAGGGGTACCCCTATGCATTTTGACTCAGTTTTTCAATAAAAAACTCAATGGGGTACACCTTTGCATTTGTACTCAATTTTTTAACAAAAAACTCAAAGGGGTACCCCTATGCATTTTTACTCAATTTTTCAGCAAAAAACTCAAAGCGGTATCCCTATGCGTTTGTACTCAATTTTTCACAAAAAAAACTCAAAGGGGTAGCCCTTTGCATTTTGACTCAGTTTTTCAACAAAAAACTGAAAGGGGTATGCCTTTGCATTTGTACTCAATTTTTCACCAAAAACTCAAAGGTGTACCCCTATGCATTTTGACTCTGTTTTTCAACAAAAAACTTAAAGGGGTACGCCTTTGAATTTGTACTCAATTTTTCACCAAAAACTCAAAGGGGTACCCCTATGCATTTTGACTCAAATTTTTAGCATAATACTTAAAGGGGTACCCCTTTGCATTTTTTTTTAAATTTTTCACCAAAAACTCAAAGGAGTACCCCAATGCATTTTGACTCAATTTTTCAGAATAAAACTCAAAGGGGTTCCCCTTTGCATTTTTACCAAAATTTTCACCAAAAACTCAATGGGGTACCCATATGCATTTTGACTCATTTTTTCAACAAAAAAGTCAAAGGGGTACCCCTTTGCATTTGTACTCATTTTTTTCATAATAAACTCAAAGGGGTACCCCTATGCATTTTGACTCATTTTTCAGCAAAAAACTCAAAGGGGTACACCTATGCATTTGCACTAACTTTTTAACAAAAAACTCAAAGCAGTACCCCTTTGCCATTTTACCAAAATTTTCACCAAAAACTCAAAGGGGTACCCCTAAGCATTTTGACTCAGTTTTTCAACAAAAAATTCAAAGGGGTACTCCTTTGCATTTGTACTCAATTTTTTCACAATAAACTCAAAGGGGTACCCTTATGCATTTTGACTCAATTTTTCAGAAAAAAACTCAAAGCGGTATCCCTATCCATTTGTACTTAATTTTTCACAAAAAAACTCAAAGGGGTACCCCTTTTCATTTTTACCAAAATTTTCACCAAAAACTCAAAGGGGTACCCCTATGCATTTTGACTCAGTTTTTCAACAAAAAACTGAAAGCGGCACGCCTTTTCATTTATACTCAATTTTTCACCAAAAACTGAATGGTGTACCCCTATGCATTTTGACTCTGTTTTTCAACAAAAAACTTAAAGGGGTACGCCTATGCATTTGTACTCAATTTTTCACCAAAAACTCAAAGGGGTACCCCTATACATTTTGACTCAATTTTTCAGCAAAAAACTCAAAGGGGTACACCGATGCATTTGTACTAAATTTTTCACAAAAAATTCAAAAGGGTACCCCTTTTCATTTTTACCAAAATTTTCACCAAAAACTCAAAGCTGTACCCCTATGCATTTTGACTCGGTTTTTCAATATAAAAACTAAATGTGGTACGCCTTTGCATTTGTACTCAATTTTTCTCCAAAAACTCAAAGGGGTACCCCTATGCATTCTGACTCAGTTTTATAGCAAAAAACTCAACGGGCTACCCTTTTGCATTTTTACTCAAATTTTCACCAAAAACTTAAGGGGGTACCCCTATGCATTTTGACACAATTTTTCAGCGTAAAACTCAAAGGGGTACCCCTTTGCAATTTTACCAAAATTTTCACCGAAAACACAAAGGGGTACCCCTATGCATTTTGACTCAGTTTTTCAACAAAAAACTCAAAGGGGTACACCTTTGCATTTGTACTCAATTTTTTAACAAAAAACTCAAAGGGGTAACCCTATGCATTTTTACTCAATTTTTCAGCAAAAAACTCAAAGCGGTATCCCTATGCATTTGTACTCAATTTTTCACAAAAAAAACTCAAAGGGGTAGCCCTTTGCATTTTGACTCAGTTTTTCAACAAAAAACTGAAAGGGGTATGCCTTTGCATTTGTACTCAATTTTTCACCAAAAACTCAAACGTGTACCCCTATGCATTTTGACTCTGTTTTTCAACAAAATACTTAAAGGGGTACGCCTTTGAATTTGTACTCAATTTTCCACCAAAAACTCAAAGGGGTACCCCTATGCATTTTGACTCAAATTTTCAGCATAAAACTTAAAGGGGTACCCCTTTGCATTTTTTTTTAAATTTTTCACCAAAAACTCAAAGGGGTACCCCAATGCATTTTGACTCAATTTTTCAGAATAAAACTCAAAGGGGTTCCCCTTTGCATTTTTACCAAAATTTTCACCAAAAACTCAATGGGGTACCCATATGCATTTTGACTCATTTTTTCAACAAAAAAGTCAAAGGCGTATCCCTTTGCATTTGTACTCATTTTTTTCACAATAAACTCAAAGGGGTACACCTATGCATTTTGACTCAATTTTTCAGCAAAAAACTCAAAGGGGTACACCTATGCATTTGCACTAACTTTTTTACAAAAAACTCAAAGCAGTACCCCTTTGCGATTTTACCAAAATTTTCACCAAAAACTCAAAGGGGTACCCCTATGCATTTTGACTCAGTTTTTCAACAAAAAATTCAAAGGGGTACTCCTTTGCATTTGTACTCAATTTTTTCACAATAAACTCAAAGGGGTACCCTTATGCATTTTGACTCAATTTTTCAGAAAAAAACTCAAAGCGGTATCCCTATCCATTTGTACTTAATTTTTCACAAAAAAACTCAAAGGGGTACCCCTTTTCATTTTTACCAAAATTTTCACCAAAAACTCAAAGGGGTACCCCTATGCATTTTGACTCAGTTTTTCAACAAAAAATTCAAAGGGGTACTCCTTTGCATTTGTACTCAATTTTTTCACAATAAACTCAAAGGGGTACCCTTATGCATTTTGACTCAATTTTTCAGAAAAAAACTGAAAGCGGTATCCCTATCCATTTGTACTCAATTTTTCACAAAAAAACTCAAAGGGGTACCCCTTTTCATTTTTACCAAAATTTTCACCAAAAACTCAAAGGGGTACCCCTATGCATTTTGACTCAGTTTTTCAACAAAAAACTGAAAGCGGTACGCCTTTTCATTTATACTCAATTTTTCACCAAAAACTGAATGGTGTACCCCTATGCATTTTGACTCTGTTTTTCAACAAAAAACTTAAAGGGGTACGCCTATGCATTTGTACTCAATTTTTCACCAAAAACTCAAAGGGGTACCCCTATACATTTTGACTCAATTTTTCAGCAAAAAACTCAAAGGGGTACACCGATGCATTTGTACTATAATTTTCACAAAGAATTCAAAAGGGTACCCCTTTTCATTTTTACCAAAATTTTCACCAAAAACTCAAAGCTGTACCCCTATGCATTTTGACTCGGTTTTTCAATATAAAAACTAAATGTGGTACGCCTTTGCATTTGTACTCAATTTTTTCCCAAAAACTCAAAGGGGTACCCCTATGCATTCTGACTCAGTTTTATAGCAAAAAACTCAACGGGCTACCCTTTTGCATTTTTACTCAAATTTTCACCAAAAACTTAAGGGGGTACCCCTATGCATTTTGACACAATTTTTCAGCGTAAAACTCAAAGGGGTACCCCTTTGCAATTTTACCAAAATTTTTACCGAAAACACAAAGGGGTACCCCTATGCATTTTGACTCAGTTTTTCAACAAAAAACTCAAAGGGGTACACCTTTGCATTTGTACTCAATTTTTTAACAAAAAACTCAAAGGGGTACCCCTATGCATTTTTACTCAATTTTTCAGCAAAAAACTCAAAGCGGTATCCCTATGCATTTGTACTCAATTTTTCACAAAAAAAAAACTCAAAGGGGTAGCCCTTTGCATTTTGACTCAGTTTTTCAACAAAAAACTGAAAGGGGTATGCCTTTGCATTTGTACTCAATTTTTCACCAAAAACTCAAAGGTGTACCCCTATGCATTTTGACTCTGTTTTTCAACAAAAAACTTAAAGGGGTACGCCTTTGAATTTGTACTCAATTTTTCACCAAAAACTCAAAGGGGTACCCCTATGCATTTTGACTCAAATTTTCAACATAAAACTTAAAGGGGTACCTCTTTGCATTTTTTTTTAAATTTTTCACCAAAAACTCAAAGGGGTACCCCAATGCATTTTGACTCAATTTTTCAGAATAAAACTCAAAGGGGTTCCCCTTTGCATTTTTACCAAAATTTTCACCAAAAACTCAATGGGGTACCCATATGCATTTTGACTCATTTTTTCAACAAAAAAGTCAAAGGGGTACCCCTTTGCATTTGTACTCATTTTTTTCACAATAAACTCAAAGGGGTACCCCTATGCATTTTGACTCAATTTTTCAGCAAAAAACTCAAAGGGGTACACCTATGCATTTGCACTAACTTTTTTACAAAAAACTCAAAGCAGTACCCCTTTGCGATTTTACCAAAATTTTCACCAAAAACTCAAAGGGGTACCCCTATGCATTTTGACTCAGTTTTTCAACAAAAAATTCAAAGGGGTACTCCTTTGCATTTGTACTCAATTTTTTCACAATAAACTCAAAGGGGTACCCTTATGCATTTTGACTCAATTTTTCAGAAAAAAACTCAAAGCGGTATCCCTATCCATTTGTACTTAATGTTTCACAAAAAAAATCAAAGGGGTACCCCTTTTCATTTTTACCAAAATTTTCACCAAAAACTCAAAGGGGTACCCCTATGCATTTTGACTCAGTTTTTCAACAAAAAATTCAAAGGGGTACTCCTTTGCATTTGTACTCAATTTTTTCACAATAAACTCAAAGGGGTACCCTTATGCATTTTGACTCAATTTTTCAGAAAAAAACTCAAAGCGGTATCCCTATCCATTTGTACTTAATTTTTCCCAAAAAAACTCAAAGGGGTACCCCTTTTCATTTTTACCAAAATTTTCACCAAAAACTCAAAGGGGTACCCCTATGCATTTTGACTCAGTTTTTCAACAAAAAATTCAAAGGGGTACTCCTTTGCATTTGTACTCAATTTTTTCACAATAAACTCAAAGGGGTACCCTTATGCATTTTGACTCAATTTTTCAGAAAAAAACTCAAAGTGGTATCCCTATCCATTTGTACTTAATGTTTCACAAAAAAACTCAAAGGGGTACCCCTTTTCATTTTTACCAAAATTTTCACCAAAAACTCAAAGGGGTACCCCTATGCATTTTGACTCAGTTTTTCAACAAAAAATTCAAAGGGGTACTCCTTTGCATTTGTACTCAATTTTTTCACAATAAACTCAAAGGGGTACCCTTATGCATTTTGACTCAATTTTTCAGAAAAAACTCAAAGCGGTATCCCTATCCATTTGTACTCAATTTTTCACAAAAAAACTCAAAGGGGTACCCCTTTTCATTTTTACCAAAATTTTCACCAAAAACTCAAAGGGGGTACCCCTATGCATTTTGACTCAGTTTTTCAACAAAAAACTGAAAGCGGTACGCCTTTTCATTTATACTCAATTTTTCAGCAAAAAACTCAAAGGGGTACGCCTATGCATTTGTACTCAATTTTTCACCAAAAACTCAAAGGGGTACCCCTATACATTTTGACTCAATTTTTCAGCAAAAAACTCAAAGGGGTACACCGATGCATTTGTACTAAATTTTTCACAAAGAATTCAAAAGGGTACCCCTTTCATTTTTACCAAAATTTTCACCAAAAACTCAAAGCTGTACCCCTATGCATTTTGACTCGGTTTATCAATATAAAAACTAAATGTGGTACGCCTTTGCATTTGTACTCAATTTTTCCCCAAAAACTCAAAGGGGTACCCCTATGCATTCTGACTCAGTTTTATAGCAAAAAACTCAACGGGCTACCCTTTTGCATTTTTACTCAAATTTTCACCAAAAACTTAAGGGGATACCCCTATGCATTTTGACACAATTTTTCAGCGTAAAACTCAAAGGGGTACCCCTTTGCAATTTTACCAAAATTTTTACCGAAAACACAAAGGGGTACCCCTATGCATTTTGACTCAGTTTTTCAACAAAAAACTCAAAGGGGTACACCTTTGCATTTGTACTCAATTTTTTAACAAAAAACTCAAAGGGGTACCCCTATGCATTTTTACTCAATTTTTCAGCAAAAAACTCAAAGCGGTATCCCTATGCATTTGTACTCAATTTTTCACAAAAAAAACTCAAAGGGGTAGCCCTTTGCATTTTGACTCAGTTTTTCAACAAAAAACTGAAAGGGGTATGCCTTTGCATTTGTACTCAATTTTTCACCAAAAACTCAAAGGTGTACCCCTATGCATTTTGACTCTGTTTTTCAACAAAAAACTTAAAGGGGTACGCCTTTGAATTTGTACTCAATTTTTCACCAAAAACTCAAAGGGGTACCCCTATGCATTTTGACTCAAATTTTCAACATAAAACTTAAAGGGGTACCTCTTTGCATTTTTTTTTAAATTTTTCACCAAAAACTCAAAGGGGTACCCCAATGCATTTTGACTCAATTTTTCAGAATAAAACTCAAAGGGGTTCCCCTTTGCATTTTTACCAAAATTTTCACCAAAAACTCAATGGGGTACCCATATGCATTTTGACTCATTTTTTCAACAAAAAATCAAAGGGGTACCCCTTTGCATTTGTACTCATTTTTTTCACAATAAACTCAAAGGGGTACCCCTATGCATTTTGACTCAATTTTTCAGCAAAAAACTCAAAGGGGTACACCTATGCATTTGCACTAACTTTTTTACAAAAAACTCAAAGCAGTACCCCTTTGCGATTTTACCAAAATTTTCACCAAAAACTCAAAGGGGTACCCCTATGCATTTTGACTCAGTTTTTCAACAAAAAACTGAAAGCGGTACGCCTTTTCATTTATACTCAATTTTTCAGCAAAAAACTCAAAGGGGTACGCCTATGCATTTGTACTCAATTTTTCACCAAAAACTCAAAGGGGTACCCCTATACATTTTGACTCAATTTTTCAGCAAAAAACTCAAAGGGGTACACCGATGCATTTGTACTAAATTTTTCACAAAGAATTCAAAAGGGTACCCCTTTCATTTTTACCAAAATTTTCACCAAAAACTCAAAGCTGTACCCCTATGCATTTTGACTCGGTTTATCAATATAAAAACTAAATGTGGTACGCCTTTGCATTTGTACTCAATTTTTCCCCAAAAACTCAAAGGGGTACCCCTATGCATTCTGACTCAGTTTTATAGCAAAAAACTCAACGGGCTACCCTTTTGCATTTTTACTCAAATTTTCACCAAAAACTTAAGGGGATACCCCTATGCATTTTGACACAATTTTTCAGCGTAAAACTCAAAGGGGTACCCCTTTGCAATTTTACCAAAATTTTTACCGAAAACACAAAGGGGTACCCCTATGCATTTTGACTCAGTTTTTCAACAAAAAACTCAAAGGGGTACACCTTTGCATTTGTACTCAATTTTTTAACAAAAAACTCAAAGGGGTACCCCTATGCATTTTTACTCAATTTTTCAGCAAAAAACTCAAAGCGGTATCCCTATGCATTTGTACTCAATTTTTCACAAAAAAAACTCAAAGGGGTAGCCCTTTGCATTTTGACTCAGTTTTTCAACAAAAAACTGAAAGGGGTATGCCTTTGCATTTGTACTCAATTTTTCACCAAAAACTCAAAGGTGTACCCCTATGCATTTTGACTCTGTTTTTCAACAAAAAACTTAAAGGGGTACGCCTTTGAATTTGTACTCAATTTTTCACCAAAAACTCAAAGGGGTACCCCTATGCATTTTGACTCAAATTTTCAACATAAAACTTAAAGGGGTACCTCTTTGCATTTTTTTTTAAATTTTTCACCAAAAACTCAAAGGGGTACCCCAATGCATTTTGACTCAATTTTTCAGAATAAAACTCAAAGGGGTTCCCCTTTGCATTTTTACCAAAATTTTCACCAAAAACTCAATGGGGTACCCATATGCATTTTGACTCATTTTTTCAACAAAAAATCAAAGGGGTACCCCTTTGCATTTGTACTCATTTTTTTCACAATAAACTCAAAGGGGTACCCCTATGCATTTTGACTCAATTTTTCAGCAAAAAACTCAAAGGGGTACACCTATGCATTTGCACTAACTTTTTTACAAAAAACTCAAAGCAGTACCCCTTTGCGATTTTTACCAAAATTTTCACCAAAAACTCAAAGGGGTACCCCTATGCATTTTGACTCAGTTTTTCAACAAAAAATTCAAAGGGGTACTCCTTTGCATTTGTACTCAATTTTTTCACAATAAACTCAAAGGGGTACCCTTATGCATTTTGACTCAATTTTTCAGAAAAAAAACTCAAAGCGGTATCCCTATCCATTTGTACTTAATTTTTCCCAAAAAAACTCAAAGGGGTACCCCTTTTCATTTTTACCAAAATTTTCACCAAAAACTCAAAGGGGTACCCCTATGCATTTTGACTCAGTTTTTTCAACAAAAAATTAAAAGGGGTACTCCTTTGCATTTGTACTCAATTTTTTCACAATAAACTCAAAGGGGTACCCTTATGCATTTTGACTCAATTTTTCAGAAAAAAACTAAAAGCGGTATCCCTATCCATTTGTACTTAATTTTTCACAAAAAAACTCAAAGGGGTACACCTTTTCATTTTTACCAAAATTTTCACCAAAAACTCAAAGGGGTACCCCTATGCATTTTGACTCAGTTTTTCAACAAAAAATTGAAAGCGGTACGCCTTTTCATTTATACTCAATTTTTCACCAAAAACTAAATGGTGTACCCCTACGCATTTTGACTCTGTTTTTCAACAAAAAACTTAAAGGGGTACGCCTATGCATTTGTACTCAATTTTTCACCAAAAACTCAAAGGGGTACCCCTATACATTTTGACTCAATTTTTCAGCAAAAAACTCAAAGGGGTACACCGATGCATTTGTACTAAATTTTTCACAAAAAATTCAAAAGGGTACCCCTTTTCATTTTTACCAAAATTTTCACCAAAAACTCAAAGCTGTACCCCTATGCATTTTGACTCGGTTTTTCAATATAAAAACTAAATGTGGTACGCCTTTGCATTTGTACTCAATTTTTCTCCAAAAACTCAAAGGGGTACCCCTATGCATTCTGACTCAGTTTTATAGCAAAAAACTCAACGGGCTACCCTTTTGCATTTTTACTCAAATTTTCACCAAAAACTTAAGGGGGTACCCCTATGCATTTTGACACAATTTTTCAGCGTAAAACTCAAAGGGGTACCCCTTTGCAATTTTACCAAAATTTTCACCGAAAACACAAAGGGGTACCCCTATGCATTTTGACTCAGTTTTTCAACAAAAAACTCAAAGGGGTACACCTTTGCATTTGTACTCAATTTTTTAACAAAAAAACTCAAAGGGGTACCCCTATGCATTTTTACTCAATTTTTCAGCAAAAAACTCAAAGCGGTATCCCTATGCATTTGTACTCAATTTTTCACAAAAAAAACTCAAAGGGGTAGCCCTTTGCACTTTGACTCAGTTTTTCAACAAAAAACTAAAATGGGTACGCCTTTTTTCATTTTGTACTCAAAATTTAACCAAAAACTCAAAGGGGTACCCCAATGCATTTTTGACTCAATTTTTCAGCATAAAACTTAAAGAGGTACCCCTTTGCATTTTTTTCAAATTTTTCAACAAAAACTCAAAGGGGTACCCCAATGCATTTTGACTCAATTTTTTATAATAAAACTCAAAGGGGTACCACTTCACATTTTTACCAAAATTTTCACCAAAAACTCAATGTGGCACCCCTATGCATTTTGACTCAATTTTTCAGCAAAAAACTCAAAGGGGTACACCTATGCATTGGTACTAAATTTTTCACAGAAAACTCAAAGGGATACCCCTTTTCATTTTTACCAAAATTTTCACCAAAAACTCAAAGCTGTACCCCTATGTATTTTGACTCAGTTTTTCAACAAAAAAACTGAAAGCGGTACGCCTTTGCATTTGTACCCAATTTTTCTCCAAAAACTCAAAGGGGTACCCCTATGCATTTTGACTCAGTTTTTCAACAAAAAACTCAAAGGAGTACTCATTTGCATTTGTACTCAATTTTTTCACAAAAAACTCAAATGGGTACCCCTATGCATTTTGACACAATTTTTCAGCATAAAACTAAAAGGGGTACCCCTTTGCAATTTTACCAAAATTTTTACCAAAAACTCAAAGAGGTACCCCTATGCATTTTGACTCAATTTTTCACAATAAACTCAAAGGGGTACCCCTATGCATTTTGACTAAATTTTTCGGCAAAAAAAATCAAAGGGGTACCCATATGCATTTGTACTAAATTTTTCACAAAAAAAGTCAAAGGGGTACCCCTTTGCAATTTTACCAAAATTTTCACCAAAAACTCAAAGGGGTACCCCTATGCATTTTGACTCAATTTTTCAACAAAAAACTCAAAGGGGTACTCCTTTGCATTTGTACTCAATTTTTTCACAATAAACTCAAAGGGGTACCCCTAGGCATTTTGACTCAATTTTTCAGCAAAAAACTCAAAGCGGTACCCCTATGCATTTGTACTCAATTTTTCACAAAAAAAAACTCAAAGGGGTAGCCCTTTGCATTTTGACTCAGTTTTTCAACAAAAAACTGAAAGGGGTATGCCTTTGCCATCCATTGTACTCAATTTTTCACCAAAAACTCAAAGGTGTACCCCTATGCATTTTGACTCTGTTTTTCAACAAAAAACTTAAAGGGGTACGCCTTTCAATTTGTACTCAATTTTTCACCAAAAACTCAAAGGGGTACCCCTATGCATTTTGACTCAAATTTTCAGCATAAAACTTAAAGGGGTACCCCTTTGCATTTTTTTTAAATTTTTCACCAAAAACTCAAAGGGGTACCCCAATGCATTTTGACTCAATTTTTCAGAATAAAACTCAAAAGGGTTCCCCTTTGCATTTTTACCAAAATTTTCACCAAAAACTCAATGGGTACCCATATGCATTTTGACTCATTTTTTCAACAAAAAAGTCAAAGGGGTACCCCTTTGCATTTGTACTCATTTTTTTCACAATAAACTCAAAGGGGTACCCCTATGCATTTTGACTCAATTTTTCAGCAAAAAACTCAAAGGGGTACACCTATGCATTTGCACTAACTTTTTTACAAAAAACTCAAGGCAGTATCCCTTTGCCATTTTACCAAAATTTTCACCAAAAACTCAAAGGGATACCCCTATGCATTTTGACACAGTTTTTCAACAAAAAATTCAAAGGGGTACTCCTTTGCATTTGTACTCAATTTTTTCACAATAAACTCAAAGGGGTACCCTTATGCATTTTGACTCAATTTTTCAGAAAAAAACACAAAGCGGTACCCCTATCCATTTGTACTCAATTTTTCATAAAAAAACTCAAAGGGGTACCCCTTTTCATTTTTACCAAAATTTTCACCAAAAACTCAAAGGGGTACCCCTATGCAGTTTGACTCTGTTTTTCAACAAAAAACTTAAAGGGGTACCCCTATGCATTTTGACTCAAATTTTCAGCATTAAACTAAAAGGGGTACCCCTTTGCATTTTTTTTAAATTTTTCACCAAAAACTCAAAGGGGTACCCCAATGCATTTTGACTCAATTTTTCAGAATAAAACTCAAAAGGGTTCCCCTTTGCATTTTTACCAAAATTTTCACCAAAAACTCAATGGGTACCCATATGCATTTTGACTCATTTTTTCAACAAAAAAGTCAAAGGGGTACCCCTTTGCATTTGTACTCATTTTTTTCACAATAAACTCAAAGGGGTACCCCTATGCATTTTGACTCAATTTTTCAGCAAAAAACTCAAAGGGGTACACCTATGCATTTGCACTAACTTTTTTACAAAAAAACTCAAGGCAGTATCCCTTTGCCATTTTACCAAAATTTTCACCAAAAACTCAAAGGGATACCCCTATGCATTTTGACACAGTTTTTCAACAAAAAATTCAAAGGGGTACTCCTTTGCATTTGTACTCAATTTTTTCACAATAAACTCAAAGGGGTACCCTTATGCATTTTGACTCAATTTTTCAGAAAAAAACACAAAGCGGTACCCCTATCCATTTGTACTCAATTTTTCATAAAAAAAACTCAAAGGGGTACCCCTTTTCATTTTTACCAAAATTTTCACCAAAAACTCAAAGGGGTACCCCTATGCAGTTTGACTCTGTTTTTCAACAAAAAACTTAAAGGGGTACCCCTATGCATTTTGACTCAAATTTTCAGCATTAAACTAAAAGGGGTACCCCTTTGCATTTTTTTTAAATTTTTCACCAAAAACTCAAAGGGGTACCCCAATGCATTTTGACTCAATTTTTCAGAATAAAACTCAAAAGGGTTCCCCTTTGCATTTTTTACCAAAATTTTCACCAAAAACTCAATGGGGTACCCATATGCATTTTGACTCATTTTTTCAACAAAAAAACTCAAAGGGGTACCCCTATGCATTTGTACTCAATTTTTTCACAATAAACTCAAAGGGGTACCCCTATGCATTTTGACTCAATTTTTCAGCAAAAAACTCAAAGGGGTACACCTATGCATTTGTACTAAATTTTTCACAAAAAACTCAAAGGGGTACCCCTTTGTAATTTCACCAAAAATTTTCACCAAAAACTCAAAGGGGTACCCCTATGCATTTTGACTCAGTTTTTCAGCAAAAAACTCAAAGGGGTACACCGATGCATTTGTACTAAATTTTTCACAAAAAATTCAAAAGGGTACCCCTTTTCATTTTTACCAAAATTTTCACCAAAAACTCAAAGCTGTACCCCTATGCATTTTGACTCGGTTTTTCAATATAAAAACTAAATGTGGTACGCCTTTGCATTTGTACTCAATTTTTCTCCAAAAACTCAAAGGGGTACCCCTATGCATTCTGACTCAGTTTTATAGCAAAAAACTGAACGGGGCTACCCTTTTGCATTTTTACTCAAATTTTCACCAAAAACTTAAGGGGGTACCCCTATGCATTTTGACACAATTTTTTCAGCGTAAAACTCAAAGGGGTACCCCTTTGCAATTTTACCAAAATTTTCACCGAAAACACAAAGGGGTACCCCTATGCATTTTGACTCAGTTTTTCAACAAAATACTTAAAGGGGTACACCTTTGCATTTGTACTCAATTTTTTAACAAAAAACTCAAAGGGGTACCCCTATGCATTTTTACTCAATTTTTCAGCAAAAAACTCAAAGCGGTATCCCTATGCATTTGTACTCAATTTTTCACAAAAAAAACTCAAAGGGGTAGCCCTTTGCATTTTGACTCAGTTTTTCAACAAAAAACTAAAAGGGGTACGCCTTTTCATTTGTACTCAAAATTTAACCAAAAACTCAAAGGGGTACCCCTATGCATTTTGACTCAATTTTTCAGCATAAATCTTAAAGAGGTACCCCTTTGCATTTTTTTCAAATTTTTCAACAAAAACTCAAAGGGGTACCCCAATGCATTTTGACTCAATTTTTTATAATAAAACTCAAAGGGGTACCACTTCACATTTTTACCAAAATTTTCACCAAAAACTCAATGTGGCACCCCTATGCATTTTGACTCAATTTTTCAGCAAAAAACTCAAAGGGGTACACCTATGCATTGGTACTAAATTTTTCACAGAAAACTCAAAGGGATACCCCTTTTCATTTTTACCAAAATTTTCACCAAAAACTCAAAGCTGTACCCCTATGTATTTTGACTCAGTTTTTCAACAAAAAAACTGAAAGCGGTACGCCTTTGCATTTGTACCCAATTTTTCTCCAAAAACTCAAAGGGGTACCCCTATGCATTTTGACTCAGTTTTTCAACAAAAAAACTCAAAGGAGTACTCATTTGCATTTGTACTCAATTTTTTTCACAATAAACTCAAATGGGTACCCCTATGCATTTTGACACAATTTTTCAGCATAAAACTAAAAGGGGTACCCCTTTGCAATTTTAGCAAAATTTTTACCAAAAACTCAAAGAGGTACCCCTATGCATTTTGACTCAATTTTTTCACAATAAACTCAAAGGGGTACCCCTATGCATTTTGACTAAATTTTTCGGCAAAAAAATCAAAGGGGTACCCATATGCATTTGTACTAAATTTTTCACAAAAAAAGTCAAAGGGGTACCCCTTTGCAATTTTACCAAAATTTTCACCAAAAACTCAAAGGGGTACCCCTATGCATTTTGACTCAATTTTTCAACAAAAAACTCAAAGGGGTACTCCTTTGCATTTGTACTCAATTTTTTCACAATAAACTCAAAGGGGTACCCCTAGGCATTTTGACTCAATTTTTCAGCAAAAAACTCAAAGCGGTACCCCTATGCATTTGTACTCAATTTTTCACAAAAAAAAAACTCAAAGGGGTAGCCCTTTGCATTTTGACTCAGTTTTTCAACAAAAAACTGAAAGGGGTATGCCTTTGCATTTGTACTCAATTTTTCACCAAAAACTCAAAGGTGTACCCCTATGCATTTTGACTCTGTTTTTCAACAAAAAACTTAAAGGGGTACGCCTTTCA
>CM075806.1:89073834-89098256 GCA_037975025.1 Excoecaria agallocha
GAAAAATTAATATGTCTAGCATCTCTTAAACACATTAAAACATGAGTATCTAATCCTAATCTCAATAAAGATTTTATTGCTATCTGTACTGATCCTATATGCAAGAATCTATATTTTTTCTTCTTATGTTCAATTATCGCCTTTTCTGATAACAATTGAATAGTTTCATGTTCCTAATTAATAGCTATTGTCTGTTCTGTTTGTTTAATAGAATAATCATGAAAAAATTCAAAAGTGCCTATTGAATATATTGTTTGAATATCTTGTTTAAGTATAGTCCAATCAAATAAATCATTCTCTACTTTTTCAATATTTATTTCTATAGAATTTACTTCATCTAACTCTGTTTCCTTTATAGAGTTCATTTCATCCACTTTCTAATATTATCTTCGCTAGTTGAACCAGATCTAGAATCTTTAATAGAAAATATTCTACTTAATCTATCCATCCAAATATATTTAATCAAGTTAAATTCAAAGAGAAGTCAAGAATGAAACCTGTGCGAATCATGGGACAATCCAGCTTATCGAAACCACCAACACGCCATCTCGGCTTCCAAGGGCTGACCAACGTTTCATCGCTTCAAGTACAATCTCAAAATTCTCTTTAATTTTATCTTAATCAAATATATTTAGTTGGATATCTTAATTAGAATAATTTTCTAAGAAAAACTTAGATATCTAGTTTAACTTCGCTTAGATAATACTAGAAATTTAAAATTAGAAATTGAATAAGCTCATACTATCTACCCCACCAGGCTAAAAAAAGAATTTCGAGGACTTGGACTTAGACTATCCCCTTTGGGCTTTGATACCAAAAATGACGGATCGGGTCTACACTTAGTTTCGGGGATTAATTAAGTTAAATAAAGTTAAATTTTGACATATAAGCTATAACTCTATCATAATAATTAACATATAAGTATTGATTTTTTATTATTTTCTAATTTTCTAATTAAATGTTTATTTCTATTGATCATATATGTAATATTTTCTACAATAGTATAATAATCTGAAAAAGGAGGTAAATTTAAATTTTCTACTTTTACTATATTTTCTTCTAATTCTATTAATCTGGATTCAAGAATTTTTATTTCTTCTTTTAACTCATTTAATTCAAATTTTATTACCTTATCTGTACACAAACTATTATTTCAAAAAAGTTAATTTTTCATCATTTCAAATTACACGTTTTGAAAGGTAAAGGGAATCAATGCATTTTATCTTTTATTCAAACAATTATTACGAATATGAAGGCCATATTAAGATCATCATTTTAAAGACAGATGTTAAGTGCAACAATCGGCTTTATCTTCGTACAATTATTACAAGGTTTGAGCATCAACTTTATTCAAGTATAAGAAGGCATTTTTCATCAGCTGAAGCATAAGGTTTTACACAAATAATGGGTTGGATGGCACCAATATTAATCCATTTTATTTCAGTTATCCCAAGACAAAGATTTAACAATCATATATATATATATATATATATATATATATATATATATATATATATATATATATATATATATATTCACAAGTTAGAAGGTCCATTGGGCTTGTGCATTTATCTTACGGTTGGGCCACTACTAACCTGGATTTAGCTGACAAGCTTGATTTTAGCTCCAACATTTCCGAGATTGTATTATAAAATATATATAGCATAATTAGGAAGAATTAGTTGTTTGTTTGTTTGTTTCCAGAGCAACCATTTCATATTAACATTTATTAGCTCTGGAAACAGCCAAAAAACACAAAACATCGTTTTTATTTTTCCAGAAAGAAAACAAAATACATTAGCTTTTTCTTATTGAAGAAATCAGAGATCTATTATGAGCAAGCACTCAGAGGCATGGAAGATCTAAACAACACAATTTCTAGAGCAAGGCCCAATGCCAATAAAGTCATTATCACAGTATACATAGAAAAACCCAGAAACTACCCCACTCAAAAAATCGATCCGACCAACAAATCAAACCCGAACCGGCCAAAAAATACAAGAACTCAGGGTTATGATCGCCGGGCTGAGCTCCTCGCCTATGCTCGCCAGCTTAGAGAAGGTTGTGATTATAAACGACAGGAGTGGCAGCCCAGACAGAACTTAAGGCCGATGTTTAAGGTAAATAGAATTTTAGGAATTCTTTTTTATCTTTTTTTTTTTTGTCTTTTGAATTGTTCAAAATATACGATTTTACCATTGTTTTATACGACACTTAACATCGTCAATCGTCTGATGTTATTTGTTATTCACTTAAAGTTAAATATATTTATTTCGAAAACGTACAAAATTAAAAAAAAAATGAACAGAAAGACAAAATATCTATTTTGAATGTTTGTGTTGTCTCTAAATTTACATCTTTCAAATTCAGAGGTTATGCATGGGTTTAGAACTCAATAGTTAAATTGGAAATTGGTTTGGTGAACAGAAAGGCAAATCGGGAAGTTCATCAGTGAAGATACGAGGTTCTTTCCACAAAATTTTTGGACGAACGGAGAAGAAGAATGTGGGTATGAGCGAATCGGAACATACAAGGATAGAGAAGAGAGACAATTCAGCAGTTGCAGAAAGAAAAAGGCTCATAATTTCTGCGTAAATGACATTTCCCATTTAATTTTGGATTTTTGGTTGTCCTAATATTACATTCACTACTTTTAATTTTCTAACCTTATTAATTACGTTTTTGCAGAGGAAATGAAGAGTGTGCTTAAGAATTTATCATGTGGGTTGCAGTGCGGCAAAGGGTAGGGGACTTCTGCTGCTTAATCATGGATGAATCATTTTTTTTTTTTAATTATTTGACTGCCTATACTTTGATTGTATCCAAGCAAATTGATCCATAAATTTTGGATCTTTTGGGTGATTGAAGAAATCAAATTTATTAAATTTATTTTAAATTTTGCTTCACATTATTTAGGAGTTATGAACTATAAATAGGATGTGTGTTGATATTGATATTGTCAAAGGAACTGCCCAAATTTGCCAATTGGGGGGTCTATACCAATTCAGTATTGCTATTTGTTTAGAAGATATTACAGATATTTATTATAAGAGTGCATTAATTATCTTTCTTTTAAACTTCATTATTAAAACTAGATAGTATCAAATAATTAAATTAGGTACATGGAGCATATATGTACACACATACACATAAATAAGAAGCTAGCTTTTATAAAAGATCGAATATTTTAAAGAATCATATGCTAGAAACAACTTGTGGGAATATTTTGGAAATGCATAATTACATGATAGTAAATTGTTAATGAAAGAATATCTTCGTCAATTTGTCAAATTAAAGATAATTGTAGTTGAGCTATATATTTCTTTTTTGTGATAGAAAAAAAAATTATTCTTAAAATAATATTTTCAATTTGTAAAAATTTATTTTACAAAAATTCAACAAGCAATTTTTTTAAAAGATAAAATGAGATAGTATAGATTATTTTTTTTTCTTAACTAAAAATTAAGTTTGATTTTAAATATAGAATATATGTAAATATTTAGAAATAAATGCTTTACTTTTTTTTTCTTATTGATAAGTATATTTAACGAGTATTCGGATTAATCCGCCAAATGGCTACAAAAAAAATAAAAAAAAGCTTAACATAGAAGAGTGGAGATAAGAATAAGATAATCTTTTTTTCAACATCAGCATAATCTGATCCCCAATAATTGGAGGATAAAGAAATAATAAGAATTTTTAAAAAATGAGAATCTACGATATTTCAGACTCAGGCACGGCAAAAGAATAAGCAACATCACTTGGTTGTATTATTTATAGGCAAGTCATTGAACAAAAAATGCAAAAACAAGTTTCAATTATAAACTGAAAACATCCATAAATGGCTCAACCAGAATCACTGTGCGAAGAAATTGAGACATTGAGCCAAGTGATGAGTCTGTTAGAGGCATTTAGAGCCTTCGATTCAGACAACGATGGTTGCATTACAACTGCTGAGCTGGGTGGCATATTGGGTTCGCTTGGTTACAACGCAAGCGAACAAGATGTGAGAGCAATGATGCAGCAAGGAGACACTAACAATGATGGTTTGCTGAGCATTCAAGAATTCTTGGACATGAACACCAAGGATATGGAACTGGGTATCCTAACCAACTTTCTCAAGACTGCCTTTGAAGATTTTAGTATAGAAGGTGATCGGGCTGTGACTGCAGAGGAATTGTATCAAGTAATAGGACATTCTGGATTGAATTTGTCTTTGGAAGATTGCCAAGATATAGTTGTTTCCATGGATGGGGATGGAGATGGTGTGGGTTAGCTTTCAAGACTTCAAGCTTATTGTTAATTCCCTTCTCTAAACTCTCTGTCTTACAACTTTATTACAATGGGGATTGTAAAATTTCTGATATCAATATCCATGTACTAATTAATAATTCAGCTCTTTTTGTTAAGAATCACTACAATTTGAGCAACTCTTTCTGTAAGGAATATAATCAAATCAAACTCATGTATATACGAAATTGAAAATATTTACTCTATTGCAACATGGATTAATAGAAAATACTGGTTAACACGATGAGTTCTTAGTTATAATTATTAATTGAATCAAACTGATAAATTGACATTTAATTGAAACTGATACAAATGATCGAAATAAACTAATGGAATTAACATCCAATTGCGATTATTTTAATATACAATTTTTTTACATGAAAAGTGGGTTTTTGGCTTGGACAGATAGTAAATACTACTTAGAAGGCTTTTAGTGGTTCAAAAAAAGAAAAAAAAATCCCAAAAGTCGCAATTCCCTATTTCTCATCGTTTCTCACAATGCCTTCGCTACGGCAGTTTCAATCTCCGTGAGTCTTCTTGAGGGATGATCACGGGGGTTAGGATGGGGGTAGGGAAGGGGTCCTCGTCACCTGCCCCCATGCAATTTTGGAAATTTTCCATCTTCGCCCCTGCTTGGAACACAAGGAAAAAAATCTTCCCATCCCTGCCCAACGGAGATCCCCGTTCCCTGATGGTGATCCCAATTACTGTGCAAACAGCTTCAAATTTGAATGTAAAATGATAAATGGTTACTTATAATACAATAGTTACTTTTACAGATTGATTGTTTGATAGAATTTCATAGAAAAGAATATAAATCCAAATTCCATTTCTCTTCTTCAGAGATCGAGATAGAGAAAAGAAATAATTTATAAGGACCACACTAGTCCAGCCAAATTCTTCATTCTATAAGTTCCTTTACATAGGATAAATTATTCTCTTTATAACTCTGTTGGTTGTTATTGTTATTTACACATGCATACTTCAATATACTATGCAAAAATAATAAAACATTTTATTAAATATTTTATATAAACAACTAAACTGTTCTATTAATTAGTATTCTTTAGTACGACATGATAAATAAAAGAGGAAATAAATTACAAATATAATTGATTCTCTCTCCTATCTCTAGAGTTGGCTTTACATTAGCAGCTCTTATCCAACAGAAAGCATCTTGACTTCCAGTACCTATACGGATAAACACCCGTGCTAAGCTATAAAACTTAGTGGGGAACAATACATATATGAATAACCACTCACAGTGATTGTTCTCAGGCACACAATAAATAATAATAATGTCAAGATACAATAATCAACATGCACGAGTTATAATATAACTCACATAGCATAATTAAACATATATATATATATATATATATTGTTACTGTATAAAGATGGATCATAAATAACTAACAAGTATTTATCAATATTACACATATACTGTTCAATTCATACTGTGAAATACCTGCTAAAATCCTATGGGTGTGGATAACGGGTGCTATGGGTATCCGTAGGTATCAATATATAAATATCCAAAGGTATTATTTCTGAGGATACCCAAAGGTATCAAATTTGTGGATCCAATCGGGTCAAGCCTGTGGTCCCAAACGGGGACAAATAAAGACCCAAACGAGATCAAACCTGTAGCAGCTGCAACTGTAACCCTATAGGCATGCCTGTCTATTCACAACCAAATTTTATGTGCAAGCAAATCATATTTCTTATGTCATTAGCTTATATTATAGCATTTCTCTATAAAATAGAACAATTCCAAATAATATGATACATTGTACAACAATCATTACTGTATAATAGTATTGTATCAATAATTTACATTCAAATAACCAAATATAAGCATCACATATTATTTCACAAATATTGCCTTTACATTTCATTTCAATATATAATTTATGTATATGTAAATTGAATGTGGTACATTCTCGTGTTTATCATTCATGTAAACTCATATTCTAAGGTCTATTATGTCCGGTTATAGTAACAACACATGGGGAATAACCTATTATAGTAGAAAAATGAGAAAATAGGCAGATATAGGGGACAAGCATATGTCGTCGCGCTCGCGGCAGAGGGCGACGACCCAAACAACAATTCCTCTACTCACAAAATCATGTAGACTGGTTAAGAACATCAACTTTTACCTCAATTTAGGGCGTACAAAACGAATTTTTATTGAAAAAATTTTCTCTACAAAGTTTTATCCCTATGTTTCTAGTTTCTTACACATCAAAAATCATCTCAATCAGAGCTATAAATCTCAAGATATCTCATAAAACCGAAGACTGCTCCCAGTGATAGGGCAGCAGTCAAGAACCGGATTCAAGCAAATTTTTCTCTATCCTACAGTTTGATTCAGGTTTCGTGTTCTTCGTAAGAAATGAAGATCTGTGAGTCTAGTTCATATCCAACTGAAATTTCTCAATTCCACTCACTATAACTCAAGATATCATTAAAATAGTGAAGACTGGTTCAATGAACCCTAAAACAGTTTTTCCCTTATCTTTATCACCCCTTCCTATTTCGGTTTTCAATCAAGTTTAACCTCAATTTTTCATGATATTTACTTACTATAACATCAAATACTACTATTATTGCATCATATCCATGATAAACACACACACAAGCAAGGTTAAGTTCCCATACCTCTTTAAGTTTTAAGCTTTCAAGCTTTACCTTTCTCTCTCTCTTCCTTATCTTTCTCCTTCATCTTTTCTATCTTTACCCCTTCATCTCTTCTTGCTCCTAGCCTTAAGTTGCTGTAAAAATCCTTCTCGTCTACCACCTACAGCCTTTACCTTCTTTGGATAGTCATTTTATTTTCATAGAATTTGAGGAGAAGAGAAAAATCACTAAGAAGAGAGAAGAGAGGAAGAACAAAACCAAAGGAATTGTTGGCCAAGAATGGCCGGCCACCCAAGGAAAAGAAATCAGATTTTCCCTTCTCTTTTTTTTAGCCTCACAAATGTTTAATTCCTATTGGTGGATTAATAAAAATCTAGGCAAAGTTCATATTGATCCCTCTTTGTATTTTTATTTCTTACTTTAATTTATAATCTTTCACTTATTACATTTCTACCATAAAAATTTTACTTTAAATTTTCAATTATATCCTTAATTTACAATTTTCCTTTGATTAGTCACATAATTAACCTCTATTTTATGCAAAATAATCATCTACCTCTCTTAGGATACCATTAGGGATATTACATAATTTCCTCTAAATTTTCTATATCTCTAGAAAGATCAACAGAAACCATCATAATATACTATTTTTTTTGCATTAATTTCTTCATTATGAAAAAAAGTAAAATTTGAAAGCTTACAAAATGCTAACAGAAGCATGAAAGTTCAAACAAAGAAAAGCAAACTAGCAAATGGAAGTTCAGAGACTTTTAAGGTCATATTTACAAGAACTACAAAGTAAATCTAACCGAGTCATCTCCAAATTTATATGAGTGACATGACATACTCTACCTCAACTGCTGAATCATCTTTGGACACAATTTCATATTCATAAATTTTGGTGCTTTTTCCACATACATCGGTGCTTGAGTTAACAAAGTTCGACCCCTTTTCCCACTTGAACACTCCTATTGAAACAAAATCCTAACTATACCTATCCTCATCCTTTGTAACAAAAACAACAAGCTCCGAGTTACAAACGAGTTTGTGGATTGGTGACTCAGCAAAACAACCTTAAAGAAGCATAAAAGTTTGAAAATTTAATTGAAGTTTACCTTGGTTAACCTGATTATCATCTTCAACGATGAAGTCAAAGAAGAAAGAGTTGAGATCGTCGGGGAGGGGTAGAGTCATAAATATCATTTGGGGACCATGATAACGTTATTGGAGCTGGTAGTCTCTGAACCAAGGAGAGGAGTGGACAAGAGACCACAATGGTGTAGTGATTGAGAGTTAGAGAGAGAGAACCGATTGTGAGGGAGAAGAGAAGAAAATGGTAGAGTGGAGTGGAGAGGTGAAGAAAACTGAAGTTAGGGTTTTGCTAGCCCTATTTATATATAATGGCATATATGTAAATAACTAGAAAACTAGGGATATATTTAGTATTATACCTTAGGTCAGGGATCCCTGCAGGATGGATATGCCATTCCTTGCTCCACTCCAAGATTAAAATTAGATATATTTTTTTTATCATTGTCCCCATCCTCATAGGGGAAAAAATTGGGAATTTTTCACCCTGCTCAGGTCAGATCCCTGTGAGGTAGGGTGTACACAGTACGGTATAATTCAAAAATTTACAAATCTCCATATTGTCTTGAAATTTCGAAAATTTTAAAAATTAAGTATTGTAACTGTCTTGAAAATTCGGAACAATTCGGTACAGTTCTACAAAAATTCGGTACAATTTGATACGATTTTTCGGTTCTTTTGGTACAAAACAATACAATAAAATCCAGTATTTCGAAAAATTCAATATTTTTAAAATTTTGCATGCACATTAAATTACATTATTTTAAAATGCAGAAGTTTAACAATCAGTATTAGATTTCATAGTACTAAATCATTTTAATGATTTCAACTATACATAATTCAAATAATAATAAAATAAACAGAGGCTGGATACATAGTGAAAAAAATTGTAGATAATGTCACAAACCTCACAAAAAGAAAAGAATAAAAATCATAAATATTTTCTTGACCAACTCCACAGCTCTAAATGTCTGTATTAACCGAAGAAATAGTAGATCTGTATTAACCGAAGAAATAGTAGATGCTACCTTATTATCAAAACAAACAAGCAGAATCTGATAAGAAACTGCACTTCTGAGTTGCCCACTACGAATCCGATTCCTGAAATGCATTCCACAGCTCGCAAGCCGTTCAAATCCTTGGGAACTCTGTACAAAATCAACAAACACAAGGAAAAAGAAAATGTAAAATGGTAATTGGTCAAAGGTAACATATGGAATATTATATTTTACTTCATGTTTAAGCATGCTGCATTTGTTATTGATTTAAATGATTCTATTGACCAAAGGCTACATCAATATGAATGTGGTATTGAATTCAATTGTTTGCATTAAGAAATTAAGCAACATGCAGATATCAGGCAGTTGTTTTCTGGCTTTTAAAAGCATTATGGATACAAGTCGATAAATTGAAAGGAAAGAAAGCACACAAAAGTGTGCAGTTCTCAATAGACTGGAATTTTTTTTTTTTAATAAAACGATTCCTAGCAAATCATCCACATAATAATGCAAGCAAACAATAGTTGTAATGAAAGGAAATATCCTCGCACTTTTTGTTTTATCATTTTTATAGAAAACTTTTCATTTTGCAACCATTTTAATCAGATTTCATAATTAATTGCAACTGTGTTTGAAAATTCAGTAATTGCTATTCTTTCTGGAAATTTCTTTCTAAAAGAATTCGCAGCATATAGCTGATCAACAAGTAGCATCTGGTGAATTTTTATTTACGTGCTTGAACATTGAACTAATTTTCACATTTGGATAACATAACATTTAATTACTGAAAGTAAGGATAAAACTACATTTAATTATTGAAAATATGATAACATTGACAACATGGGTTCAGATGATATTGCAAGTATGTTAAAAGGTTCAGAAATTTAATGCCGCTACGAGTAAAAAAAAAAAAAACCATCCACAGTTCAGCTCAACATATAGGCATAGCTATGTGAGTTCCGTAAAATACCATGCCACAATGAAACTGAAAGAATGTAACAATAATAAGTTTATCTTAATGATAAATTGATCCAAGTGTTATGAAGCCAAGGAGCCAAGAAATCCAACAGTTAAACTAAATAGCAATTACCTGCAAGCAAGACTTCTAGCCACTTTTTCACAGCTTGCACTCCATTCCTCATCTGTGAAGTACCTGACAGCTGATTGCATACATTCCATTAAAAGCACGAGCAAACCCTGAAGCTGGCCGTCTAAAGATAGACAAATAACAAATTGAAGCAATTCTTCAGCCTCTGAAGCTGAAAAAATAGGTTGTTGACCCCTGCAAAGACACATAATGCTGCATTAAGCTTAAAGAGCAGAAAAATCTAGTATATTGTTTGCAAACTTCCGATTAGAAGTCCAAATGGCTTTCCTTATGGTGGCAGAAAATTTGGAACACCTTTTGAATCAGTCACATACCTCTAAGCTCGCCGGACCATTGCCGGAGTTTCATTGGAGCTTCGCCGGTGATGACCTACTGCCGCCATGATTGAGATCTCGACCTCAGGGTCCTAATACCATTGTTCACGCGCTAAGATGCCTGGTCGTTTGGCTAGAATCTTCGCTAAAAGCTTTCAATATACCCAACTCCGATCTCCTTGCTGCCGACGAGAGAGGATGATCAGGGGGTGTGGGAAGGAACGTCGGGTCGTCAGGGGTCCGTTGGCGGTACCCTTGATGTCTATGGATACTAGAGATGGCCGGAATCCCAAAGAAGAGCCACCGGTTGGATGAAAACCCAAAAATAAAGACAAAAAAAATCCTGCAAAGAAACCGATCCGGCAGCAGAGGAAGGGTGGCGATCTGTCAGGAGTGACGGCGGGGAGAAGCGACTTGGCACCGATCGTTGGCGATGGTGAGGCATCCTTCTCCAGTCACCACCATTCCCCTTTCCTGATAGGTGAAGGAGAGAGGCAAAAGAAAAATGAGATAGGTTTTTGTTATATATATATATATATATATATATATATATATAATTAGAAACAAAATTTCCCTCTTAAATTTAATTAAATTTTTTACTCCCTCCAAAATTTCAAAATAAAAAAAAATTCCTCTTAAAAAATTTTAAATTTGATTTTTATTTTTAAATTCAAGTTTTTTACCATTTAAAAAAAATAATTTATATTTATCATTATTTATAAAAATAAGAGTAAATATAAATTTTTTTTTAAATAACTATTCAATTAATATTATTAATTAAATAATTTATAAAATGAATAAATCTTTGTCTTTGTTTATATATATTTCTTAATATTTAAATTGTTTATCAAATATTTTAAATTGGTACTCTAATCATTCTATTGGCACCGTTGAATTATTAATGTAATTATATACTCATATAATTAAATTAATTGATAAAATTTTATTGATATAATAATTGAATATAATTATATTATTAATTTAGTTGATACTAAAAGAAAATAAAATTAGTTGCTAAGTTGATTATATACATGTATAATTACATTAATTGTTAAAATTTTGTTAATAAAATAATTGTATACAATTATATTATGAATTTAAATACCCAATTTTTGATATATATATTGTGCAAAAATATATAAATGTTAGTTGAGTGATACTGAAAAAAATAAAATTAATTGCTTACATGATTATATACTCATATAATTACACTAATTGGTAAAAAATCTCATTAATATAATAATTATATATAATTATATTATTAATTTGCATACTAAATTACTCATATAGATATTATGCAAAAATAGATTAATACTAGTTGAGTGATACTAAAAGAAAATAAAATTAATTGTTAAAGTGATTATATACATATATAATTACACTAATTGATAAAATTTCATTAATATAATAATTGTATATAATTATATTGTTAATTTAAATACTCAATTACTCATCTAGGTATTGTGCAAAAGTAAATAAAGTTAATTGATAAAATAATTACATATTCATATAATCATATAATTATATTAATAGATAAAATTTATTATATATAATAACTATATGTAATCATATTATTGATTTACAACTCCATTACTAGTATATATAGGTATTATATGAAAATATATACATACTAGTTCAATGACACTAAAAATAAATAAAATTAATTGATAAAATAATTATTAGAAAATAACAAAAAGTTTTTTTTTACCAAAAAAATAACTAAATCATATGAAATTTGTATGGCAAGCTTATTTTATATTGAAAACATTCCAAATTCTATTAGAAATCACCTAATTTCTAAACTTTTTTTAAGTCGTAAATTATCTTTAAACGGATAATCTATATACTATTTAGGGTTTTTTTAAAAAAAAAAATAAGTTAAATTTTAAAAAACTTTTGAAATATGGAGCTACATTAAACATATTTGTGAAACTGGGATGCTGAAACCAGCTTACGTGTGTGCCGGTATCTGAAGAGGTAGGCCCCACGTGATTGACCAGATTGGGTGTTTAAAAACGGCTTGACTTCTTGCCGAAATCCAACCGATAGATCCCATGCGAAGAGGGAATCCGGCTTGAACCGGTTGCCTGGTATTAGGTGCCTAAGTCGTCCTCCAGCCTCTGAATTTTTTTTTTTAAATGTGATCAACCCCAACCTTTGTTTTTCTACTCACACTACAAAGAAGCGACAATACAATGGTCATTCTCGTGACCAAAGACCAAATAGTAAAGATCAATTATTAGGGATCTCATCTATAAGGGGGAAGGTTGTATGCAGTCGTCCTTTTCATTTTTTTTTCTTCCTATCACACTTACTTGTTCACTTTCATAATTCACGGTCTTATTTGCTTCTTCTTATTTTTAAAGTTTCGTAAATTTATATAATTACTTTAATTCTAATTAAAGTAATTAGTGTTGTAAGTAATATTTTAAATTTTATTTGAAGGTAAGATATTAGCTTCTAATATTATTATAATACACTGTTTAAATTTGTTAATTAAAATCTATATTATCATTAATTTCATTTTCGTGTTTAATTTGTAGGTGGTAATAATTTTGAAAGTTATCTAATTTCAAGATTGAAGGTAAGATATTAATATTTTGTAATCAAATTAGCATGAATTTACATTTTATAGGACTACTATATATATGGAAAAACTTGGAAAATTTAAAAAAAATAACTCACAAGCAAATAATAAAATTAATTGTTTAGCATGATATTTGTTGTGAATAATTAAGTTGTGGATTAATTATTTAGCATGCTATTTGAAATTATTGATCGCTTAATAATTTGTAGTGTATAAAATTAATTTAATTGATTGGTAAATGTTAAATGGTTGATAAAAACGCATTGATAAATTACCAAATTTTGAAGTGTGCTATATATCAAAATTAAAAATTTATTTTTGCATGCTTAAAACTTGAAATGAATATTTATATTTATATTTATATTTTCAAATTTAAATTTTAAATAAATTATATATATATATAATATAAATTAAATAGACTATATACTACATGAAAATTAAGCGATAAATTAGATCTACCATCATACAAAATTAATAATTTTTTAATATAACCTTAATATATTTTCCTAAATTAAAAAAAATTAATGCTTACCTTTGTTAGTACTCAGCTTCAAAATAATCAGCAACCCTACAAATTAAATATAAAAATAATATTAATAATAATAATAAAATTTTAACTAACATACAAATATTATGCTATACAATATTCTAATTAACTTACTTTTCTAATTAGAATTAAGTAATTATATAAATTTAGAGAACAAAAGATTGAAAATGAAAGAGGGTCTAAGAGCATAATAATGCTTCAAAGTAAGAATGAATACGTGATAGGAAAATAAAAATATGAAATGTAAACTGGAAACAGGAAGAGGACGAGACCAACTCTTAAAAGGCAACATCTATATTTATATTTCAAATGAGTTCAACGTCTTTTTCTTCGTCTTTGGTCACAAGAAAGCAAGTTTGAATTGTCAAAATCACCAAAAAATGGAGTAAAAAGGAGTGATGGAGGAGTGTTTTGTGCTTCACAGATCTTAAACAAAATAAAAAGACAAAACCATGAGATTGTCTACAGAGCGCAGAGCAGAAAAGTGGCCAGAAATCGGCACCGATTCAAGCCAAATTCTCTTTTCGCATGGGACCTATCGATCAGATTTCGGCAAAAAATCCAGCCGATTTTCAACATCCAATCTGGTCAATAACATGGGATTACCTCTTTAGATACCGGCACACAAGTAAGCCAATTTCCAGCACCCCAATTTTCTTATATATATTTACTGTAGTCCTATATTTTGATTTTTTTTTAATTTACCCTATTTTCAAAAAAACACCTACTATTTAATCATGAAAAAGAAACATTATACTATATTATAGTGATAACCGAACTATGCCTTGGGCCCTCGGTTAGCCCAGTTTTCTAGATATTTGGGTTATCCAAAATTCAAAATATGACTTATAATGACGTCGTCTTGATAAGTCTAATTAGGGCAAGGATTTGTGGTTACCTAACAAGGTTAGAGCTCTTATTGCGAAAGTTAGCTCAGCTTCCTAGTTAGATCATATTTTCTTTTTAATGGGAATCCTATGAACATTTGGAGTCCTAGCTAGGGTAGGACACTAATCCTTATAAATAGATAAAGTATCAGGTATTTCACTCTCTTTTAGCCAAATTTACTTTATTCTTCTCTTAACTAACTTGACGGTCAGAGATTTTCCTTGTTGAGACTCCATCGAAAGTTTCTAATTTTAGGTATCTTTGGAAGTAGAAGAGAACTCTGACTCAAGTCGGATCTCGGTAACAACTCTGTGAGTCTGAAATATTATTATTTGGTATGGTGAGTATGAAATTTTATCCACGAAAAAACCATGAACATCGAAGACCAAAACTTCCCAATCGAAAATAATTGGAGACTACCCCACCACCTCCACACATACCTATTTTTCCATCCCTCGAACCCACTTCCCGGGGTGCCTCCATAGATCTTCCCATCATTAGCCTACCTTCTGCAATCCCCGTGTAACATCCTAGAAGAGAAGGCCTTAGATTTTTCTAGAAAGTGGGTGTGGGTCACAAAAAAATTAAAAAAAATAAAAAAAAAAGAAAGAAGAAATAAGAGAAATAGATTGGGATAGGGAGAGAAAGGGAGAGCGAAAGCCGGATAGCGATGAGCGAGTCACTGACGTCGACGATAGCTCGATACCGTCAACCACCGCATCGGCTATCCACCACCTCCTCTCCGATAACCCCACTATTAGCCTTTTTCTCTCTTTTTCTTTAAAATTTGATGACTTTATTTCATGATTTTGGCCATCTTTGACTTCGGATGCAACATAAGTACCACCGTATAACTCCTAACGATTTGGCATTTCTTTAGGCCCATCGGTCACCTTCAGGTTGCTAAAAATTAGTAGATCAACGATAAATGGGTATGGTGGTTTCTGAAGCAAATATAAGCTTTGGTTGGAGTTCGTTGGGTGGGTGACCATTGTCATTGGACTCCTCTCGATGTCAGCTACCTCCAGGTGCTCTCAGGTTCATGCCGATGAAACTTCGATGATCGACAATTGACAGATAGACTGTTGACCCCGACGGTTTGAACTGAATTCGAAAGAACATGATGCCATAGCAACAAGTGATCTACTAATTTTCTTTGTTCAATTTTATATATATTATTTTGAGTTAAGAATAGGTATAAGAATGAATTATGCATGAAACAAATAAGAAAAAAATAAAACTTACTTGAAAATGAGATAAATTGAATCAAACTTAAGTTATAATACATGAGTTTGACAAGCAAATTGAGAAACATTATCTTTAGAACCCGTTTTACTTATTGATGGAAGAATATTTTTTTTATAACTTTATATGCTAATTCATTGTAAATTTTTAAAGTTAATTAAAATTTATTTTATTATTATTTTTATAAAAATAATACTTGGGTGTTTCGAAATCTCCAAAAAGGGACATCCTTGTTTTACTATGCTTTTATGCCAAATGAAACGAGAAAGTGAAATTAAAAGTGAGTAATTTATAATCTAATGCTGATATATGCGTGTAAATATTTCTTTTAAGAAGTTGGGAGCTGTCTCCAGTTCTTGATTAATGAGTTAGAAAGTTTTTAGTAATAATGTGTTATTGATCTTGTTCTTTTAACATTCCTTGAATTGTTTGTTGTTTTATTTTAATTTTTGTTCTTGTGATGTATTTGGTTTGGACAAATACAATTTTAAGGTAATTATTGTGTTGATGATCAAAGTTGTATGGTTGAATTATTAGTTAAATTGCTAAGCATGGCTATTTGATTAAAAAGGGTAATGTAAGGGCCATAAACTTATGTAGTTATTGCTTGTTTATTTGTGAAGGTAGTAGAGAAAATGTTATGTTTGTGAATTTGTACGAAAATACTTACACGTATAGTTATGATCAATTATGTATGTTATGTTGAAATGGTATTGAATATGACCTCATATGTATAAAAAGTATGATCGAATTCAATCATAAATTGTAATGGGTGTGTGACTAGGAAAAGAATAAGAAAGGCACTATGGTACCATAAATAGAGTTTAATTGGTTTAGAGAAGATTTGAGTTAAACATGATTATATGTGTTCAATAATAATGTGATGAAATGATGCTTTTAACTTAAAATATAATCATAATTGCCCTTAGTAAAACTAGACAAGAATTGAAGTAATAAGATAAGGTTGGCATGCCAATTAGGAAAGTCTAGCAGTATTGCGTGTTAATATGATTATCAGATTGAATGGCTCCGAGAGCTCTTCCAGTGAATGTAACTAATTTGAGTTTAAATTTAATAGCTCTGAGAGCTCGGTCCACACACACACACATATATATAGTGGTAATATTATCAATGTCAAAAATGAGAAAATTTTGAATGGACTGAATGGTTTCGATAACTCAATCCCCGTATTTAAATCTTGTTTATCCAGCTTGATATAATTTTGTTAGATTTTACTTGGGGCAATTACAAATATATATATATATATATATATACAATTAATAATCAAAGAACTTCGATGGGAAGCAGTAATTGATTAAAAGTTACTTTGTAACATTTAATGGTTATTTATAAAATGATTGACGATGTGTGTATAAAAATTTAAATATTGTATTTATTTGCATTAAGCTATTTATAAAGTTCATGATAAATTAATATAAAAATACATGGTAAGTACCTAGCATGTATGATAAATAATAAGTGGCATATTGATTGTTAGAGTGGAATTTTATGTCCCTTAAAAATTATGCATGTATCATGAAATTAATTTGTTTATTTATAAAAATTGAGAATATGGTCTAAAATGTTGCTTCATGGGTTGTTGCTATTATAAATTAATTAGTAACTTCATCCTTTTTATAGTCACATATTTATAACACATTTTGTTACATACTTTAAATTATTTATTAAATTAGAATTCACATCTCATTTAAGTTATTTGAATGAATTGTCTACATTATCTTTAAATATGTGATATATGATGTGAAGTAAAATTAGTAGAACACTCTTACTAAGCTTGTAGCTTAGCGCGTGAGTGTTTCCACATGCAGGTTTAAGGAAGATATAATTGAGATTGAGGAAAAAGGGGTAATAGTCTTATGATACTTGAAGCATATTTGAGTTAAGTTGAGCAAGATTTTAGAAGGTGACACACACACACACATACATACACACATTCTAAGCTTTTTAGTTTGGTTATTGGCATGTAAACTTGATAGGTAATTTTGAAGCATTATTGTAAAAGCGAGTTTTGTAGCAAGTAATTGAAATGAAGTTATATATGTAAATTTATAAGTTGAACATATAAGGATATTATATATTGTTATAATTAAATTTTGGATAAGAAAAGTTGAAATGTTAAGGAAGATGGGCAAATTGTTGTGTGATTGGACTTTGAAATGGAGATGGCTGGTAGGATAAGTTAAAATGAAAGTGTATAAATAATTTCTTACAAGAGATTTTGAATAGTTATAAGGGAAATTCTATCAAATTTTCTATAAAAATATCGATATTTACAAAAATAATAGATATTTTAAAATAGACAAACTTAACACTTTATAGTTGTTAAAGTTAGGTGCTTTGTGTGACATTCTATATCTGAGTCTATCATCAAATCGAGTATAGGATATTACATTAAGTGGTATCAGAGTTTTGGTTTAGGCAGATCTAGACCTATGACAAGGAAAAGTAAGAAAGAAAGGTTGGCACTCTACGTATCTATTAGCAACCTCTAATATTAAGGGCTATAATTAAATATTTTATGACATGAGGTGGGGCAAGCATTTTCATTACATGAGATGTGCATTTTTATGATATTGAACACATGAAAAAATTTAAATCTCTGCATCCACATTACTTAACCATTCATGACAAAAAAAAAAGATTTTGTGCATATGCTCCAATTAAAGAGGAAGCTGATAGGATATACATTAATTGCATTAGAGTTAAAATAGTTATGTTAAGGAAGGATGATATGAATTGAGGGAAGTAAGTAAAAAAGAGGTAAGTGTATTTACCATTGATTATTAAGAGTATTATGGTTGTGAAATAAATCCACTATTGATTAAGTTTATTATAATTGGGATATAATCCTTGAGTATAGTTAAGAAAAAGTAGCATTGTTAGTTCTGGTTCTTTGCTTAATGTTGGAATTAGAAATCCTCGGGGACAACAACAATTTTAAAGATCAAACGGTACTATGATGACAATCATAGCCACCGGTATATATCTATTGATGTTTTGTTTTATTTAAGTGAGGAATATGTGGTAGTAAGCATGCAAGTGCTGCTAGAATTTATTTGAATTTGTTTCAATTGATGATATTAATAGATGTTTATATGAAAATTAACTAAGTTAGGAATCAAGCATAATTTAAATAATTAAATTAATTAATTAATTAACTGAATGTTATCATGTCCTTACCCATGGTAAAGAACGATTGAATTTCTGCTTTGGTTAATGTTTCCTATTCTCATTATGGGATTGAGCTTGGTATGTGGGATTGGCTAATTAAAGTCTAAAGCTTGAGGTCAATGGTGAACCTTTAATGATGTTATTTTTGGGTATCAAGAAGGACAAATAATCAAAATTAGAAGAGTAAATTGAAAATTTATAAAAAAGAACAAAAGAGAAAAAGAAAAAAAAAACTTGAAAAGGAAAATTGCTTTTGAAAAGATAAGAGAGTTAGTTGTCCCTTTTATCTAGCATGTGAATCGTACATGCATTTGATCCCCCAAAGTGAGATGATCTATTATATTACCTGTATGATCCGAGTATTTGTCAACCATTTATATTATTTATAATTTTATAATATTTATATAATATGAATATGAAAAATCATTATAAGAATGTAAAAAATAATATAAATGACTCGATCCGCCAATCAACTAAACAATTTATGGGGTTTTTTTTGAAAATAAAGTTATTTTTAAAAATATTTTGAAATTTGGTGCTACAGTAAAAAAAATAAAAAAATTGGTGTGTCAAAAATTGGCACACATTGATGCCGATTTCTGTTAAAATGGATCCCACTGGCAGAAATTTGTTGACTGTAAAAAATCGGCACACATTGGTGCCGATTTCTATCAAATTTTGTCAGAAATCCAACAAAAACCGACACCAATGTAAATCGATTTCTAACATTAATTTTTTTAAAAAAATGAAAATGTACAGTGTGAATTTAAATCTATTCTTTCGGACAAAAAAAACTACCAAACATCCATATACTTAACGATACTTGTATACAATCTTTTAAAATGAAACAAAGAAAGACAAAACATTTCATTTTTTTTTCTTTTTCTTGGATAAGTAATTGTACAAGAATTAAAAAAAAACTAGAAAATAGATAAATCCAAACCTAGAAAATGCTAAAACAAGAAGAAAACTTAGTTAATTTAACAATTAGATTTAACGGATAAACTCAGTTAATTTCATTAGAAATTCGACACAAAAAGCATCAATGTAAATTTGAAGTGTATATGCAAATGAAAAATTATAATTTTCTACCTTTTATATATAATAAATTTGATCAATGAAAAAAATTCTTATAACCAACCTTTCATATATAATTTTTAGCTTCCTATCCTTTCCTACTTCTATCCCTCCGAGTAAAGCAAAAAGTATAAAAATGGTCAGGAATAGATCATATGAAAAAATAATTTCTTAATCATATGCGCATCTCAAAGTGTGATAAATATAAGCAAAAGAGTTTAAAAGATTTTTCGTCTTTAATTTTAGTTTCATATATTTAAACTTTTATGTAAAAAGTGAAGAATTATTTGATTAACGCCATCTATAATTTTGAAATAACCATACAATTGAAAATACTTTGAATTAGATGTGTCATTTTATTTTTTTTTCTCTTTATTACCATATAACAGATATTAGTATACATATTAAAAAAATTATGAAATCATACGGTAGTATTTGTCGTTAAACAAAATTATGTTTGTTTATTTTATTTCAATATCAATAAAACTTATTGTTACGATATATGAATTATCATCAACTAGACAATAATTTTGTTTAATGTCAATGCCAGTTTCTGTCGAATTTCGAAAAAATTAACTGAGTTTATCCATTAAATTTAATTGTTAAATTAACTAAGTTTTCTTCTCGTTTGAGCCTTTTCTAGGTTTGGATTTATCTCTTTTCTAGTATTGTTTTTAATTCTTGTACAATTATTTATCCAAGAAAAAGAAAAAAAATATGAAATATTTTATCTTTCTTTGCTACATTTTAAAAGATTGTATACAAGTATCGTTGAGTATAGGAATGTTTGGTATTTTTTTTGTCCGGGATAACAGATTTAAATTCACACCGTACATTCACATTTAAAAAAAATAATGTTAGAAATCAGCTTACATTGGTGCCAATTTTTGTTGGATTTCTGACAAAATTTGACAGAAACCGGCACTAATGTGTGCCGATTTTTGACTGTCAACAAATTTTTACAAAAATCGGCATCAATGTGTGCCAGTTTTCGACATCCTAAATTTTTAATTTTTTTACTGTAGCACCAAATTTTGAAATATTTTTAAAAATAATCCTATTTTCAAAAAAATCTCCAATTTATGACCAGAATCATTCAACAATAATAAGTTTGAGTTGTGATTTAATTTAACCTAAACCATTTATAATCCACAAAATATTAACTCATTTATAACTCCAACTATCTTAATTTATTTGCCACCAATATTTGTAAGGCTTAGATTTAAAATTTGAAAGCGAATAATATCCAATCGAGACCAATATGGGATTTCCAGTCTAATTAGAGTAGGAAATATGAACTTAATTTATAACTTTTTTTAAAATCAAATAAATCATTCGTCCCAAATAAAATTAAATGTTAAAGGTGCTTTTGTGTAGGACCGTTCACATTTTTTGATAACCCGATCAAACCAAGAAAATAGGCTTTAGTTGGATTTAATGGTCTGGTTGGGTAATATTTTCAGTTTTAAATTAAAAAAAAATCGGGTTATTCTATAATTTGTTGAGTTATTACCTAAACCGACCATTTCCTTTCTTCTCTACATCTCTCTTTCTCTCTATCATGCCCTAGACTCTCTATCCTTAGCTCATCCCTGTTACTCTGTTGTCTCGTGCCCTCATCTCCCTCTTTCATTTTCTTTTTTTCCATGTATGTTGCTATCCAATTGCCACATTTGCTTCAATGGGTATGTGATTTTTGTTTGGTTATATCTATTTATTTGAATTTAGATCTGTTGATTTTATATGATTTTTATTTCTTTATATTTGATTTTTGTTTGGTTAGATCTATTTATTTGAATTTGGATCTGTTGATTTTATATGATTTTTCTCCAGATGCCGCCACTCTTTAACTTCATTGTTGTTAGCGAAACAAACTCATAGTCCAGAGCTTTTTCAGAATAAATTTTCCAGCTCCCCGCATCTTTTCTTCTATATGATTGTGAGTCATGCTCAGCTCCATGGATTAAATTTTCAGTCTGGATATGTTGATTTTATATGATTGTGAGTCATGCTCATCTCCATGGATTAAATTTTCAGTTCAAGTTCCCTTTCATGCCTAGTTATTCAATTAATCGAATTGAGAATCGCAATCAAAGATGAATTCTCCAGATTGCCACCTCGTTAAGGTATGTGCTCCACATTGTTTATTTGTATAATTGTATTATTGTTTTGATTTTCCTTTTTTAAATCATGTATCCTCTCTAAAAATATGAATTGGGCGACTTTATCAATATGGGTATGATTGATTATAGAACTATCAAATCTAAATTTCTAATTGTTTTTGAATTTGTTCTCACTCTCTAAAAATATAAATTTCTTATTATTTGTTGCAGTTGTCTTAGATCCTCGGTACAAAATGGGTTATGTGAGATATTATTTTGGCGAAGTGTATGATAAGTCAAAGGCTGAAGAGATGGGGGATAAAGTTTATGATGCATTGGTTAGGTTATATGCCTATTATTTGACTAATGATTCAGTTAATGTCATTATTTTAAGTAATAAACTCTCCGATGATATGAATTTAGAGGATGTTAAAGAGGATCAAGTCATTAGTTTTTAGCATAAATAATTTAGGCATAAAAAATAAAAAGAAAATTTAGACAGTAACTCAGAGGTTGTAAAGTATTTAGCTGAAATTTATGAAGAAATTCATGAAAATTTTGATATCCTAGGATGGTGAAAGATTAATGCCTCTAAGTATCCTTACCTTTCTCTATTAGCAAGAGATGTCCTAGCTATTCCTGTGTCAACAGTTGCGTCAGAGTCAACATTCAATACTGAAGGTAGGATATTAGATACTTTCAGAAGTGCATTATTACCTTTAATGGTAGAAGCACTCGTCTGCTGGCAAAATTGGTTGGATTCAGCTCCAATTGATTTTCGAGAAGTAATGAACAATGTGGAAACATATTAAAAGGTTGAATGAGATGTTGTTTATTTTTGAAGTTATGGTTTTAATGTTATAATTTCAAATGGAATGAACTTTTTTAACTCATTTTGTCTAACAAATTTTTCAAATTTGCATGCACTTTCAATTTGAGAGTGATCGAAATCTAGATGCATTAGCACCTGTTTGCATTTTTGTGATAAATATATCCCATCATATTTTGTAATTGATTAAATAAACATCTATCATTTTTCCATTAGTTTTTTTGAACATTTGACTGATAATATTATATTTCAGTACAATACTTAGTTGTAGATAAATTTTAGTATTTATTAGTTTTAATTTTACTATATAGTATTTTAAATTTAGTGCAATTTATAATTTAATATAATTATTATTTTGTTTATTATTTTATTTTATAAGTTAAATTTTAAAAAAAAAATCTGATGAACATAGTAGGTCATTTACTTCAAATTGTATTCAAACCGTTTTAAAATCACCACAAACCATTATAAGTTACAATAAAAAAAAACCGCTCCAAACCATTCATTTATATATATATATATATATATATATATATGATTGAATTTTTTTTATTTTTGACCCAACTTCACCTATGAACAGCCCTACTTGTGTGTTTATAATAAGTTTTGAATTCATTTTCTGCTATTTTCCTTTTTTTTTTCTTACCCTGGCTCTTGGTAGATCAATGGTGAACGAAAATATATATATCTCGATATATTGCAAGAAGTAAACATGAATGCCTCTCGAAACGCATATCACTGAAACAAAAATTGATTGTTTCACATTATCGGCAAAATCTTTCATCCACATATCACGAATTACAGGATGAAAGTATAGATCCACGAATTAAAAGTCACTTAAGACAAAAGGACAATACGCAAGGAGATAAACAGACGACAATTTCGGTATCTCTCATTTTTTTTCTTTTTCTAAATGAAAAAATTTAGCCCTTTTATAGGACGGCAATTAAGGTAAACTTAATTATCTTAATTAACAAGAATTAAATTGGCAATTACAAATATAAATAAGGAATTAATAAATATGACAGTTAACAAATTAATATGTAATTATCAATATTAATGCACACATAAATGGTAAATTCTCTAATTAAGAAAAAATTCAATATGGAACTAATCTCATATTAATTATTTTGTGTTCCAATATAATCTCTATTATATCGGGATTAATTTATTATCTCGTGGGTTATGCGCGTATCCCAAACTTTTTCATATGAAATAGGTGTATACAATATTAACGGTTAAGAAAATTAAATAGATAATATAATATAAAATTACATAGTAATTTTCTTTTTTGATAGAGTTATATAATAAATTTGATAATTTTTAATATAATTTTTTTTTTTATCATTGACTTCCGATTCTATGAGGAAATTTATGGACAGGTGAGAGTTGGAATAGCAATTGGGCTACTGGTCCGGTTCCCTGTGGCAATTTTTTAGATTTGGGCCTTAATTTAAAAAAAGAAAAAGAAAAAACAGCTGGACATTCTTGACCCAATGATGCTTTGTGTAGC